>JAHHFK020003939.1:0-419461 GCA_024533555.2 Aedes koreicus | reverse complement strand
TGCTGTTTGGACCATTTTCAGCAACGCTAACGAAGGAAAAGCGTAACAAAGCGTGGACGAGTATTGGTGAATATGCTAAATCTATCGGTGCTTTGCCCAATGGCAAAGACTCTTTGTACGTGCGGGATGTTTGGTGGCCAAATGTCCGAAAAATGTCGATGGTGTGTATTAAATTTGATTGACTATAAAATAATCATAACCGATGTCTCAAATTTAGGAAAAACAGGACAATTCCAGAAGAACAGGTACCGGTGGTGGACCTGAGGCTAGGACGAACGATGTTTATATCCTTGTTTACGACATACTCGGCAAAGAATCGCCCGTGTTGGAGGGATTAGCAATTCCGGAAAGTTTGGAGGAATCAGCGGAGGAGGAATTTTATCAACAAGTCATCCAGCCTAGTACACTGAAGTTTTTTTTTACGCGGTTTTTTTTACGCGGTCCGCGTAAAAAAAAACCGCGTTATTTCAAAAAACGACGTAAAAAAAGTCAAGGAAATGTAAATTATATATCATATTCATATTGAAAGTATATGGTCATAAAAATGTATTGGTGGTGGAAAAACATGGTTCCTGTTACATTGGCCACCGGGAATCTACTACAAATGGATAGAGGTTGTTAATTCAATGTGTGAGCAAAACAGTCCAGAGTAGTTATAGAGAGTTTTCGTCTTCGGCAAAATTTCTCAGGGTGTCATTCGTCGTCTTTTGACATTATCATATTAGTTCCACATCATGCCGCAGAGATGTCGCTGCAGTCTATCTTTTCTAAATTAAGCGCTAGAGATTTGCCGTCTTGGGCAAAGTTTCTCAGTACGTCATTCGTCGTCAATGTCAAAACATTATCATATTAGTTCCAAATTACGCTGCATAAAACACACAAAAATCTGCTGTAGAAACTACCATTTCGAGGGTTAAATTGAGTTCCAGCACAAACAATTTTCAGCAGACTATAAATGCGTTTAATTTTACCATGACTGCGATGAAGTCATTCATGGTGGGGTTGATATCAACATGAGGTAAGTCAAATGTACCACAAATGTTGAAGGCTTTACCATAAACGTAGTAAAGCCACTTAAAAACCATGTTAAAAAAGAAGTATAGTTTGATATGTTTCCGGTGAAAAAAAACCGCGTCAAAAAAAATCAGTGTATTTAGGTCACTCCGAGGCCTACTTGTCTGATGAACTCAGGATTACAAGGAACAAACGCTTCAAGCAGTTCGATACACATATTTTTATGGTTCTATTGAAAAATGCCTATGACCAGCTACGGACCCTTGGGGAACCTACTCCGGACTGGCCACTTTCATACATCCGATGGACCCAAAACAAGAAAAGTCAATCTGCTGAATAAATTTTAAGAAGTTTGAAACCCATATTGCTGGATTTCTACCAAAATCCACTATCAGTATCATTACATCAGGACATGCCCGTGAAAATCCGGATTTTCTAGAATTCAGATTGTTCGAAATGGTCCATCGTGATAATAACTTGATAGAAAAGGAAATTCTCAATCCAAGGAGTCCAAATCTGTTGAAATCGGTTGAAAATTGCCGGAGATGTGGGCATTTTAGTTTTGTAGGTACCCGGGTACCCTGTCGACCTTTTAAGGGGTAAAGAAAGTTGGAACCCCTCCCCTCTTCCTTCTTGCCCGAAAATTCTGTTTACCCCTGCAATCAATTTTGACCGTCATTCTCTTAGATCTGGCAGAGTTTCAACTTCCTACGATTAAAAATCATTGAAATATCGCGAATTGAAATCCCAAAAGGTACCCGGGTACCCTGTCGGACACACAACGGTTAAACAAAATTTCAACCTCATGTGCATGAAATTAACCTGATAAGAAAAAAAATAGGCAATACAAGGAAATTAATGTGAAAACAATGATCTTTTGATAAAGAAAATGACCAACTTGAACAATGTTACTGATACAAACTACTTGGGAAAGTCTATTCTATTTCTCAAAATGGTGTTTCCTAAGCGGGCCCTCCGCGTAAAAAAATATCTTTTCCAAATGATGCTTTAGAGAGTTACCGTTCTCAGTAAAGTTGGTTGAGAATGTAAAATATAGTCAGTTGACATTATCAGATTAGCTCCAAATTACGCCGCAAATATGGCGCCGCAATCTAAATTGCCAAATCGTGCTATAGGAAGGTGGTGTCTTTAGAAAAGATGTTAATTGTATATAATAAAGGCATTCAAAATAATCACGTTAGATCCAGATCGTACTTCAGACATGGCGCTGCCATATTTACGGCATAATTTAGAACTAATATGACAATATCAAAAGACGAAGAATGACATACTGAGAAATTTTGTCACGGACGGTAACTCTCTAGCAATGCAATTGGAAAAGATAATCTGCATTGCCATCTCTACAGTATACATAATGTGGAACTAATATAACAATGTCAAACGACGACAAACAACATACTGAGAAACTTTGCCCAAGACGGCAAATCTCTAGCGCTAAATTACGAAAAGATAGACTGCAGCGACATCTCTGCGGCATGATGTGGAACTAATATGATAATGTCAAAAGACGACGAATGACATCCTGAGAAAATTTGCCGAAGACGAAAACTCTCTATAACTACTCTGGACTGTTTTGCTCACACATTGAATTAACAACCTCTATCCATTTGTAGCAGATTCCCGGTTGCCAATGTAACAGGAACCATGTTTCAATATGAATATGATATATAATTTTCATTTCCTTGACTTTTTTTACGTCGTTTTTTGAAATAACGCGGTTTTTTTTACGTCGTTTTTTGAAATAACGCGGTTTTTTTTACGTCGTTTTTTTAAATAACGCGGTTTTTTTTACGCGGTTTTTTTTTTACGCGGTACCATTACCGTCGTAAAAAAAAACTTCAGTGTACGTCAAAAGCCTCGAAAGAAGTTCCTGAATCTCACACTGACGATAAGGTTCACCAACCTAGCTCTAAGAAAAGAAAGCGCAATGTTTCAGAAGTATCAGCTACCAATGGTCTATCAGAAAATGCGGATCTAATCAGTTTGAAATTGCAGCTGACAATAGACATTCTTGAGAAAGAGCGAGAGTTGAAAGCACTCGAAGTAGAGAAAATGTCAAAGGAAAGTTATTTATTGAGCTTAAAAATTTATAATTTTGAGCTCAAGCATGGTTTGCCAAGATCAAAGTTTACAGAGAACTTGGGAATCCGAGAAGCAAGCGAGATGAATTTGGATGAATCTACTGATGTTGAGTATCTCTTACCATGTTCTGTAAATAATGGTCAAAGTGACGAAGAGTTTGATGACATTTAGTTTGTTCTATTTATAATCCAGTTTTTCCTAAATAAATACTGCCTTAAGCGTAAGAAAGAAAATTGGAGCGGGAATAGATAATAAAAAAAAAGATTAAAAAATAGTGCACAAAATTGTCAAGTCCATGTATTTTTCAAATTTTGATATCGATTATTACATATATTATTATTATTATAAGAAATTCTAAAGGTTTTGTTTAGCACATTGATTGAATAATTTGTATTTGTCGTCTTTGAGCATTAACATCTGTGTTAACTTCATTTAATCCACAATCAATCTCCTCATTATGAAAAGGAATATTTTCTAAGTCGATTTCATCCTCTTCATTTTGCCGCGCTATGTTGCACAATGTCACACAACACTTAAATATTTGACCTGCAAAATGAGGATTTACTCTAAGATGGTTGAGGCACGGAAACTTTTCTTTTAATAGTCCCAGTGCCCGCTCAACTGTTTGTCTTGTTGATTTCAGTCTGCTGTTATAATTACGCTCACCATCATTTGTTGGATCGTTGTGCAGTGGTTTCATTAACCAAACTTTTAATGGATATGCCGAATCTCCTAATATGACTCCATTGGGAAAAATATTGCTTTCCTCCATACGCCGAAATAAACTGCTTCTACGTAACACTCTAGCGTCATGCACACTTCCAGGCCAATTAGCACTGACGTAAAAGAACTCCAAATTTGGTCCACACACCACCATGCAATTAATGGAGTGAGAACCCTTCCTGTCAACGAACGCTTCTTCATTTATTGTAGGTGCATCGATTGGAATCAAGGGTCCATCCTATCACGCTGGGGAACCTAGCCATTCTGTAAAATTGTTCCACTACACCTGAAATGTTGGACGGCCAACAAACTGTGCTCTGGAATAATCTTCTGTTGATTGCAGAAACCACACGTTGTATTGTCCTTCCTACAGTTGATTTGTGAATTCCATGAGTAAGTCCGGTACCGTGATACATACTGGTTTCCTTGACCCAGCCAGTGCAATGTAACACACAATTGTTGGAAAGGCTGCAGGGCTCCTCCACGATTAGTAAGCTGAATATCAGGGCCGATTACTCGAAGTATTTGCTCCACTTTTGCAGGTGTCATCTGGAAATACTCGTAAAAATCAGCTGCATGTTGAAAACTGAAATTTATTCGTGGAGCGTAATATTTCACCCTACGACACCTCCGTGTTTCCCTCGAACTACTTTCTTCATCGTCTGAGTCACTTAGAATGTTGAAACGGTACATTGCTGCTTTACAAATAACAAATTAAAAAAAAAACCGAACTTGTAAATTATGTTACAAGAAGTTCTCCACTTGTAAAAGAAGTACAAATCTAGACAAAATCGTCAAAAGGTCGAAAGTAACAATTGTAAACAATGACTTAAAACGTAATTTTCCTGGAAATGCCAGGATGTTTACATCTATATCCACTACCAACGGGAAGGTAATAACTTCCTGTATCTGTTTCTGGTGCAATTTTGTTTGTGGGAGCAAGCAGATTCCAGAAAAATACGCTAGAAGTCATTGTTTACAAATGTTACTTTCGACCTTTTGACTATTTTGTCTAGAAATGAAAGCTAATAATTTGTTGTCATATTTTGTTTATGCAACGAACGCTTGTAAATTCTACTAATAATATTAGTTCAATTTGCTTGTAATATTAGACTTGTAGTTTTGTACTTGTAGAATTTTTATGCAACAGAAATATACAAGTTACAAGTTACAAGACTAATATTATTAGTAAGATTTTGATTATGCTACAGGGCCCAGATCAAGTCTAGAATAGTTTAAACTTGTTGCCAAAATCGGACGGGTATTGTAAAATACTTTGGGTGGGAGCAGAAAAGTTAATCCATCCGTCGTTCAGGTGGATTGTCACAAAGTGAGGGCTCGATTCCCGCCCCAGCCGACGGAAATCGATAATGTCCCTACTATATGGGTCCACCGGGCGTTGTGTTGTCCGTTGTATAATGTTAAGTGTTCAGTCTGTGCTGCAACTGGTTGAAGACGGTGTAATTCTCAGACGGTGTAATTCTCTCTCTCTTTCTCTCTCTCTCTCTCACTCTGTCTCTTAACAAAAGCTAAGCTTGACCCCCCCCCCCCCCCCCCCCTTCGAAATCCTGGCTTCGCCTAGGCGCCACGTTCTTTTTCATTTTTACAACGATAATAACTTACCAACTAGGCTAGTTTTGGAAAGCCGAAGAACTTGCGGCTTGGTCGAGGTTAGGGATTACAATGATTCGGGTAGGAATGGGGAAGTAGGAATCTTAACGTTGGCTTCCAACAGCAGATTGGCGATGCGATATTGTTGCTGTTGGTCTGGCGTGGATATTGCATTGCGTTAAGCTGTAACGATACAACAGAAGCGGTATTACGGGGGAGGGGACGAGGTGGGCATGTTAAAGTGACAGCTAAGAGAGGATCAAACGAATACATCTTTTTTTTTCAAGAATTTGTAAATTAGCCCCATATAGTCCAAGTCCAGCTTACCCAGCACATCTCTGATATCTTCCTTCTCTGATTTCCCTCGGGCCCGTAGGGTTGCGCAAAGATCAGATCTGGCAATTTCGTAATCGAGACAATGTCAGACAACGTGGTTGATGTCCTGATAACATGCACCACAGCCGCATTGATTGGTCTCTGAGGGACCTATTCGATAGAAATGAGAGCCTAACGAGTAGTGATTGGACATTAGACGACACATTACCTTGATAAAATCCCGGCTAATATCCAACCCTCTGAACCACGCTTTTTTCGATACCTGTGGGAGAATGGAATGTAACCATCTGCCCAAATCCCCTGCATCCCATTTTTGTTGCCAGCTGATCAAGGCCTGTTGACGGAAAATAGCAAAAAATTCGTTGAAAGCGATTTGTCGATCATAAATATCGCCTGCCATAGCGCCCACCTTGGCAAGTGAGTCCGCTTTCTCATTACCCGGAATGGAGCAATGAGAAGGGACCCAAACCAAGGTGATGGTGTAGGAATTGTTTGATAGCGCACTCAAAAGAGATCGTTGTTCGCTAACGAAATACGGTGAGTGCCTTGCCGGCCTCATTGAACGAACAGCCTGAAGTGAGCTGAGACTATCCTTAAAAATGAAAAATTGATCAGAGGGAAGAGAGGCAATTCGCTCTAATGCATAGTGTATAGCCGCCAACTCTGCGACGTATACGGAGCAAGGATTTTGAAGTTTTAAGGAGGCGCTATGAATTTCGTTAAAAACACCAAAACCAGTGGAATCATTTATTTGTGACCCGTCGGTGTCAAACTTCCTGTCACATGGCCAAACTTACTTGCAAAAATTGATGGAATCGAACGGATCGAACGGAGTGGATCTGGTATTCCACGAGCTTCTTGCTTCATGGTCAGATCAAAAACTACAACCCCACCCCCCCCCCCCAAAATTTTTATTTTTTTTTCCAATTTAAATTCCCAATTTTCCCCCCCCCCCACCCACCCCCCCAAACCCCCAAAAAACCCCCCTACCCCCAAACTCATATTGAGTTGAGTTCATCAGCCTAACGCGATACGAAGACAACGGTACTGGATTCGCTGCAGCTTCAGAATATGAGTTTTCGCGGCGGATTGAAAACAGAAGCTACCGTACTCGAGAACCGACAGAATCGTTGTACGATACAGCTTTAACAGATCTTTCGGGTGGGCTCCCCACCATGTTCCGGTGATAGTACGCATGAAGTTTATTCGCTGCTGGCATTTCTGATGCGGATACTTAATGTGCTTTCCCCAGGTGTATTTAGAATCGAACCAGACCACTAAGACAAATTTGAGTTATTATTTTATTCATGAGTTGAAGCGGTATCTGTGCTGGATCACGCTTCCTAGAACGCGCTTCCGGGGAGAATTCGATACCCAGCTTTACAGCCCAGGTAGAAAAATTGTCTAGGGTATCCTGCAACGGTCCCTGTCGGTTGTTAGCCCCTGGTCCTACAATTGATACAACGGCGTCATCCGCAAGCTGTCTTAGCGTGCAATTTTCCATGAGGCAGCTATCGATGTCTCTGACATAAAAAAAAAAAATATAAAAAAGCGGGCTTAAACAAGAGCCCTAGGGGAGACCCTTGTAGCTAATTCGTGAAGTTGTCGAAGACCCATGAGAAAAGCTCATATGTTTCTCTGACAACAAATTGTACAAATAGTTGTTTAATAATGGTGAAAGGCCACACTCGTGGAGTTTGTCTGAAAGGACGTCTACACAAACTGAATCAAAAGCCCCCTTAATTTCCATGAAAACTGAACCCATTTGCTCATTTTGAGCACAGGCCAGCTGTATTTCTGTTGAGAGCAGCGCAAGACAATCGCTCGTTCAGAATGGTTCGACGGATGCGTATGAGAGATCATTTCCGATTAATTTCCACTTTTTAACTCAACTCCATTATGTTTTGATATAGAAGACAAGAAACGTTTTACTACATTTTGGAATATCAGGGCAATGATCCCCCATTGCATCTTCAAGTGATCATTACAAGCTGTCCTTGTGGTTCAGGCACTTTTGAACGTTGATGTGGCAGCCTGTTTACACATAAAATCTGCATCGACCCCTTTCTGAACCCAAGGGCAGGGTCATAAACCACGTTGACTCATTTTTGAAAATCTCAGACCCCGCCTCCTTCCCCCTCGTAGACTTTTCTGCATAAATTTTTTTTTTGAAATTTAAAGCGCGTAAATTTTGGTCAGACCCCCTCCCCCCAGAAAAGTCTACGTGTTTTATGAATGGCCCCTAAAAAAACCTTATCGATATTCTACGGAACAGTCACAATTTTAACTCATACCTTTTTGTTGCTCTCTCACCCCCACAGGTACTTAAAGTAAATGGTGTCTCGGTGGTGGATGCAGACCACTACGATGCAGTGGAGGTGCTAAAAGCCTGCGGTTCGGTGCTGGTACTCTTCATATCCCGGGAGGTGACACGTCTAATTGGCCATCCGGTGTTTGATGAGAGTGGTTCGGTAGCGCAAATCAATGTTGTCGAACAGCAGCAGCAGCAGCAGCAACATCAGCAACAGAAGATGATTCCTCCCCCAATCACAGTGGCCGTCGAGCAACCACGCATGGAAGGCATAGCTGGAGGAGGAGGCGGCGGCGACGGTGGAGGTATTAGTGAAGCGTTGCATTCGTCGTACAACACCGTCGGACTGCCAAACGGGAATGCAGGTACGCCGATGCCGACGACGGTTGGTTTGCTGAACGGAAATGAAATCACCCACAAGGTTATCCTGCACACGACGCTCATCCGGGACCAGATCGGACAGGGGCTCGGATTCAGTATAGCCGGTGGTAAGGGACATGCTCCGTTCAAGGATGGTTCGGAAGGAATCTATATTTCGCGGTTAACGGAGGGTGGGGTGGCCCACAAGGACGGGAAGATTTTGGTGGGCGATCGAGTGCTAGCGGTAAGTTAGTTTTATTCTATAACAACACTTGAATGGTGGATAAGATGATTGAATGTTTCATTCAAACAGATCAATGGAGTGGACATTACCAACGCCCATCATGACTACGCGGTGCAACTGTTGACCGATCATCAGCGATTCGTACGATTGGTGGTTCAGCGGGAGGTGAAAGGACCACTGGAACCACCGACCAGCCCTAGGAGTCCCATGCTCAAGAGCTTGAATCCCAGCGGGTACATGGCCAATCGACCAGGTAAGAAACCACACGCTGACCCCAATTGACTAGACAATTGATTATCTACATCGTTCCAGCTTATTCCGGTTATCGTCGTTCCATTGACGAAACTCCAGAAACTCAGCATCCCGCGGGTGAAGTCCCAGTTCAGCAAGCAACCCCTCAACCCGAAATGCAGCAGCAGCAGCAGCACACCACGGTGACCCACAAGGTAAATGGCAACAATTATCATTCACAGCACATCTGTGTCAGCAATAGCATACCCACCATCACCTCACCCGTATTTGTTCAGCATTCGCCACTTTCATCATCATTAACAACACCGTTATCATCACATCAACAAAAGCAAATACAGCAAGACTCATTAGCACAACCATCATCACATTTATCGCAACAGCCGCACATTCACACCCAACCGGCAAGCGTGGAGCAGCATCAGTTGAAGTCCTCATCGCAACCGCAGCAACCTCCATTGCCTGCCCCTCGTAAAGTATTATCGCCGCAGACATCTGTCAATAACGGCACTGGTAGTAGTCCTAACAACAACAACAACAACAACAACAGCAACAACAATGTCATCAACAACACAAACGGTAGTAGTAACACTCATAACAGCAACATCAACAGCATCAACAACAACTATCAGCAACCGATGGAGACGGACACAACCGTAATCAACGGTACAAGCAATAACAGTAGTATTGTAGCAAAGACAAATAGTGAGGATCCGCAGGTGAGTGTGTCCCGCTGTTGCCCCACGAAACTCAATCACATTTTTGTGTAGTTTATTTTTTGTTTCAATTTGCACTCTCACAGTCTTTTGTGTTTTTCCCCTAAATCTGAGTGCTAGGATGAGAGTTTTTATTTTCGTTTGTAATTTTTGCCCCCCTCCCTTTGCACGATGCATTGCTGATTTCAAAAATAACCGAATTCGTGTTTATTAATCCATTATTGCCCGACTTAGAGACTTTGTATTAATACTTTAACCCATTATTTCATTGTGCCCTTTTTCTCTTTTTTTCTCTCTCTCCCTTCCCATTGTTTTTTTTTTTTTCGTTTTTATTTTTCATGATTGCCACGTGTTTTTTTGTATGTATCCCGTTCCTACCCGCTCCTCTGCTCCGAAATGCATTTGAACAAACGTGAAACAAAACAACACCAACAACCAAATCGAACCTCTTCGTAATTTGTGCGTCCCGGTATTGGATATTTCCTGTGTGCACCCTCGTCAAAATCCTCCCACACTTTCACTCCGAAATAACCAAAATAAAACACAAACCCAACGGTGCCAAACGGGAATTCAAAAAACAAAAACGAAACAGGGAGCATTGCGGCCCATGACCAGCGCCGATTTCCAGGCGATGATCCCGTCGCACTTCATCAGCGGAGGAGGAGGCCGCCAGGTGGTGCAGGTGGACAAATCCGCCGGGGGTGCGCCCCACCAGGACACGGTGACGGTGACCGTGCAGAAAGCCGTCCCGGATATGCCCATGCTGCCGCCAGCGCCGACCGAGCTCGGCACCGTCACCGAGACGATCACAAAGTCGACCTTCACTGAGACGGTAATGACTAGGGTTACTGACAATCGGTTATTGGAACCACTAATCAGTGAGGTGAATACCGTTTACTGTACTTTTTTTTCTGAATTGAGAATAGTCCGCCGATTTTTTTTTCCAGTGTCATAAACACACACAAACACACTACCACCGAAAATGAGTACACACAATCTTTCTCTGCATTGTTGTACCTATCTCTCACTTTTGTATCTCTCACAATATCTCAGTAGCTTATCAACTTTTGTCACATACACATATGTTTCATTTTTTGTTTATGTTTCCTTTGGAGCTTTATTTGTCGTATTTAATGCAATTCCAAAATTCGCTGCATTTGTGTTAATCTTCTGTTTATTTATTGTCTTCCTATTTTTTTTCTGTTTGTAATACTCATTTTCTTATTATTTTGTTTCACGTTTCTCAATGGCAGTTACGAATAGCATTTTAATCAAGACAGTACTCTATTGGTGTGTGGTTTCAGTTTCAACCGGTTGTAATTTTAGGTCGTAGAATTTAGTATAAGTAGTTTTTAGGCGGCGAAACTCAGCCGCAATGTGTCTCATACAAACTGATGAAGGATGTGAAGTGGAAAGAGGGTACACGAAATTTTAAATTTTAGGGAGTACGCAAGAGTGCAAAACTCTGAGTTCAAAATGGGGATTTTTCAACTTAAATGTTTTTTTGTCAATTTCCCGACGCCAAGGGATATAAGGAATGATTGTGATTGCCACACATTCAAACTCTATTGCAAAATTTATCAATCTGAATTAATAACTCTCGAAGCTACCAGTTGAGTCGTTTCTTATTTTATTTTGTCGGATGTGAAGCGACCTCAAACTAGAATAAATCTTGTTGGGGAATCGATTTGGATCAGATGAATGTTGTTGAACGGTTCACTTATCAATCCTAACAAGATTTACTCAAATTTGAGCAGGGGCGTCTCGTCCGCAACCTGTTCAACCTGTTCATTCAAAAGGAAGTCAGTTCATTTCCACAAAACATTTGAATCCCTCTAGACAATGAGAAAACATCATCTTAAACATGCCACAGTCACAACGTCTTCACCTTTGGAAATGAATAATCAAAGCAAAACGATAAATTGGCGTTTGCTCTAATTTCAAATACATTATTTGAAAGCATATTATAGATATAAGCTGAGCAGATGAAAGGCGTCAATTTTACACAACCACTTGACGATTATTCATTATCGAACCATTCAGCAGCCAAACAAATATAGAACAGAAAAATAGAGGAAGATATATTGCTATTTTGAAACGATCTCTAAGAGGAACCAAGAGACTATAGAAAAAAGATTCTCTAACTCTCACGATCGACTCACGAAGCTACTCAGAATTCGTGCTGAATGCTGATGTTCGCGTGCGAGAGAAAAAATCCAAAAATGTTGAAACTATTTTCCTCAATCGGAATGGACTCACCGAATTCTACTATTCGATAAAATTTAACTTTTCCTTTGTCTTTTTCCTTTTTGCTTTGCAAATCAGCCTAACATTTGTGTAACTTTTTTTAGTTGTGAGCGCGTGAGTTCCAATATTTCACTGCTTTTTTTAATGTCTTCGCTGCTGCTGGATGCATTTGGACACAGTTTTTATTTTTCAGTGAATCTGCGAACCATTCTTTGTTTATGCTGTTGAATTTTAATTTTTTTGAAATTTTAACACAGTCTTTCAAGTGATTGAACTCGTTGGAAGATTAAACTTTTGTTCACGAGTCGCCTCTGATTTTCGATTGGCTTCCCTTTTGTCGAAATTGAGTCAGAAACGATCCAATTTTGTGTTAAGTAGAGCGGCCGTGCGGAGATGAATTGATAGAGGTGACATGAAAATGGATGCGGAGTCAGTCGCCTTAACTGAAAGTCAGTGAAATTTGTAAATCACTCAAAAATGAGTACACATTGTTGGCATTGACAAGATGACAAACCAGCATAGGCCAAGTGGAAGACATCGTTGGGGTTGCCTATTTGAAAATCGTCACTCTAATTCTTGTTTTAGGGATTCAACTTTTGATAAATTTGACTCATTCAAGAGTAAATTTGACATGCATTTTTGAGTAAAATCTAACTCGAGAGGTACGTACTAACTATAATAAACAAAGCTTTTACTGCTTTCCGTACACTTAAATTCTTTGAATTACAGTCAAAAACGTGTAATTAAAGTACAATACGCGCGTTATACAATCCAGTTTCACAAAACGGGCAGTCCTGGTTCCGCTAAATGACTCGCTCTTCACGAAACTAAATGCAGAATGCGTGCAAAAAATTTAACAGAGTCTAACAGAAATTCTCGCTCCGAGATATTCCGTGCGATCGCGACAATTGAGAGAAATTTTTAAAAAAATCGACGTGTTTGAGAAAATTTACGTATGGAGAGAATTCTCTCTACACACGAAAAAAAATGAATTGAAAGAAATTAACTTACCGAAAGGATCGAACAAATTTAAAGGAATTGAAAGGATCAAACAATAAGGGAGTAAAACAAGCTGAACGAATTTAAAAGAGAATGAAAAAAAAAATGAAAACGATAATGAATTGAAACAAAATTGAAAGAGATAAAGTGAAAAGAGTAAAAAAAGCCGAGACAAAGTCGAAAGAGATGAGGCAAAATCGAAAAACACGAGACAACGTCGAAAGAGGCGAGAATTCGAGAGAGAAGGAGAAGGAGGTGAGAATTCGGTGAAAAAAAAACCGAGACGAGGTCAAAGGAGATTAGACTAACTCGAAACAGAAAAGACGGCAAGGCAAAGTCGAAAGAGACGTAAAAAGTCGAAAGAGACGAGACAAAGTCGAAAGAGATAAGAGTAACTCGAAAGAGAAAAGACAAAGTCGAAAGAGGCGAAACAAATTCAAACGAAGCATATTCAACAAAGCCGAGACAAAATTGAAAGAGATGAGACAAAGTCGAAAGAGACAAGGCAAAGTCGAAAGAGACAAGGCAAAGTCGAAAGAAATGAAACTGATAAAAAAAGAATACGAGACAAAGTCGAAAGAGACGAAAGAAATTAAAACAAAAAAGAAGACACAAAGTCGAAAGAGACGACACAAAGTCGGAAGAGTTAAGACAAACTCGAAAGAGAAAAGAAAGTCGAAATAGATAAGACAAATTTGAACGAAAAAAGAACGTCGAAAGAGCCGATACAATGTTGGAAAAGACGAAAAAAAGGCGAAAGAGATAGGGTCAAGAAAGTCATGACAAAGTCGAAACAGATGAGACAAACGGCGGGACAAGGTCGAAAGAGGCTATATAAATTCGAAAAAGAAGAAACAAAGTAAAAAAAATACGAGGCAACGTCAAAAGAGATGAGACAAATTGAAATAAAAAAGACGACACAAAGTCGAAAGAGGCGAGATAATGTCGAAAATGACGAGAAAACGTCGAAAGAGGAAAAACGATGCAGAAAGAGAAGAGATAAAGTCGAAAGAGCAACGACAAACTCGAAGGAGAAAAGAAAAAGTCGAAAGAGACAGAACAAAAAAAGCCAACACAAAGTCGAAAAAGACGAGACAAAGTCAAAGAGATGAGACAAAGTTTAAACAGGCTAGACAACGCCGAAATAGCCAAAGTTGAAAGAGACATAGTCGAAAGGGGAAAAAAATGCAATAGCCAAAGCTGAAAGAGTCAAAGTCCGAAGTGACAAAGTCGAAAGAGAAAATTAAGATAGACAAAGCCGAAAAAGACAATGACAAAAGAGAGAAACTGGATTTTCGATTGACCAAGACAAAGAGAGAATGTGAAAAAATACAAAGACGAAAGATAGATGTTGAAAAAGACAAAATCGAAAGAGCCAAAAAGAAAAAGAGAAAGTCGCAAGAGACAAACTCAAAATAGAGAAAGACAAACTCGAATGAGAGAATGATGAAAGAGAGAAAGTCGAAAAAGACAAAAACGAACGAGAGAAAGTTGAAAAATACAAAGTCGAAAGAAACAAAGACGAATAATAAATGTGGAAAAAGACAAAATCGAAAGACCCAAAAAGATATATAGATAATGTCGCAATAGACAAACTCGAAAGAGAAAAAGTGGAAAAAGACACAGTCGAAAGAGAGAACGTGCAAAAATGACAAAGTCGAATCAGAGAAACATGAAAACAAGAAAGCCGACGGTGAGATGTGGAAAAAGACAAAGCCCAAAGAAGTTAAGTTGAAAGCGACATAGTCGGAAGAGACGATTTGAAGAAAAACAAAATCGAAAGAACCAACATCGCAACAGATTACGTCGAAAGAGAGCATAATGAAAGAGAGAAAATGGAAAAAGACACAGTCGAAAGAGAGAAAGACGAAAGAGACAAATTCGAAAGAGAGATAGTGGAAAAAGACAAAGTCGAATCAGAGAAAGGCGGAAAAAGACGACAGTGAGAAAGTGGATAAAGGCAATAGCAAAAGAGAGAAAGTGGAGAAAGACAAAGTCGAAAGAGACAAAGTCGAAAAAACAAAGACTAAAGAGAGAATGTGGAAAAAGACAAAATCAAACAGAGAAAGTGGACAAAGAAAAAGTCGAAAGAGAGAAAATTGAAGTCTAAAGAGACTAAGTTGAAAGAAAGAAAATCTCGAGACGATTTTTAGAAAGAAAACAAAAATGCAGTTGAAAGAGAGAAAATCGAAACAGGCCAACTCGAACGAAGGAAAATCGATTAAGAGTTAGACGAAATAGAGAAGTGGAAAGAGACAGTCGAAAGAGGTGAGATAAAGTTGGAAGAGACAAAGACAAAGTCGAAAGAGACAGCACAAAGTCGAATGAGACGAAACAAAGTCGAAAGAGACGAAACAAAGTCAGAGACAAAGTAGTATTTCTTGATTGTCGAGATTTTCGTCCTCGAGCTGGTTCAACTCGCGTCGTAGTCTTTTTTTTAAATATTGTCGCATTGTCCGGGAGTGTGATTCGAATTTGTCAGTTTGGCGTGAGAGGTATGGCTGTGAATCACTACGCCAGTGTCACCCCCTACAAAGTCGAAAGAGGCAAAGTCAAAAGAGACGCAGTCAAAAAAGACGTAGTCAAAAGAGAAAAAACGAAAGAAACAAATTGAAAAAAAAAGACATTCAAAAGAGAGAAAACGGAACAAATCAAGGTCGAAAAAGAGAAATTGAAAAAAAAAAGAAAATCAAAGGAGAGAAAATGAAAAAAGAAATCGAAAGAGACAAAGTCGAAAAAGGTAATGTCGAAAGAGACAAAGTTAAACGGAAGAAAGTCAAAGAAGAGAATGTCGATTGAGTGAAAATCGATTAAGAGAAAGACGAAAGAGAGAAATCGAAAGATACAGTCGAAAGAAAGAAAGCGGAAGAGAAGCAAAACAAAAAATAGAAAGTCGAAAAAGAGAAGTGCATAAAAAAAAGTCGAGGGAAAGCCAAAATAGGGAAAGACGACAGAAAGAAAAACGAAAGAGAGAATGTGGGAAAAGACAAAGTCGATAGACATAAAGTTAGACAGAGCTAGAGAAAGTCTCGAAAGAGAGAGAGAGAGAGAGAGAGAGAGAGAGAGAGAGAAGAAGAAGAAGAAGCCTCGAAAGAAAGAGAAAGTCTCGAAAGAAAATCTTGGAAAAGAGAGAAAGCCTCGAGAGAGCGGAAAAATCTTGGAAAAGAGAGAAAACCTCGAGAGAGAGAGAGAGAGAGAGAGAGAGACTCTCCGTATGAAAGAGAGGGAGTAAAGTCTCGAGAAGGAGAGAACCAGGAGAGAGAGAGGGAGAGAGAACGTTCTTGAGATAGAAAAAGTGTCGTTAGAGAGAAAGTATCGAAAAAGAGAGAAAGTATCGAAAAAGAGCGAAAATCTCGAAAGAGAGAAATAGTCTAGAGAGAGAAAGTCTCAAATGAGAGAAAGACGCAAATGAGAGAAAGCTTCAAATGAGAGAAAGCCTCAAATGAGTGAAAGCCTTGAATGAGAGAAAGCCTCCAATGAGAGAATGCCTCGAATGAGAGAAAATCTCAAAAGCCTAATAGAAAATCGCTCGAATGAGAGAAAGCCTCAAATGAGAGAAAGCCTCAAATGAGAGAAAGCCTCAAATGAGAGAAAGCCTCAAATGAGAGAAAGCCTCAAATGAGAGAAAGCCTCAAATGAGAGAAAGCCTCAAATGAGAGAAAGCCTCAAATGAGAGAAAGCCTCAAATGAGAGAAAGCCTCAACTGAGAGAAAGCTTCAAATGAGAGAAAGCATCAAATGAGTGAAAGCCTTAAATGAGAGAAAGCCTCCAATGAGAGAATGCCTCGAATGAGAGAAAGCCTCAAATGAGAGAAAATCTCAAATGAGAGAAAGCCTCAAATGAGAGAAAGCCTCGAATGAGAGAAATCCTCAAATGAGAGATAGCTTCAAATAAGAGAAAGCCTCAAATGAGAGAAAGCCTCAAATGAGAGAAAGCCTCAAATGAGAGAAATCCTCAAATGAGAGAAAGCCTCAAATGAGAGAAAGCCTCAAATGAGAGAAAGCTTCAAATGAGAGAAAGCCTCAAATGAGAGAAAGCCTTAAATGAGAGAAAGCCTCCAATGAGAGAATGCCTCAAATGAGAAAATGAGAGAAAGCCTCAAATGAGAGAAAAATCTTCAAATGAGAGAAAGCCTCAAATGAGAAACCAAATAAGAAAGCCTCAATAGAGAAACTCAAATGAGAGAAAATCTCAAATGAGAGAAAGCCTCAAATGAGAGAAAGCCTCAAATGAGAGAAACCTCAAATGAGAGAAAGCTCAAATGAGAGAAAGAACCTAAATAGAGAAACCTCAAATGAGAGAAAGCCTCAATGAGAGAAATCCTCAAATGAGAGAAAGCCTCAAATGAGAGAAAGCCTCAAATGAGAGAAAGCCTCAAATGAGAGAAAGCCTCAAATGAGAGAAAGCCTCAAATGAGAGAAAGCCTCAAATGAGAGAAAGCCTCAAATGAGAGAAAGCTTCAAATGAGAGAAAGCCTCAAATGAGTGAAAGCCTTAAATGAGAGAAAGCCTCCAATGAGAGAATGCCTCAAATGAGAGAAAATCTCAAATGAGAGAAAGCCTCAAATGAGAGAAAGCCTCAAATGAGAGAAATTCAAATAAGAGAGAGATTGAAATAATAAGAGAAAGCTCAAATGAGAGAAATGAGAGAAAGCCTCCAATGAGCGAATGCCTCGAATGAGAGAAAGCCTTAAATGAGGAATGTTGAGGCGTTTGTGACTCATTTGTACCAAAAGTGGAGCCAAGAGAGAGCGAAAGTATCAAGAGCGAAAGTCTCAGCAGAGAGCAAGAATAAGAGAGAGAGAGAGAGAGAGAGAGAGAGAGAGAGAGAGAGAGAGAGAGAGAGAGAGAATAAGAGAGAGGGGGGGGAAGGTATTCTTTAGAGAGAAAGTATTGAAAAAGAGAGAAAGTATCGAAAAGAGAGAAAGTATCGAAAAAGAGAGAAAATCTCGAGAGATAGAAATAGTCTAGAGATATAGAAAGCCTCAAAAGAGATAGCCTCAAATGAGAGAAAGCCTCAAATGAGAGAAGACCTCAAATGAGAGAAAGCCGGAAGCGGAAGTCTCAAGTGAGCGCGAAAGTCTCAACAGAGAGCAAGAATAAGAAAGAGAGAAAGAGAGAGAGAGAGAGAGACAGAGAGAGAGCAAGTGTCAAGCGGTGAAATTCGGGGAATTTTGAGAGAGACTTGTTTTTTTTAAATTTTAAGGGCTTACGCTAAAGCATTCTCGACTCAAAATTTAGAATTGATATAACTCAGAATCTGTACTAGAATTGAATATTTCATCACATCAGTTTGTATCCTTACTTGCTGTGAGCAATCTGATGGAGTTCGATTCGATGTTCATTCACTAACAATCGTGAAATATACATTTGAAACAGCGAGGTAAGTTTGCGAGAGAAAGATAAAAGATAGGCAAAAATACAAGGAGCAGCAATTCACCTTAATTACTAAGATTTGGGAAAATGTCTTTATTTTAAGGAAGAATGTTACTTGCAAGATTTTAAAGTGGGAAGGAATATGTGAAAAATAATCAATAATCTACTACGAACTCTAACACACTTATTCAAGCTTGTGCAATTTGACCAGGAATACCTGACATGTGGCAACGTTGCATATGAGCCGCAATATTTTTTTTCTCACCTATTTAAAAAAAATTAAGATAGTACGTGATACATTGAATTACTAGAGTCTGCAAGTTGATAATCTCACATATCGAGATTGAAGTCCAGCTTCTAGTTTTTCAGTGAGTTAATTTTACTATCCGTAAGCGAAAGCCGGTTGGTGCGACCCAAACAGGAAACATGACTGACTCGTTCAGATAAAAAATTCTAGGGTTCTAGGGTAAATTATATCACTACGAATGTATTCTTGTAACCTTAACTCTTCAAGTTGTTTTAAGACAAGGTGTTAAACATAATTTTCATTTAATTCTAAGCGGCATGGTTCCATTTGAATTCTCGCGCAACAATTAAAAACGGCCAATCTTCGATGATCGATTCTCTTCGATTATGCCAAATCATTCCCTGTAGAATTCATTGTTTAATGTACCTACAAGCTAACAACGTCTCCTCTCAGCCCAAGCTGTTAGCAGAACCACCAATTCAATTGTTTAGCCGTGATAAACTAAAGAAAAGTCGATGAAGAGAATCGATCAACGAAGATAGGTCCCCTTCGAATGTTTCGCGAGAAATGCTCAAATTCAAATGCTTTCTGTATGTGAGAATACCAAATCAGTACACCGCAAATCCTTGAAACGCTACTGGTATTCAAATTTGTTAGATATATAATCACAGCTTATATTCTAGATATAGCTTTCTAATTGTAAACAGTGTGACTAACCGAAAAAAAAAAATGCCCAACACCTAATTCCCATTCCCTCGAATACCTTCCATTATCGTTTTCCGTATGTCATCACATTTTAATTAAATTTCTGTTTATGGATATCCTTGCTTACTCGCCGCCAACATCGCCAAGCGAGCCTCTCATCAGCGTTTCGTGTCGTGTTGATTGGCTTTTCGTGTTCATCTAGATTCAGAATCTCTTCCATGTTTAGCCAAAACGAAGTTGTTACTAATGCATTCATCATTTGTTGTTGTCCATCCAGCTACAAGCCACAATTCAACTGGAGAGCAATCTAATTGGCAATGACATGTGCTTCATAGCTGTCCGTCAGTTTTCCCTTTCTGTACCTAAATGTGTGTACATATTTATACATGCAGTTTGTATTGAGTTTCGACATTGCTGGTAGAGCTTTCGCTTTTACACGTGTTCTAGTAACTAGCTCGTATCGTATTCAATTCATCCAAATTTACCCAAGCTTCTTCTCGTTTTTTTTTTTGCGTCTGTCATCAACCATTTCCCATCTACTTCTAATGGAATCTTTGATCTGTTTTGCGTAACTGCAGGAGGTAGTCCTTCCCAAGGATCAGGGTTCCCTCGGTTTCAGCATCATCGGCGGTACGGATCATTCGTGCACGCCATTCGGGGCCCACGAGCCCGGTATTTTCATCTCACATGTAAGTGATTGCTTAGCAGCGGCTGGAATCCGAATTCTAACGAGCTTCTCATTTCTATTTCAGATCGTACCCGGTGGCATTGCGGCCTTGTCCGGTAAGCTACGGATGGGTGATCGTATCCTTAAGGTTAATGGTACAGACGTTACGAGTGCAACGCATCAGGAAGCGGTCATGGAGTTGCTGAGGCCGTGCGACGAGATTAAACTGACGGTTCAGCACGATCCACTGCCCGCCGGGTTTCAGGTAAGAAATGCCCGTTTGATACGTTTTTTTAAACGGCACAGATTTACCAGCTCGCAGCAGCAACAGCATCAATTAATACCGCACATCGTTTTGCGTGCGAAAGTTTTAGCCTTAGAAACGCTAGCAATTGAATACGATCCACAAATACACAAAACACGCCGCTCCCTTCTTGTTATAAGGAAGTCACATCCACGCCATCACACTGCCACGCAAAACATACGTTTGCTAACAAATTACTAGATTAGTCTTTTTGCTCGCTCTCGCTCTCTAACGGATATTACTGCTTTGTTCCTTTGTCTCTCTCTCTCATTCACCGTTTCAATTGAAACAAAACCAAAACAAAAACTGCTATTCAAAATTTCATCTGCACATCCGCCAGCATTTCGAATTTGTTAGCTTGCCAACAGAGGTATGTAACTGTAGTTTCCGCTCGTGTTCTATCGATGTTGTTGGCGGTTAGGAAAACTGCGCGCGTAGCTTTTATAGTTTCTTGAGTTTTATTCCAACTTCCGATCGCTAAAATGCGTCGATTTTCTATTCCTTATTGAGTTCTCAACACTTGAAGCACTTGTTTTTAATGCCATCGTAGAATCAATTTTGAATGAGAAACGGATTTTATTTTGTTACTAAGAGTAACCCCAATTTCTCGAAGTTCTTTCTTTTTTTTCCTTCTTGGATTTGTTTGGATGTTGTCCTTTAACAACGGAACCGCAGTGCACCCCAACAGCTTAGCATTTACATCCGCCTCACACAGTGTACTAACAAATTTCCAAAATCCCCCAACAGGAGGTGCAAATCGTCAAGCAGGAAGGCGAACGGCTCGGCATGCATATCAAGGGCGGTTTGAATGGGCAGCGGGGCAATCCGCTGGATCAGGCCGACGAGGGTGTGTTCATATCGAAAATCAACAGCACCGGAGCGGCGAAGCGGGACGGACGGTTACGGGTTGGCCAGCGGATCCTGGAGGTCAACGGTATCTCGCTACTCGGAGCCACGCATCAGGAGGCGGTGAATTCGCTGCGTTCTTCCGGCCACGCGCTGCACCTGGTCGTGTGTAAGGGCTACGAGAAGGGAGATTTACTCCACCAGGCTATCGGCGGCGCTGGAGGTATGAGTACTGGAATAAGCAATAACGGTCATAGCACTAGGATAGGTGAGTTTGTTGTTTGATCCGGCGCGTGTTTAACTCTTGAACAATATCCTTTTCTGCGCAGGATCTCGAGCTTCAGAAACTGGCTCCGAGCTGAGTCAGAGCGTATCGAGCTTAGATAGGGACGATTCAATCATTGCTGCCGAACCCTTGCGTAAGGTTAGTGTAGATAGGGTACCGGAAGAGAGGGAAACGCCTGCAGCGGAGGTGGCGCCTGTAGTTATTCCGACGCACCCACAACCCGCAACGCAACCTCCCACGACAACGGTAGCAACTGCTAACCCTCAAACGTTGAGTAGGGTCGCAGCTCCGAATGCGGATTCTCAAGCTCTAGTAAGTCCACGGCAAAAGAGCACACCGGAAAAGGTAAGTTCTCACTCCTTTCCCATTCGAAATGCACCTTCATGCCCATCCTCGCCCAAACAGGTCTTGGACATTGTTCGAGCGGCAGAATCCCTTGCACTGGGTGGTAATCTCATAGAGAACGGTCCACCCAAGTCACCAACGGAGCCCCCGACGGCAGAAACCCTCCAGAAGACCACCACCATTGTGATGTCGAAGCACACCCTGGACACCCAGGCTCCACAGGTGAGTGTTCGTTTTTTCAACTCGAAAAATACAGCTACCTACATGAGCATCCGCTTCGGGGACCCTAATGTGGGATTAGTCCTACATACATACCCGCGCGCACACATACACACCCTTCGCAAACTAAACTGTGTTTGTGTTTCTTTCGTTGTAATCACTCTTAAGTTGCATTTCGCGGGAAATTGTTTTGTTCCGAATGTCGATTTCGTTCGCCATGTGGTCATCTGTTTTTCGCGCTTTGCTTTTGATAATTGTTTGTGTTTTTTTGTTTTTATTAATTTGATTTCTCAAAAGTTTTGAAATTTCCGAAACACGGTCCACGTCAGAATTAACAACCGTTATAATTTTTGTTTGCTTTGGTTGGTACGACTTTTTGCGTTGATTTTGTCTTTTGATAAATCCTACTAACCACAACAATTCAAAATTGTCGACTGCTATGCTGTGATTTACCTCAAAACCGATAACAACGAGTACCGCTGGTGAACAACTGTTTTCATCTGTTCTCTTTTTCTCCATTCTGGTGTTTTCTCCCCTTTTCACACACACTTACACAAACTCAAACGCTCACACATAAACAAACAACTCGCACACCCAAGATCCGTTCGCAGACATCGACCAAAAATCTTCCATAACACTAACCATAGGACAAACAGAAGACTGAGATATTATTGTAGTTAAATGAAGAAACAAAAAGCAAACTTGGTGACAAACAAACAAATACAAACGGGTGTAGAACACCGCTTCTTCCGCGTTCGTTGGAGACAAATAGAAACAAACAGATCAAAGCGATGTTGCTGCTCGAAAGCAGCACTAACCGAAACAGGAATTTGAGGAAGCTCTAAGCGGTGATGTAGGACAATTTTGCACACAAATTTAGGCGAATTAACAAAATAAATAACAATAGAATGAGATGGTAGCTCGTAGGTAGGACGCAAGCCAGTGATCGGAAGCGCGGCGCGCGCACTGGGTTCTCTCTATTTTGCTCTGTGTGTATTTATCAATCGAATCAATCAAAACAATGGAACCCCGCACCACCTTCACCATGATTAGGACTAACGACAGAAACTAGTTGGATCGTAAGACTACTTTTGAGATAGTGATTTTTGATTTGTCTTTTAATCGAAGCGGGTGTTCCTAACCTCGTTAGTCGGCACGTGTATAATTGCATATAGTTGTGATTTGTGGATTGCAGTTGGGCGATTGCTTTCATGCCTTCTTCAATAGCAATGTTGGTGAAATAAGCGTTTAATTCACATTAGTTTCAATAAAGGAAGTCAAAACTGGTTGAATCGATGCTCCGTTGTCTATCTGATGGCTGCACTGCACCATTCAACATCGCGCGTTGAACAACATAATGACAACATAATACAATTGACCAACCATTCATTCCTAAATTGCTACTTGTTCCTGAACCCAATGTGAACCTCGTGTCGGTGGGCTGGTAACTCTCGTAACTCGGCATACGGAACGGGTCCCTCCAAGGCAACCTTCTCAAAAACCTGCGTTGAACAGATTCGACTCTATTTGCGCCAGACGGCAGAGCACCAAGGAGCAATAAAGGGACTTCAAGTCTTTAGCGATCCGAAAAATAAAGCCTACAGCTCTTGACGCCTTGTCCACGATGTACAAGATGTGAAGCTTGTACGTCAACTGAGAATCCAGAATAACTCCTAGATCTTTTACGTAATTCGCACTTTTGATTACCGTGCCTTGAAGCTTATGGTCGAAGAGAATCGGCTCCTTTTTTTTCTAGAGAAAGTGACCACCGAACACTTCTCCAGATTAACCACCATACGGTTGAGGCTGCACCAGTGAGCAAAGATTTGTAGCTGCTGTTCTAGGAGGTGACAATCGTTGATTGACTGGATTCGTAAAAAGATCTTCAGGTCATCGGCATACGAAAAACGGGGGCCTACGAGGGCTAGGTTCACATCATTGAAGTGCAGCAAGAAGATCAGCGGCCCTAAATAGCTCTCTTGAGGTATTCCTAGAGTGGCTGGAAAAACGTCGGACATGCAATCCAGCGAAACCATTGTAAGAGACTTGTGTAGTTTTGCGATAGCGATGTCGTGGTTGAGCTTGTCAAAAGCAGCTGAAAGGTCTGTGTAGATGACTTCCGTTTTCAGCCATATTTCCGGTAATAAACGAAGTGAGACACAACAGATTAGTGGTAGTGGAACGGCCGACCATGCACCCGTGTTGATATTCGCTTAAGTGTTGCTTGCAGTGGTAGAGTAGAGGGTCCATCATAACGAGCTCGAATAGCTTCGATACCGCGCTCAAAGACGAAATGCCTCGGCAATTATCCACATGTCGTTTAGTTTCCTTCTTGTGAACTGAAAACAAGTGAGCAACCTTCCAACAGGAGGAAAATACGCCACTTGATGCGAAAATCCGGAAGAGACGATGCAAGGGGGGCAGCACACTGGAAATGAGTTTCTTTAGCAATACTGACGGAACTCCATCTGGGCCAGAATTGAGCTCCGATGCGGCGGTGGAGATCATCTCAATACTGATATCGATAGCATCCATGCAGAGGAACGTTGTTCGTTGCCGCAATTATCTGATCGTCAGTAACATTTTCGTCAGTGAATATGCTGGCAAACTTGATCGAAAACAAGTGGCAAATATCCTGAGGAATGGAAGCGGTTTCGCCGTTCAAGACCATGGACGATGGTAGATCCAGACTCCCTGGGCTGCTGATTAAAAATATTTCGGACTGATTTCAGCTTTCTTTGGACATTTTGTTGGTATCGAGAGTAGCATAGACGACTAACCCGCTTGAACTTGTAATTGAGCCCAAGCCAACGGTGAAGACGATCTCTTTCTAGAAGAAAGTGTTAAGTCTATGTTTGAACATGTTGATGGCAACGCCACTCAACACAAATGTCAAGATAACTAACTCTGGAGTAGGAATATACTTACCTTACCAATCAGACGAAGGCCGGTGTGGCCTCTGCTGTACACAGAAGTTGTCTACATTGTAATCGGTCCATGGCTGTACCTCGCCAGCCTCGCTGTCTGCGGAGGGTCCGCAGGTCGCCTTCTACTTGATCGATCCACCTTGCTCGTTGCGCGCCTCTTCTTCTTGTACCTGTCGGTTCGTTTTCGAGAACCATTTGAACAGGGCTGTCGTCCGACATTCTTACGACATGCCCAGCCCATCGTAGTCGACTGATTTTTGCGATGTGTACGGTGGGAGGTTCTCCCAGCAGCTGATGAAATTCGTGGTTCATTCGCCTCCTCCACGTTCCGTCTTCCATCTGCACTGCACCGTAGATCGTACGCAGCACCTTCCGTTTCAAAGGCACCAAGGGCGCATTGGTTGAAATGTACTCCTTGCAAAAAACGTTGAGCGAATGGGGCAAGTTAGGTTCAACGAGGGTTTTTTTTTTTTTGGATGGAAAATCTGCAAACAGACTCCTGAAGAACTCATAGTGTGGGGATAAGGGTGCCAACTCCTCGACCCACTAAAAACCCACCCGTGCCTTAAGCCCTGGACCCTCCCCGGGATCACCTTTCGGTATTACTTCGGGGAGGGGGCTATTGTGCTTGTTAAGCACCCACTATGTCTAACTACTTAAGGCTTTAGTAGTTAGGTGGTCCCTGCGACCTGCCGTTGATCGTTTCACCATTTTTGTTGGAGATCGAGGACAATCTGCTATGCATACCGCGTCCCATATGTCCCGGTCTTGGCACATCCTCTGGACGAAATTATCCGTAGTCGTGTCGTGACCGCTTACGGCTATCATGCCGGATCTCGCGCCGTCGAAGCGAGAACATGTGAATAACACATGTTCCGCAGATTCCTCAACTTCTGCGCACTCGGTGCATGCGGAGGACTGTGCATGCCCATATTTGTGCAGATATTGTCTGAAACAGCCGTGGCCTGACAAAATCTGCGTTAAGTGGAAGTTCACTTCACCGTGTCGCCTACCAACCCACCCGGAGAGTTCCGGGATTAGTCGGTGGGTCCACCGACCTTTGGAGGAGTTGTTCCATTCCCTTTGCCACTTAACCATACATGCGGCTCAAGTGGTCTTTCGAATTCGTCTTGTTCCACGTTGTTCGAAGCACTCTACATCCTCTTTTATGACAATGCCTATTGGCATCATCCCCGCTAGGACGCAGACCGCGTCGCGTGATACCGTTCGGTATGCACTAATCACTCTTAGGCACATAAGCCTGTGCGTACTATCTAGCTTCCTCAAGTAGCTCTTGGTACTCAAGGCGGTGATCCATGCCGGCCCGCCGTACCTAAGTATGGACAGGGTGCCACTGGCCAGGAGTTTACGCTTACTCCCTTGCACCGCCGAGCTATTCGGCATCATGCGGGATAATGCCGATATAGCCATCGAGGCTTTCTTGCAGGCGTAATCGACGTGGCTGAGCTTATCGTCGATCATGACCCCAAGATACCTCAAAGACCGCTTCGATTCGATTGTACAGTTTCCTGCACTGATCGTCGCATTTTGCTCCGATTTTCGGCTGTTAACAACCGTGACCTCAGTCTTATGGTGGGAATAGCACCGGACCCAGGATCGAACATTGTGGGACGTCTGCGGTGATATGAACACGTTTCTGGCCTACCTCAGTATTGTACACTAGTACGCGATTCTGGAAATAGCTTGCCAGAATCTTGTACAGGTACTCCTCGCCTCTTGCGCTGGATTGCCACTTCGGCCGTCTTGGTGACGGACAGAATAGCATCCACCGCCGACTTCCCTTCACGGAGGCCAAACTGGTTGTTAGACAGACCGCCTATACCCTCCGTGTATTTTGTCAGTCTGTTGATGATTACCCTCTCAAGCACCTTACCCACTGTATACAACAGACATATAGGTCTATATGCCGATGGATCCCCTGGTGGCTTCCCTGTCTTTGGTAGCAACACTAGGGTCTGAATTTTCCAGGCGTCCGGAAAGACGCTCCCTCTTTAGCACGGCCTTCGCGGCCACCCTCCGTCTTGCGTGGAGGCATGTTCTTCGGAGGTTGGCGATCGACTCTGTCCACCAATACACCGGCGATCTTTCATTCCTCGGTTTGACTTACCTCGGCATGGTCGCATCGCACGCTCGTGTAAGTCGTTCGCCGTAAGGTTCCTGGGTTTCGCGTAAGATTCGTTCCCTCTCAAGCGCATCTTTAAAAGTCTCTAAGTCAAAGTAGGACGTCCCCCATCCGTCTTGGCATTTATGTGTCATCTATCACTAAAGGACCCCCGCAACTCTTCGCATTTCGTTTTAGTCTGCAAACACGAAACCTATACATATCTTAACGTTCAATCTTAATGGTTGACAGTTGGTAGTAGTGCCACTTGTGAAGCGAGTGTTCTTTTACCTGGTGTGACGTTTACGCACTAACGAAGCCTGATCAGTTTATTAGATGTCACATTGTACTCAACAGATGGCAGTAGTGTTCGCCCAGAAAGACGTATGTTTGTAATACATTTCTTTTATATAAATATATACATATTTATATGAATATTCCATGCTATTACTGGTTATTGATCAAGTCAAACAGAAAGGGGAGCCTATTGCTGTCGGACTTGGTTTCCGTGCTACAGTGGGTATTAGTTCATATCATCATATAATCACAAGCAAGAAATCTACGAAGATTGGCCGACAAACAATGAGCTTCGGCACTCCAAAGCAGGATTCGTCTACAATCTTTAAAGCACAAGATATTATAATTCCGTGGAAGTGTAAGCGTCATCCGACCATGCAACGGTCGACATGTGGACATGTCAGAATCTCGTTAATGAAAATGTCTGAGAGATATGTTCGACTAAGCAAGGACCTATCTGTCATTATTTCAGAGATGCTTGTGGAACATGGAGACTTGAATGTCGTCTACCCAAGTAGCACACTAAGATCATAATTAGTTGTAGTAATTTGATTATGACTTAGCAAGTCATATTAAGGTTATCTCAACTGAATGGCAACAAGTGTGCTACTGGGGTATATTAGACGACTGTTTGATGAAATCGTTTCTCAAACCAAAGAGCAGCAATGCGACTTAAAACAATTGGTGGAGGAGGAATATTTAGCATGAGAATGATTGACCGCCCGCGGTTGCTAATCTGTTATGTCATATGTAATTACACAGAGAACCAACAGAAGATGCTTGGACCTAAAATACATCCTCAAGGAGTAAAAACTCCTCAGATAAACAAAGAGTAGGAATATGTTGACGTGCATTGTAATGGTGGTTTTTCGTTGGGATAGTAAGGAAAATTAAGAAAAGGGCTTGAGAGCCGCCTTGAGCTCGTTTAAGCCAACAGTAAAGATGCTGTTGGGCCACTCACAAAGTAATATGGTGGTATTTCATTGGGAAAACGCAGTATTTTTTAATAACGCTTGACACTTGATTTTGATGGATTTAAACCAACAATAATAATGCTGTTAGACCGCTCACAAAGTGTGGTAGTGGTTTTTCATTTGTAAATTTTTAAAATTGGGCAATTTCCAACAACGCTCTAGAGTGGCTTTGGATCGATTGCAACCAACAGTTGAGTATGGGCATGAGCCTGACGTTTTGATCCCCCGTGGTTTGCTACTTCGTGATTGATCGAAGTCGGCTGAGGTTGCATAGAGAATCAACAGAATGTCACTTGGGAGTAGTGAATCAATCTCAATGTGCAAATTCCGGTGTACTCATTTATAGATCAATTAGGGAAAGTGAAGGAGTATTTCGATACTCGTTGCTACTAATGGACTTTAATACTACTGCAAACCCGGAAAAAAACCCGGGAATTCCATGAAAATTTTGAAATTCCTGGAAAATTTGGTTGAGGTCCCAAACAAAAATTACTCATGGTTACGTTAAATTATTTTTAACTGTTCAACTGACAAAGAACACTAATTTTTTTCTAATCTGCATTGACATAATTTTCTATCTTCTTCTCTTTCCTTATACTGTCATTTCAGTTGGCCTGTGGCAAAAAGAACTTGTAGGCTCACTGTCGGCACGCTTTTGGGTTAACTTTAAATTTGCCATACAGACCTTTTTGGCGTTTAATGGTCTTTATTCAGCGCATAGAAATGAATGAACGGGTTGTTTTCCTACTTATTTGTTTCCCTCTTACTCGCTCTTCTTCGATTCAGAAGGTGCGTTACTATGTGTCGATTGAACGTCAAAAAGCTGCCTGTGCACGATAAAAAAAAATACTTTTACTGTGACTAATGTTTTCAAGTTTACCATGGGAGTGAGAAGGACGGTACCAAAACATGGCTCACAGTAAAAGTCAAAAACACAAAATAATAGTATCAACGGCCGTGCACAGACTCCACAGGAGCTCTACACACCCGTTTAATTTTACTCATTTTTACCTGATTGCTATCTCTTTTTTCACACGCAAATTCTACTCAATTTTTCTAAAATGTGGATCAACTCAATTTATCTACATGGACCTATCTTCTGCTTTCGACAGAATCAACCATGACATCGCTGGGGCAAAACTGGAAAGGCTTGGCTTCAGCGCTTCCTTGTTTAACTGGTTCAATTCGTATCTTCATCGCAGAACCCTCAAGGTTAAAATTGGCGATGAGCTGTCCTCTTCGTTCCCCGCCTTGTCCGGCGTTCCCCAAGTTAGTCGTCTTAGGCCAACCTATGGCTGAAATCTCGTCGGCTAAGCTTTGCTGACGACTTCAAAATCTACATTCGAGTGGATTCGCTACGAGACGCTTTACAGTTGCAGGAAGATTTAGAGACAGTACAAAGGTGGTGCGAGGTGAACTATATGCTCTCGAATCCGGGAAAGTGTACGGTTGTCACTTTTTCTAGGAAGAAGTCTCCTATTATCTTCAGTTTTTGCTTGTTTGGAACTCCTCTGCAAAAAGACAACCAAGTAAAGGACCTTGGTGTGATACTCGACGATAAACTCACGTACAAACCTCACATGTTGTACGTGTACGCTTCCCGAAATATCGGCTTCATTTTTCGTGTGGCTAAAGAATTTCGAGACGAGTACTGCCTTAAGTCGCTGTACTGTTCGTTGGTGAGGTCCACCTTTGAATATGCTTCCCGGGCTGGAACCCTCATTTCCAAAATGGCGTCGAACGTATTGAGTCAATTCAACGACGTTTCATCTTATACGCACTTCGTAGACTGCCTTGGAGGGACCCTTTCAACCTTCCGCGTGTTACGAGAGTCGCTGCCTTATGATTCATTTGGACACTCTTCAAATTCGTCGTGAAGCCGCGAAGGCACTTATCGTCGCTGATATTCCACTCCAGGTTCCTAGCCGTGTCTTACGAAACACTTCCCGAGTAGAGTTTGAGATCATATAGAAAACATAATATGATGTTGTGATGTTGCTGATAATTATTGCTCAGGTTGCTGTCGTTTTGGTCGTTTTAGAGGTTAAAAGATCAAAATTGATAGCAAAAATTTATTCCTGTGACAACAAATTTAAAACTGATGCTGCTATCAATGAGAGCAAATTGAAAAGTCAATTTACTGTACATTTTTGCACTTGATGTTCTGTCAAGACAATGAGGCAAACCTATTGTCCTCAAAGAAAAATGAACGCTAATCAAAGCAAGATGAAAACTAAATTTGGTATCAAATTTGAAAATTGTGAAGTGAAATCAAATTTTGATATCAATTTAATGTTGCTATCAAAATAAGTTTTTGAATTGCTATCTTTATGATGTCAGACTTTACTCGGGCTCCCTCCTTAGAGTTCCAATCAGGGGAACCATCTACGGGACGAATTCTGGAATTATTGCTTTGAAACGTGCCTTTTTGTGTCATCTATACAAGAAGACAGCTTTTGTTAGCATTGAGATAGTTTGTTTTTATCATTTGGACACCAAATTAGTCTGTTGATAATTTCAATCAAGAAGAGAGAATTCCGCAACGGCTGTCGATCTGCAGTTTTTTTGAAGACATACCCTTTAACGCGTTACGTCACCTGCATTAACCCTGATGTCATAACTCACTTCACGGATATTGCTAAAAAGCGTCTGGAGCTGTGTCGGAAAACTTTCGTAGATAAAGACTATCTGAGCGCTGTAGTTCCTCACAAAGTGAAAGCAGAATTCGGGCAGCTGTGCTCATCGCCTCAACGTCTTTAAAGACGTAGCTTGTCGGAATCCAGAGAAAAGAACATCGTTTGGACAAATGTTGGCTAGCACTGATTGGTCATTTCAAGAAGGAGCTGCCAAGTTTGACAACATTTGTTAAAAAGGTGCTCATTTTGTCGCAAATGCGACGATGTAGCGAGGATTTTCAATGAATGAAAAGTGTCTGGTGGTGAACCAAACTGAATAGAGTTTGGTAACTCAGAGAATTGCCTACGAACTGTCAAAGCCGTTGAAATCACGAAGTCCTTGATACAATATGCACGCAACGCACGTGCATCATGTTGTACTCAAAAACCTCGAATGCTTCACTATTTTTCTTCGATGTTTATGCTTCTAGAAGCTTGAAAGATAGATGACTTATATAGAGCGATCTTTGTTCTCGTTTGCAAAATGAGAGACCAAAGCAGGGTACGCAATAAGCAAGAAGCCCGATTTTCGTCCGAATCTCAGATTGAACAATTTACTCAGAAACTTCTTTGAATCCAATTTATGTTAACCTATTTCCCGGTCGGGAAAATTAGGCAAAAATGCGGGAATTTTTAAATTAAGATTGTGTGGCCACTCAAGCAGCTTTGTTGTTTTTTTCTGTGCTCACTCAATCACTTGCGCCGCCGAATAATAAATAACCTTGTTTCGGTTATACGAAGCGCGCCATGCCCGACAAAAAAAAAAAACAGTGCGCAACAAAGCATCGACACAACCGTTCACAACCGATGCTCGAAGCAAACTCTTTTTTTGCAAACTTTCAAGTTTACAACTGCACCCTACACACTATTTTACCACAGTAACTAATATCTGCATCGATCAAGAAGAAAGCTTCTAAAGACAATCCACGATAATCCATTTAAAATTACGATTTAAGGATTTGGTACAAATAAGAGTCCGTTGATGAATTTCGTGCCTTCTGGCAACTTAAGGCTTCTATTGATGTCCAAGCTCGTACCAAATGATTTCATTATGTCCACTCCGCTCAACCAATCGCAAAATTTTGTGATATAGTGGACGGTATATTATAATTTGAGATGACTCAATGTAGACGTCTTCCAAAATTTGGCAGATCGACTGTCAAGTGGTAGGTAACCCCACCTGGTACCTCACAGTAGGATACTAAACAGCAAACCGGAAGACTCGATGAGCTCCCTCGCGCAGTAGGCGGATGAGGTGTATTGAACGGCTTTGAAACGAGCATCGGTGAATGTCGTGACTGTCAGGACAGCCCAGATCGGTGATGCATGTTGGAGGTGACACATTCACTATTCTTTTCACTTCTGCTCGTCTTCATGGGTGCTAGTCGTGAGAGCATTCATCAACTGTTTTGAATTGAGGAGATATATTTTAAGCTGTAATTATGAAAGTGAATTCGAGGCGTATAAAGCTTAGAAAAGAGTTAATAAAGGTTAGGAACAACTGCATATCGTTGATTTTTTTCTGGAATTAAGTTTGTCACACAAATTTCGACAGAAGACACAAAGGATGATGTTTACATTAATCCAAACAACTATGCTGCCATAAGAGATAAAACACAGAAGTATATTTTTGTCGAATTCGTAGTTATTGAGGTTCACTAAAAGGCAATGTTAGATGAAAGAAGGTTCCAATCAAGTTGCTAAGACTTGAATCGATGATACTGTTAAAGGCTATTCTCTTTATTTCGAGATCAACTAATAATTTAGGCTGTGAAAAGTAAGAAAGCAAGCGCAGATAGTCAAGAATTTATTTAGGTTTCCTTTTGCCGATTACTAACAAACAAGCAAATACACTAGCACAATCAGTTTCCAGAGTCAATTCTCTAGCTGTTTCTCGTTGGAGGAGCGATGCCGAAAAAAGAAAGTGTAAAATTGAATGATATTCGTTCAAACTACCAAAACAAAAACCCTTAACAAATACAAATACAAAAACACTGAAATGATTCCCGCCCTTGAAAAGATAATAAATCGTAAGAAATCCTCTTTTGAAAGAAGACGACCACGGTGAGACTTATTTTAATAGAGAACCAAGACGAGTTTCGAGTTATATAATGTAGATCCAAGATAATTGTTGGAAAATAGTACGAGAAAAAAAAACCATAAACATTCAAAACTGCATCACGTTAGTCAAATTTGCAATTCTGTTTTTCGCATTAAATGTCACATACAACAAAAACTCGTTGGACCAAGTCGTTTATTGTAGGTAATGAAGATACAAAACAAACCATTTTACACTCACTTCCACCTTGAAAGCCCTCACACAATAGATAGGAGAAGAAAGGATATTTTTTTCTTGGTTCTGTTAAATCATGTTTGTTACAAAAAAAAAAGTCATAAAGCTAAGCGAAACAATATTTGCCCATAGTGGAACCGTTTATTGTCAGTTGAAATATCGAAGCGAATCAAAACACAATTGTTATTGCATTGTACATCGTAGGTAAACGCAAAATGACTGTCTCTCGTCGATATCCGATGTCCAGAAAACTATACACAGTACTGTACTGTTTGCCAATATTCTACATTAAACTAAGCAGCTGTATACCGACTGTTTAAAAGTCTCAAAACATTTTCGCCAACTGTTATCATCTAAAACTACATTAATCGCCAAAGATATCAAAGGAAAAAGAAACCGGTATAAGCTTACCGAAGCGCGTGTGTCTGTGTGTGTGTTTCTAATAAGTGTACCTATCTGTCGTCAAAAAAAAAGGGCCAGCGACGCGCGTCGATCAGAGTAGGCTTTTTTCTTCTCTCGCTGTCACCTCACTCACACTCACACAGAGCTCACCACCAGTCACGAAGTAACCCATGTTTTGGAGAAAGGTTTTTTTTTTTGAGAGCGTATTTTTTTTCGAAAGAAGCCAGCAACTTTTCTACAATAAAAAAAAATAACAAAATGGCGAACTAACGTAGGAATTCAAGATGTACATGTCAACACACATTACTCAAACTCAATCAATCTCTGGACGCAATTTTTCACGTACATGTTTCACTAACTATAAGGTAACTACTAAGTTCGAGCAAAGATGCCGGCGCATGTGTGCAACATTGGAAAACAGCGGATTAATAGGAACTAACTACTAATAGTTGTCGTGTAGGGAAATGGCATCGATGAGTTTAATTTTCCTCCTTCGACTCTCGGTTCGATTTACGGACAAAACCGGTGAACGTTTCATATTTTGCGTGTAGATTTTTTCACGTGTAGTTCGGAGTTAGCTCATAGCGAAGACGGGGTGAAACGGCGTCTCAATTCAAAGACCACCATAAGCACAATACTTGCACCTGAACAAGAAGAAGACGTGTAGCAGACATACATATGAATATATTTTTCCTCGACTCGACTTTAGATTGTTGTTATACAAAGGGGGGAGGGGCAAACAGAAGTGGCATTTATCTACAACCACCACCCATTTACAAAAAAAAAAAAAAAAAAAAAAATAGAAATCAATTTCACACGGTTTTCTCATCACTTCTGGTTCATCATTATCGATTATTATGAATGTGTATATTATTATTCTATATTGAGACGCGACGTTACGGGAAGAGACGATCCTATTAGGAACGAAACTAAGTGAAGTTTATAAAGGAAAAGTAATTGTTGATTTAAATATAAAAGGAAATCGAAACTGGCGGTGGCGTTTTCTATTTACTTTAAGGTCAATGATGTCTCAGTTTTTTGCTCGATTCACCAACACACACACAAACTCACACAAAGCACACTTGGATCATTTTTTAGTTTTTTTTTTTTTTGGAAACCGACTTATTTTGTAGCGCACAGATGGCAATTCGAAAATTCGAATGAGAACCGCTCGTAATTGGTAATTATGAAGGAGATGTTTTCTTTTAGCTCAAAACTTTGGTCTACTTTTACTCTGACTGTTGTTCATCTTTTTCCCTGATTGGTTTTCTTTTCGCGGTTTTTGTTTTTTGCTTCGAATGATTATTATTCAATGGATGTTCAAATTTTTGAATTTTTTGAGCATGGTTCCTTAGTGGAAAGCCTTGTTGCTGTATACGTTTTGTTTTTCCAATCGGATTGCTTTAAATGGAAAACATGTGCAACACATATTTTCTACGTTTTGAGTTCGCTTTGACATTCGTCATGCAATGGGAACAATCTTTCAGAACACAGCAAAAATGATAGAATCCGCATAATTTTGTTAAATCGAGTCCAAGACATCAAATCAAATAGACTGGTAACATTCCCGAAATTCAAGCAACAGAAACAGTAGCGCTGCTTTCGGCCAAACTTGAAAGCAACAAAAGAAAAATAAGCAAATATACAAATCTTGCTCCTAAGGCTGTTTTCCAATCGGAGAATTTTCACTTACCGTATGCGTGATAATGTTTGCAGCATTAAGTAATGTCAAAAAATTACTCGAAAATTTCGGTTTCGATTTTTTTTATTTATTTTTTTCTTAGAGTCTTGTGCTATGTTAATCATCGATCGAATTTCAACTTGCTGCAAATACGGCTTCCACACACTACCGGAACGCACGGCAGGTCCTAATAATGTAGCCTGGATCAATTTCTCTCCATGTACAGGTCAAAGTTTGTCTGAGGCTTGCTGTACTCAGCGTTTAGAACAGGCCTTGAGTACTGAGTATTCCAGCGGATTAAGATCGAGGCTGGATGCCGGCCACATATCCTTCGCCCAGATCGGTAGATGTTCCGGCAATCACTTCTGAGTGCGGTTCGAGGTGTTGCACGGAGCCCTATCATGTGGAAATACAGCATTTGGCTTTGGGCCGTTCTGTTCTTTAATCCACGGTAATCCCGATGTAGACCTCCGTGTTTACTGTTTACTGTGTACTGTGTTTATTACAGCCATATAGCACTCCTAAAAACTACATTCAAGACTGTTTCGCCTACCAACTCTATGCTTCTTTAAAGCCGAAATTTGAACAAAGTGGCGCACTCTAAAGACGGTTGTGAAAACAAGTTATTAAAACCTCTATAAGACCATAAAGATTTTGAAAATGTTCTAGTGAAAGATATTATAACCACGTGAGAACCTTCATAAAACCTATTGGCTGCCATGAAAACCAGCATACGGCCAAATGGCCACAGCTGTCAAACTTCACTGTGATATCGTGGTTGGTTTTTGTTGTTCTGCTTTGTTCGATTCTCTGCTCGTCTGATTCATTTAGCAGTAAAAAAAGTTCTAGTGTTGCGGGAAATTTTGTTTGATAGCAAAATATCTAAACCAAATTGAGTTTTTACAGCGTATCATGCTTCAAATCATATGTGCATTTGATTTTCTGGTGAATATTGGCACGATAAGAGCCGAAAATTTTGCGAGTTTACAAAAATTAAAACAAATATATTCGATAAATTAATCATTTATTGAATTCATTGAATTTAATAAGGTTATCTAAAAGCATGCCGAAATTGGCCTCAGATCTTTAATTCATTTGCCTTACGTTTAAAATTGAGTGCGTTTATTTTAATTATTTCAGTATTGGAAAAAAATACAGTCAGCATTAGCATTATCATTGACGTTTGCACACCTCGTGGATGGAGCTTACCTTACCTTACCAATCAGACCAAGGCCGGAGTGGCCTCTGCTGTACACAGAAGTTGTCTCCGTTGTAATCGGTCCATGGCTGTACCTCGCCAGCCTCGCTGTCTGCGGAGGATCGTACGCAGCACCTTCCGTTCAAAGACTCCAAGGGCGCGTTGGTCCTCCAATAGCAATGTCCATGTTTCGTGGCCGTAGAGAACTACCGGTCTAATTAATGTCTTGTAGATGGTCAACTTTGTGGTTCGGCGAACTTTTTTCTATCTTAGCGTCCTTCGGAGTCCAAAGTAGGCACGATTGCCAGCCATAATGCGCCTTTGTATTTCTCTGCTGGTGTCGTTATCGGCGGTCACCAATGAGCCCAGATACACGAATTCGTCTACTACCTCGATTTCATCACCGTCGATCTGAACTTGTGCTAGGATGCTAACATTTTCTTCTCGTGAGCCTCTTCCCTTCATGTATTTTGTTTTTAACGCATTAATCGTGGATGGAGCTACGATGAGGAATAATTCTTTGAAGACATTGCATGTCACCATGAAACGGATCCAATAACTGATACGTTTCTTCACACAATAATCTCCACGAAGACACTCCTCGATCGCTCACCTGGCCACGTCCATGCAACCGCTTGAGATAGGGAGGATTTGGTATCTACCTTAAAAAGACAGGGAGAACCCACGTAGTCTTCAGTAGATATCAAAGGAAAAGGGAAATGAATAGTCGGAGAGAGTAGTTAAACAGAATGCCCTGTTTGGTGTACAGAACAAAATAGAAAAAAAAAAAATAAAAAAATGGTCGTTGGGAGCATCTAGTCTAAGAAGGTTAAATGATGCTCCATTTCTTTTCAAACGGTTGGGACCTAAGCATTAACTAAAGTCTTAGTCCTATATGGCATGACTCGCTCTCTGAAAAGAGAAGAATGTCTGAAGGTAGAAGAACGGGTGATGAAATATACGTATCTGATTTCTTGGATTGCTGCAACAACATTGCGTTACTTTGATATTGCTTTTTTTTTAATTTATTGACGCATAAGGGTATATAACTCCAAGTTACCGCTCTAAATTCAAGTACTTAAACCTTACATAAAACGCCAGAGGATAGTTGACTAGGCTTCGCAACACTAGAAGTGAAGAATAATATTGCATCACTTTCCACAGAATTGGAATTGGGTGGAAAAATTACTGTTATGTAAGGCTGTAGGAAGAATATGTCTTTGACTATGTTAAATCAATAACCTTTTGATAAATTGTAAATGGTATCTGTCAAAATACCTGGATAGTTGAAATTACTCTTGCAGTTATGCTGTAATGTTTTCGCTCTATTACGTTTCAGTTGAAGCAGGTGACTATTGGACCACGGTTGGAAAAAAAATCGTGAAATAACGTGGTTGAAGTAGATCACACCATCGTCAACTCGATTGGAATCGATTGATTTATAATCAATTTAAAAAATAGCGGCACAAATTCTAGCATGATAAACACGGCAAAAGTCTTACATCTGAGAAGTTCTGGCTGGTCAGCGTCAAGATCCAATGGCTTCCGCAAAATTGCAACTAAGTCCTAAAATTGCACAGTTCTATTCAGAACTTCCTTATCTTGAGTTCAGCCATAGAGTGAAAAACTATTGACTCGTTGATTGAAAGGGACTTGACTTGCAGAAATCCGTCATCCGATGCTTTCCCTTTTGACGGTTGATGATTAGCTCAAAACTGCATTGCAAAGTCATTCAGAGCAATGTTGGAGATGATAGAACGGTTGAAGGTGGTGGTGGTCCAGTATGGAATCACTCAGCCGAATTCAACTCACACGACAAGACTTTTTGTAAAAGATTATTGTATGTGTAGCTCTCTAATTGGTCGACCGAGTTACAGCGAAAAATGGACGGGATTGATGTAGCTGTTCTAGTGTTTGTCACCACAGAGCACCTTCAACAAATATCTGAAATTTTCGGCAAAACAATCACATGGAATTCACATTTAAATTCGCCGTTGAAAAAAAAAACTCAATCTACTCAAAAGCCCTTCATAGGGGATTCCAAAATTAAAAGCCAATTCTTTGTAGTTCATTATAAATCCGAGATGCTTATCCGCAAGCCAATGAAAACTCCAATTCACTCTCCACAGCCGAACAAATTCTGTCAGCGACCAATAGCCAACAGCTGGTTATCTGAAAAAGAAAAGTCTACAAACTCGAACAAAGGCCCGGGACGACCGTAGAGCACTGGTATGAAGAAATCGACTGTGTTGAGTGAATGAGAGGTTTCCAATAGGCGAGATGTATTGCGTGTTTGTGTTTGTGGGCCTGTTTAGTGAGAGGTCGAAAGTATGGCCATCTCTTTGCCTAAATTAATGCCTAAAAGGGTCAAAAAAGGTTACGGTCGATCTCAAGCTCTCACTGAACAAGCCTTCCATGGCCACAATTGAACTTAATGTGGTGAGGTTAGATTCTCTCACTCCCGCGTCGGGCTGCCGGCCGCCCATGTGGGTGGCCCCCCCCCTTTTTCCTTTTTTTATTTTCCCCTCTCTTTTATATAGACCCCGACTGCATGAAACTTTGATCCGAGAGAGAGAGAGAGAGAGAGAGAGAGAGAGAGAGAGAGAGAGAGAGAGAGAGAGAGAGAGAGAGAGAGGTTGCACCTCTTTCGCAACTCTTATAGTCCATTTTAAGAACGCAAGCATTCTGAAGCTACTTTTGTGTACAATAAGTTTCGCTGCAATACATTCTCTCTGTCGATATCGTTCAGAATGAACTAGATCTTTCAATCAAGCAAAGGTGCAATACTTGATCGACGCGTATATTATAAATTATTTGAGACATTTTGCGTAGAATTGACTTACCAAATTAATGATATTCTTACCACAGTAAAAAAAAATCACGTCAGCTGTACTGCGCGGCCTACCACGATCCTTCAGTATTAGAAAAAAATCACAGTTTTGCCAAAAAGCCGATTCATCTTCGCAATGACTACTATAAAACTATTTGGTCATGTTTTTTTACGTTTTTAAACCCTCAATGCCAATTTGTCTCTGATGATGATGATGATGATGTGAACTATCATCTAATGTAGCAAGGCAACTGCCTATACCACTGGACTGTTTTAATTAAACGGTTTGATCAAGGTTGCATTGTGGTAAATGTTTCATCATGTTCCTGTATGAAGGGCCAAAAACGTATTGTGGGCCCGTAAGCATATACACTTACGCGCAACCTAGAGCTACAGGGGTCTAAAGAGAATCTCCTTGCAGAAACAAGTTCGCAGAAACCACAAAAAAACCGAGCCCCCCCCCCCCTAGTAAAAAGTTCCACTAGATGGGGAGAAGAGCCCGCCCTTTATTCACGAAATGTTAACAACAGGAAGTTGGCAGTCCCACTCTTCCTATCCAAATCGTTCAATCGGTGCTCTGATGGCCCCTCCCTTTATCCCAGCATATTGTGTTACATAAATATATGCAAAATTTAGAGAAATAATATGATTTTCTTACCTTGATTTTAAAATCATCTTACCTTGAAGCTTGTGTTAGAAAATCTGGCTGGTCAAATTGGTTCTTACTGCTTCAACCTCCCTCTGCTGTAGGGTCGTCTCGATGTTTCTGCTTTTGAAGAGCTGACTTCAGTACCTAGTGCATCTCGAGACTCATAATGTGTCATATGGCACCGCTCGCGGCCATGGGATAGGGAAGAGAACTGGAGAAAGGAGAGAAGCATTAAAAATTGGTAACATGACATGCGCATGTGAGCTTTTCATGGTGATATTCTCGGCAACTCAATTTTGACAGACACCTTATCGAAAGTTTGTCGATCTATAACAACGATTAGTCGTCTTTTTTCCATCTGTCAACCTTAAATAAAATTAAAATTAATTCGCAAATTGGTACACAGTCTTACACCCACTCAAAAAATGGGAGAGTGATTTACTCGTTCCAAGATATGGTGGCACGGCGAGTATGGCAAACTAATAGCATGGATGATCCCCACTACCGGCCCACCACACCCGGCGAACAACCACATCTCACTGGGAAGCAGCTTCGCTGTGTTTTTATGTGCTCACTTGATCGCTCGCGCCACCTGACAATGGATAACCAAAACAATAGACAATGCACTATACCCCACAACGAAGTAATCTAAGCTAATCTGTTTAAAGTTACGATTAAATTATTTGATGAAATAAGAGTTCTTAGAAGCATTTCGTGCATTCTGGCAACTTAATGATTCTATTGATTCCCTAGCTCATCTATTTCGCACCAACCGAGGGAGACTTGGTCCTATTCCCAATGATCTCATTATCTCCAATCCGGAATACTATAATTCAAGATAACTCAATGCAGACGGCTTCCAAATTCGGTAGATCGACAGGCAATCGGTGGACAACCGCCTAGTATCTCATAGTAACATGCTTAGAGACGGATCGGAAGTTTTGATCAGCTACCTCCCCCGTTAGGTCTGAACAATCCTGCTGTGTTACAAAAATAAATGAAGTCATCATCGACCGTTAACCTCTCCGTAGAATGGAAAAAGGAAGCTCATACGCAACGTGGCCGAGTGTATGTTTTGTTGGCACCGTGGCGGTATTTCCTATTTCCTCTTCTTTTTCTCATTTCTCCGTCGAATTGTGTTTCAACAACTTGTCGGAACAGGTTGTGCCGGGTACACATGTGAAAAATGTTTGTACAATTCTCGGAGTTCGTAATCCTATGTGAAAATCAATTGGGGGTATGGGAATTTTATAGTAGTTTAAAACATTAATAGAGACTGCGTTTATGGATCTGCTATGAATTAACTACGAGTTTGTATCATATCTATTATTTGTCAAAAACGCTGTTGGGAGCAAATTGGCAAAATTATTTTGTTGAATAATGCCTTCTTTTCAAAATTTTCAATGTTATTTATATCTTCGAGCTATGTTTGTAATTTAACCTATAACTGTAAATATGTTCGTTGTTCTGTTCAGTACATTTTGATGTGGATACCTTCGTTTTCGCAGTAAATTTGGTCATTATTCGGAACATTATCCACCCATTAATCAATCATTCACTATTCGCACCTCTACACTAAACGTTTCGATCTAAATTACCGTGTTAATTCGTTCGTATTTGTTATTAAAATAATTAAAAAAAAAAAACATTTGGTTCATCAAAATCCCATTTTACATGTTTCATACTGTGTCTAAAATGTTCTACAAAAAATTACCTAGCACTCGTAATACTTCCCTCTCTGTTCCTCTCTGCATATCGCTTCCACATCGTGTGCCCTCGTTCATCATCTCGCGCTAGCAGTAGTCACTCGATTTACCGAAAACCAACACATAGAACCAATATTTTTCTCTTTCTTTTTTCGCTCCCCGAACCCACCAACCACGAACTGTTACGTGCATCCCAACCCCATCCGTGTATCCGCGCGTAGGTCGACCGCCGATATGGAAATATCCGGCCGTTATTGCATGCAAACGATCCTTCTAAAACCTCAATAACCTCCTCCACTAGTACTACCAATACCGCTACTACTACTACTACCACCTCCACCAACACCAATGCCACCGTCACCAGTTCGTCTACCTCTGCGAAATTGACAACGCCGCTTCCGGCTACGAAGAGCTACATTCCGGTCTACTCGCCGAGTTCCTACGGCCGTCCGTTCGGGTCGAAGGAACCATCGCCGGAGAAACCGCCGGTTCCAGCGAGTCGATCAACGACTCCCACAACCGGGCACCGAAAGTCCGTCAGTTTCGATCTGGACGATCCGGAGTGTGAACATCGGAAAGCCATGGCCGCCAATGCCGAACGGGAAGCCCAAATACGGCAGTGGAAAGACGCGAACAACAATGCCGGGGCAACGCAGTTGAAGGGTATTTTAAGAAGCGGAAGTCCAACGGCTTCCAGCCGAAGTCGAAGCACCACTCCGGAGGAGGAAAGGGAACAACGAGCACGAGCGCGTTACGTGAGAGGAGACGACCAGGTTGAAAGAGAAAGCCAGGAAGATGAAAGTGAGACTGAGGATGAAGAGAGCGAAACTGAGGAGGAAACAGACGAGGAAGAACAAGGCAGCGAGATTGAGCGAGAGAATCCATTCAGAAAGGAATATCTGAAGGAGGATAGGAATGCGAATAGGGAAAGCTCGCCAAGGCGATCGCCGCCGCCTCGACCACCGAAAACATATTTGAAAAAGGCGGAGATCGTACGGAACGAAGGCCTGCAACATATGGCGAATGAGTGGGGTCAAGGAGACTTCATTGAATATGAACACGATCTCCAAACCAACACAGTTCGGGAAATGAGAAGTTCGACGCACAGTTTGACGAGCCGCAGCACGGAACGATTACCGGATTACGAAAAGATCGAATTGATTGCGGCTAAATTTGACATACTGCCAACGAAGAAGCGAGCGGAGTTTGTCCATGAAAATTTTACAAAAAATGCGTTGGTTCCCGAAGAAACTCATCGGCAGGTATTACTGGAGGAGAATAGAATGCGAAATGAGATGTTGTCTCGATCGACCAATCCGTTCCTAGACGCTGGCTACGACCAGGAGTCCCAACATTCCGTCTCCCCTGTGCCACACCCACAATCACCAATGCACTGGTCCGGTTCGACGGGTCAGTTGCATCCACAGATTTACCCACCGGTGCAAGTATTCCCCGTACACTATTCGAAGCTTCCTACTCCTCAGCACACGATGTACACCTACACCCAAACACCGATGCACCATCAGCAACAACCTCAGCAGCTCTACGGCATGCCAAGTTACAACTACATGGTGAGTGACCAAAGCCATTTAAGGGGCGTAGTCTCTCCAATCCCCACTTCACAGTCGCCTTCGATTGGTTACTACACACCAGCACTATCACTATCACCGCCACCACCACTGCCTCAGATGCCACCACCGATTCCAGGAGCGCAGTATCGGCAACTACAGCCCCAACAGCTGGCACCAATACCAATATCATCCTCTTCACTGGATTATGCTAGTACTACGTATAGTAACACCGCTCACCATCATCATCATCCTCACCATGGTCATGAAAGTCACCTACATCATTATCCTCATCGTAGTAATAACAATGGAAATGGCAACCACAACTACAACTACAATAGCACTCTAGTACCACACACATCTACAACACCATCATCTCTGTCCTTACCACCTACTACTACTGATACACTGTCATTAGGATATGATCACACTCAGCGAAAACAACAACAGCCACAAAGACAGGACCAGCAGCAGTATCATTCTAGTACTGCGGTCAGTAGTAGTAGCAGTAGTGTGCAATCGAATGCCTTTAGCAGTAGTGCAGTTTAGATTTATGATAATTCCATAGTGGCTAATCAGGAAGGATGTGGTACTAGATTTTCTCTTCACGAGCAACGAATTGTTGATGAAATAGGAAAATGTTTTAACCAAACCATTCCATTCATTGTAGTAGATTAACGCATGTTTTTATTTTCGTCGAAGCAGTCAGCTTTAATTTTGTTTTCAATCGCATCTCTAAGTTATGTGTATTTATATACTTAGCTGTACGAATTACCGAATTAAAATATATTCTATTGCCGAAAAAAAAGCGAAGCTTTCAAATTGACAGAGAGTTAACCGCGATGGAACGCTGGTTTGAGTTTAACCCCTTTTCTGTTTGTTGCACATAAAATCCTATGCTTGCGAATGAATGAACCTTATTGCAACGACACTAAATTCACCTTTGATTAACGCAACATTGATTAACGCCCTCTATATCGAATGGAGAATGATGATCCCGGCGAGTGGACGAGCGAAGGCCAGGCGCGGCACACGCACATGCAAGCTGATTTGAGTTGTCAAATTTTCCTACCTTGAATTTAGCTTCAAATAACTGCCAATCGAACTGAAACCACCGGACTAATCCACTCTCGACTTGATCTTTCCGCAGTCTCCTCCGCCAGCGCCAAAAACACCGAAGAGTGTCTCCGACAAGAAGCGTTTCTTCGAGAATGCAATGGAAGACCAGACCAAGCAGACGCCCAAACCAGGTAAGTGGCGGCAGGTAGATTTCGTTATATTCTAGTACAATGTTCTTCGTTCTATTTGCAGAAAAAGTATTCTCATTCCTGTCGCAAGACGAAGTGGAAAAGCTGAAACAGGAAGAGGAGCGCAAAATTGCCACCCTCGGCCGGCGACGGTACCAGGAACGGGCCTACGAACCGGAAGACGACTACGGTTCCGGCGATGAGGAGCAGGAAATTCGCGAACGCTACGCGAAAGCCGACGAAAACGATAACGACATGAGGTGATTATACACTTTTCTATGCCTTTCGTTGTATGCGTGTTTCTCCCCTTTCTCCCTCTTTATCCACCTTTCTGCCAATTGTATCGCGCTGCGCTGATTTGTTGTTTGTGTTTGTGCTGCGTGAGAGCGTGTGTGTGAGTGCAAGTTTGTTTCCTTTAATTCTTACACGATAGTTTTAGTTTCTCTTCGAAATCTATTACTTTAATTTTCTTTCCTTTATTACTGCTCCCATTTGAATAGGTCCTAGCGCAAAACCGTAGTCCTCTAACCACCTCTACTCGAGTGAATAAGTCGTACTTGAATAACGTATAAAAAAAATCAACCAGAAAAGGCTGTAGAATAGACTAACACCGATTAAAAAGAAAATCCACTCTAATCTAGTACTTCCTGTAACATAGAAAACAATAACAACTAGGCTTAGGGAAGCAACCGATAACAACATGTAGCATGTAAGATATCCTGAATGGCAAAATCTCCTGGTGCATGCGTGCCATCCTCGTTTCTAGACAATCTTCCATATTTTTTTGTTGTAGAATAAAACCCGTTTTTGTAAAGTGCGTTTTTTCGATGTTCGATCTGTTTGAACCCATTCTAGTACTTCAAAAGAAAAAAACAACAAGGATGAGCAGCCTTTTTACTATTTTACAAAACATCATTTTCCACCTTTTCCCCACATTTAGGACCGCACTTGAAGAAATTGAAGCTGTACTTAGAAGTTGAAAGTCGCTCCACTTGTGAGCGCAATCGCACAGAACAATCTCTCTACTTACCGCTACTTGCTACTGCTACCATCTACTGCTACTTCTACCTAATTAAAATTCTACTGCTACTACAACCACTACCACTTCTAGTACTACCCTGTAAATGCTTTTAGTCGGGATTTCGCGTACTGTGCACCGTTCGCATTTGAGAACTAGAGTTCACACTGCATCGTGTTTAGGTGTTAGACGATAGGAACCGACCGCCCCCCCCCCCCCCGCTACCCCCCTCTCTAACTAACAGGACAATCAGATCAACATTTCGAGAGCAACGTTTTCACTTGTTCTGACCCGAATAGATTCCGATTCCAGGCATCATTCTCAGTTTTGAGTGACAGAAAAGAAAGTATTATTAGTTTTATGCTGTTTGTTTCCATCGTCTCCAGCGCCACCCCATTTTGCTAGTCTAGTTAGTAAGGCAAATTGTTTGTTTTTGTTTAAATTTGGTGTTTAGAATCATAGGAAGCTGTGAACAGAAGAAACAAGAAAAAAAAATGAGTGACAGTGTGAGGGAATTGTGAGGGAATCGTTGGGTTGGGTGAATTTGGCAATTGAGATGGTAGTCGCCAGAATTCTGACAACGGCCGCCATCATGGCATGTCGAATCTAGGTTGTTTTTTGTTGTTGTCAAATGATACTTTCCGGACATACTCCTTCTGTTCATAACCCTCGATTTGCTCGTTCACTCTTCTTCACAGCTCGGAGTTTCTTGCCAGCCGTTTCTCTAAACCTCTCAACTTGCTGACAGCCATGGGATAGCTATCCGGGAGGTTCACGTTCCGCCAGAGTTCCCCTTCGTATTGTTGTGGCCTCTAGGATACTGCTTGCGCGCTTGTTTTCCTCGGACTCAAGTTGCCTCGTTATCACTGTATCTTCAACGGCGTGGATCGCTGTTACTCATTTCTCCGCTGGTGTGAACGTGCAGCTGATCAAATCCGGACTTCATCCCGAACAAACACCATCCCAGTCGAGTTTTAGTTGCGACTGGCTCACTTCGCGAGTCTTCAGGCTAGTGCTCACAGTTGAACATGCTCCAGACCGACGATCATGCTTGGTTTTGCGTTAACGTAACCACGTGAAGTTCCTGCAAGTGGGGGGACCTATTTGATAGCTCTGTGTAGTCTAACGTCTGACTTGGAAGTCCTAGCTAACGCACGGTTCGTACGTTGCCCAACTGGAACGCTTCTATCTTTCCAGGAGAGTACGGATGAAGGACTAAGATTTTAGGGAACTGGTTCCGGCATTCCTTACCATTTTGCTCAACTGAGGATGTTCGAACGATCAAGCTCTCAGACGTTTGGGCCGGACACACATCGACAGTTCGTCCTCCTGTGGATGAAAGAAGAATCAAGATATCAGATGACTAGTTATGAATGAACATTTTGCTAACCTGAGGGGTTAGGGCGGCTGGGTCTGGCAGTTCGTCTTCCTAAAGACGGATGACGGACCTATGTTGCAAGAGGCTGGTTCGAGCACACACCGACATTTTGCTCATCTGAGAACGGAAGAAGGGCTGAGGTTTGACAATTTTAAAATCTAAGAAGGTACACTCCCGTTCTATTTTAATAAATTATTGAGCAGATCCACTTTTTACGAAAATTGAGTAACATTTCCGTTTGAGAAAAAGAGAAAGGAATACAATTCTACTCGGTCACTGAGTAGAATGGAATGGGAATTGGTACGTATTTCCTTCACAAGACGAACTCGTTGGTGTTTGTTAGAGTGCCCTATGTTGAAGCCAAACTGTGCGCATCAGGAATAATCTGTGTATTTCCCAGGTGCTGCTCGATTCGCTTTAGGATTATTCGCTCTTGTAATATTCTCAAAATGGTCAACAGGCTTCTTGGTCTATAGTTGGACGGGTCCGTTAAATCTCTGTTAGGCTTCGGGATGGCAATCACAAACAGACGAAGAAGATGTTGGCGATGAAAATATGAGCTTTTCGAGGCAATTTCTTGAGGACATAGTTCCGGATGTTGATCAGGCGGATTTTTGGATTTTAGTCTTTTGACCTGACCCACTTTCATTGGATGAATTAGCCATAGGTGAGTACCGGATAGTTGGGTGTGGTCGATGTATGCGATAGACTCGTTTTCGGCAGCAACAGTTTCTGCATCGTCTGCCATCTGATTTAAGTGTGCTTGCGCGAAACCCGCGACCAATAGCTACGCTTTCTCCTCCGGGGAAGCGATGATGTTGTCTCCTTGTCGCAAAGGTGGGCTGTATTTGGTGGATTTTCCCAATGCCTTGGTGATTCTCCAGAGTGTGTGTCGATCGTCGTTCAGCGTACGCAGTGTTTCCTTAAATTTACGTAAATTGGCTCGATAGCACTCCTCTCGGATCCTCCGATTTAGTGACGGTACTATGTCCTGATATATGGGATCTATAGTTTTTACCCACTGCCAGGAACGTTTATTGCGCAATGCGATCAGTCTCCGGGTGCTTTCAGGAATAGTCGTGGCACCGTAGGTACGTTCAGGGACTGAAACAGACTCTTCATCCATTATAGTTGTAGTAGAAGCTCTATTGCAACATCGATCAAAGAGCTTCGTTGTTCAGTCCAATGACAACTGGGTCTAATACGTTCAGCTAGGAGTGGATTGCACGTTGAAAACGAGGCCAGTAGGCACCGGAATAGCAGCGGACTTTTGGTGTCATCCGAACGGTTGAGGTTGAGAGGCTAACGTTAAACGTAGCCGGGAGATGGTCCGATGATAGTTCCAACGTAGATGGACGACCACGGCCGGTGGGCTTGAAAGAGTCCAGCCTTGTTAGCCTTCGAGCAGTTCCAATTGTGGTTAGGTCCCCAGTTACGAAAAATGGTTCCGCTTACTTTGTGAGCGTGCAGATGTCGCGACGAAATTATGTCCAAATCGATCGCATTCTCGCATCGAGAGAATAGGCTCCGATAATGTGCAGATCCCCGTTCGTCGTCTTGATTGAGATGCCAACACTTTCGATGATCTTGCTTGGGATACTGAGCTGGGAAAACTTGATACCTTTCCGAACCGCAATCAGGACACCTCCTCCTCTCTCAGCGTTAGTGAAAACACGATCCAGACGAACACAAGACAAATTTGGGTGAAACAATGCATGCTTTTGTTGGAGCCAGGTTTCAATGGCGATTCGTACGTCTATCTTGTGGCGTTCCAAAAAATCGAAAAATTCTAGTTTCTTTCGATGAGCAATCCAGTTAGCGAGACGTAAGTAGCCTAAAGTACGCATTATAAACATAATTGGTCGTTAGCTCGAAGAGAGCTAGAAATTGTTGCTGCTTTGTTTGACATTTTGCCGGACGGTCAAACATTTCTCTTGCTAGGGCAAGAAATTCCGACATGAAGAATAAGTCTTTATCGTGATGAACTTGACCTTGCAAACTTTTGTCTCACTCCAAACAAACATCATTTGGTAAACATAGAAATAACTTTGTCTTCTTTTTTATTTCTTAGCGTTTCAAGCTTATTGCTTTCGTAATCAGCCTATTGCTTGCTCTCAACTTAGTGTTCTAAATGCACTTCCACAGTTATTAATTGGGAGCTTTCGATGCCAGGTACAATTTTTGCATTAGTATGGTTGTGTGGCAAGAACAATCATACCCCATGACCAGGGAGTCGAGAAATTTTCCTCAACGAAACATTCCTAGACCAGACCGGGAATCGAACCCAGCCACCTCCAGCATGGTGTTGCTTTGTAGCCGCGCCTTTACCCACTATGACATCCGAATCCACGGAAATTCATCAAAATTGATACCAAATTACGCTGAACTACTGGTCCTGTTGGTTGCACATCGTTAATGGATACTCCAGAAGAGCCATCCCCAGACCCGTCAAATAGGACCCTGAACCTCGTTGTCGTACTCGTGGGTTTCAACATACAGTGCTGGGGCAAGTCTCCGATGCTCGTTCCAGTCAATTTGAACCACTCGCAAGTGGCCAAGCCGTTCGTTTTCATCGATGAAATCTACATACTGTTGTTTCAGCTTCGGTTGCCTTTCGAGAAGCCGCCGTTGCCGGTTCAAAACCTTCCAGTTGCCATCACCCGGGAGTACCCAATTCTTGGTCATTGAATGGGTGTCGAAGCGTCGGAGGCTTAGTATCGTCCATCGTTGTTTTGAATAACAGTCTATTTGAAGAGATCAAAACATTCTGGTCGAACTTCGAGAGAGAATAGCGGTTCCCGTCGCAAGCTTCCAGGTGGTAGACGTTTTTCAATAAGTCGAAGTTCGATCATCATCGGGCAGAAAGAGTGAACTATCACTGGACCCAGAGTAGTACAACTTCTTCCGTTATCTATCCAAATTCCTTCTTCGCGAAGATTCGGTATTATTCGCAACTATGACCCAGAATACAAAGGGTTTAAAAGCATTCTACAAGTCTAAATCATGGTCCTCAGAACCCTCACAGAACCAATAAATTGTTTCTTGGGTATCGATGCGTCCTCGTTCGTTAAATGCTGTCGATTTCCTCAAGCATTGGTCAATCCGAGACATTGAAACATTTCACCCGTGACGTCCGGGTCGATTCAAGAAGGTAGACGAATTCGTTTATCTGAGCTTAGTTGGAGACCGTCGCTAACGACACCAGCAGAGAAATACAAAGATGCACTATGGTTGGAAACCGTTCCAGCATTGGACTTCGAAGAATGCTTCGATCGTAAAAAGGTCACCTCACTACAAAGGTGACCATCAAGAAGACATTCGATTCGATTGGTAGTCCTCTAACGTTTGTATTTTAAAAAAAATGGACTTTTTTCGGATGGTGATAAAAAAAAAGCTAAGACAGATAATTGCTTTTGATAAATTTCCCATGGAAGGTAATTATTTAAGCTTACTTGCAAAAAAATTCTACGCCCTTGCGACCGGCCTTCCGGCAGTTAACCGGAACATTCGCCATGGCGGACAAAAACATGCGTGTAGGCATGTTTTTGAGTTCCTTCTTCGTTTTATTTATCAGTTTTCGCGACAAAATTGTTGGAGTAGATCTTACGCTTCAGGTTGGCCCAGAACTTCTCGATGGGACGCAGTTGGGGGACGTTGGGCGGGCTCGCTGACTTGGGTACCACATCGCTATTCAGCCGCTCCATCTCCTCCAACGATCGCTTCGAGTAGTGGGCCGACGCCAGATCCGGCCAAAACTCCGCGTCTTCGCCCTTATGGTATTTCTTGATGAACGACGCAACTTCCGGCAGGCATTTCGTACTATAAATTTCCCCGTTCACGGTCAGTCCGGAGCAAAAGAAGAGCGGCTTTGACATCCCCTTCTCGCTGATTGTCAGCCACAGCAGCACCTTCTTGGAGAACTTGGTGTGTGAAATGAACTTCACCTTGGAGCTCACTTCCTTCGTGGGGGAAGTAAAATACGAAGTGCCCTGCCAGTCGTTGCCATCCAGGGTGAGATAGGTCTCGTCGTCCATCACCACCGCCACGTCGCGATTCGCCGGGAAAATCGAGTTGACCATCTTATTCAGCCGCTGCCACTGCGTCATTGCCTGCAACTCCGAAACCAGTGGACGCGACTTCCGCTTCCTGACATGTATGTTCATGTTCGCCAGGTACTTTTTCACTGTTTGGCCGGTTGAACCGACCTCCCGGCCAAGCGCACGCAGCGATGTAGCCATTTTTCCCTCGTTCTTCCTCTTCAGCATCCTTTTTAGCTTCTTGTCGCTTAGGGTCGTCGGCCGTCCGGAACTGGGCTTTCTTTCGATGCTCTGATTGTTGTCTAATAGTGCCAAGATGTTGTAGATGCCGGAACGGGCGTATCTGGCGTCCACAAAGTGCTGCACGATGTCCGTTTTCGACGCGGCAGGGTGCCGTTCTTTGAACGCGCACACTACTGCACGGAGTTGCTTCACTGTTTTGACCATCACGGTTAGAGTTCGACTGATAGAGCTGTCAAATTTTGTCTGCTGACTCATGGGTTACTATGATTGATGCTGCATGTGTAGTTTCGTCAGTGAGGGTGAAGGTAGACCCATGAAAAATCGGCAATTTTTGTCCATTTTTTTTTATTGCAAACGGTATCTTATGTGAAAGGCATTCGTACTAAAACTAACGAGCTCTTTTTGTAGCTTTCTGCCTGTGAATACGAAGTTATTATACTCACTGAGACGTGGCTTGTGATGGGGTGTGATCGCAGTGCAGCTTCTAGTAACCTTCAGCGGGGGGTGGAGTTTTAATTGCGGTTAAAGAAAACCTCAACTGTAGGGCGGTAGACCTTGTTGACTGTGGCAGTATTGAGCAAATCGCTGTGCGTATCAAACTAGACAAGGTGACGATCTTTGTGTGTGGAATCTATTTTCGACCGAACTCGTTTCCGGAATTGTACTCAGCGCATTCCAGCAAATCTGTGAAAGTGCGTCGGATTCTGATAATTTTGTCATCGTTGGAGATTACAACCTACCTAAGTTGAAATGTTCCTACGATGAAATGATCAACAACTTGCTGCCGTCCAACGCATCGATTGAACAGGAAATCGCTTTGGTTGAATCAATGGTTGCCTCCGGACTACATCAGCTCAACAGCCTGCTAAACTCGATTGGTCGTACACTTGACTTGGCATTTGTTAACGAAGCAAACGACGTTGAACTTATCGAACCTCCGTCATCCATCCTCCGAATCGACAACCATCACAAGCCATTCGTTCTTCGCATTGACGTGAATGCCTCCTGCGTGCAACCAGCTAGCGACTCGAACATCACTGATGATTTCGATTTTCGACGTTGCCACTTTCCGGAACTGATGGACGTCATGGACGTCGATTGGATTGAAATGTGTCGTGCAAAAGATACGGATGAAACGGTACGTACGTCTTATGACAAATTGTACGACATTATGGAGGAATATGTTACACTTCGAAGAAGTAGGCCTTATTCGTTCAAGCAACCGTGGTGGACAACTGAGTTACAGCATCTCCGTAACATTGTGCGAAAAGCTCGTAAACGCTACTTTCGATCACGAACTACTGTGAACCGGATCAATCTACAGTCGCTATATCAGACGATTGGAGCAGACTGCGATGCAGAACCCGTCATCCGTTTGGTCGTATATTCGAAGCCTTAAGCAATCCAACCGGATCCCTACCGACATGCCTGTTAAAGAAACTTCAGCCGATTCACCTCAATAGCTAGCTAATCTGTTTGCCGATTTATTCAAAAATGTACACAGTCAAATGTCGCCAACAGTTTCCCCCGCCAGTCTGAGATCTTGTCCTGCTTTCAATTTGAATTGTCCTGCTCTAGTTGTGAGCCAACATGAAGTTTTGTCTCCTCCCGGATAAGTTGGATGTGTCGAAAGGGTCGGCCACAGACAAGATACCGCCGTTGTTTTTAAGAGAATGTGCTGACTCACTGCTGATGCCGTTGACGATTATTTTGAACAGGTCACTCAGCGAAGGTACTTTTCCCGAAGCGTGGAAGCTAGCCTCAATCACTCCGATTTTCAAAGCTGATAACAAACATGCTGTTGAAAATAACAGAGGTGTTTCTATTTTATGCTGTATGGCCAAGGTGTTCGAACAATTGGTTCACAAAGCCCTTCACGCCATTTATGTCGACCGCTGATTTCTGAATTTCAACATGGTTTTGGTAAGAAGCGATCCACGACAACGAATCTGATGTCCGACGTAAATTTCCTATCAACGGAAATTGAGAATCGTCACCAAGTTCATGCCATATACTTCGATTTTTCGAAGGCGTTCGACAAGGTTCCTCACATTTGACAAGCTGAAGTATCTGGGCTTGCCTGATTGGATCACAAAGTGGTTGCTCTCTTACTTATCTGGCCGGAGCGCTTTCGTCAAATTAAACGGTAGTCGGTCACGCGTCTTCTCCGTCACGTCAAGTGAACCGCAAGGAAGCGTTCTGGGGCCACTGATTTTTATATTTTTCGTGAATGACTTGTGCTTTCGGCTAAAATCGCGCTTTCTCCTCTACGCTGACGATCTAAGAATCTACAAAGTTATATCATCGCATCTCGACGGTTGCGCTCTTCAGGCTGACATCGACGAGATTCTGTTGTGGTGCTCTGAGAACGGAATGGAACTGAACGTAAAAATGTGCAAAGTTATTTCGTTCACCCGCCGGCAAACCCGAACAGAATTTGATTAAGGTCTGTATCCGCAATAATCCGGACACCTCAAAACATGAATAAAACATAAATGTCGCATTATATTTCCGTCGTAGTTGTTTATTTCAGATTCATGGGATGTGTTTCGACTATTGGTGAAGACAAAACATACTTATTCGGTATTTGCATAAAATTTTCGAACTTTGCGCTTAACTCCGTCTATTAGGGTTTGTACAGACTCTTCAGAAATCGTAGAAGCCGTCTTTGTCCAAATTTGCTGGAAGTGTTTGATGTCTTTGATTCCTTGCTTCTTTCCAGAAAGCTTCCGCTTCATCAGAGCCCAATATCTCGCGATTGGTCGTAGCTCTGGGCAATTTGGCGGGTTTGAGGTTTTTGGTACAATGTTCACTTGATTTGCTTGGTACCACTCCATCACAGTTTTAGCATAGTGGCATGATACCAAATCGGGCCAGAACAAAGGTTTTTCTTTGTGACTTTTGATGAAGGGTAGCAATCGCTTCTGCAGACACTCTTTCTGATAGATCTCCTTGTTGATTGTGCCTGTAGTGACGAAAGATTTACTCTTTTTGCCACACGTGCAAATTGCTTGCCACACAAGGTATTTTTTGTGAAATTTCGATGCCTTCTTCGTTCTGAAATGCTCAGCTGTAGCATTTCTGGCCAAAGCAGAATAAAAAGCCAGTCCTGGAAGCTGCTTTAACCTCTAGGACAAAAGTTTCATCGTCCATAACGTACAAACGTCGAGCCCGTGATTTTGCTGCCAAGTTCTGTTTGTCGTTGCGATTTGGAACTGTTTTTACTTTATACGACTTAAGTCCCAAACGTTGTTTTGATTTTTGGACAAAACCAGGCGACATCCCTATTTTACGAGCCACCGTTCGAATGGAGAGATTTGGGTTTTTCGTTAATATCCTTTTCACCTTTCGGTCCATGAGAGGATCAGCGCGTCCAATGTTTTTGTCACTTCTCGGTTTCCTCTCCACCGTCAAACGTTCCGAAAATGATTTGAGCACATCGTGAACAGTGGATTTAGGCAAATCCAATGTTTTTGCAAGGTCCCGTATTGACAAGTCAGGATTTGCCGTACGCCCATACAAAATTCGCTCGACGTTTTTCTTTCGTCGCCATCTTGAATACTAAACATGAAATGTAAATATCAATGATAGTCTTTTTCATCATAGACTCTCAGCTATACCACAGTGAAATTTTTCATTCCTACGTGCAATATTTCAAAAGTTACAATGATTTGAAGGTGTCCGGATTAATGTGGATACAGACCTTACTCCCTCAGCTCAGAAGCTGTAGAGCGTGTTCAAGCAATTCGTGACCTAGGGGTTACTGTAAGATACGAAACTCCGGTTCAATGAGCATATTAGCACAACTACCGCAAACCTTCTTTAGCAGCACTGGGATTTGTCCATCGCAATAGAAGTGGTTTCACCGATACATATGCTCTCAAGGCGCTATACTGTTCGATCGTTCGTAGCATCATGGAGTATGCTGTTACTGTGTGGAAGACACATTACAGATCATCCAGATGGAAAGGGTTCAACGCAATTTTGTACGGTATGCTCTTCGTCAACTTCCGAGGAATGACCAAGCAAATCTACCTGACTATCCGAGTCGTTGTAGATTGATCGATTTAGACACTTTAATGCACAGACGTACTAACCTACAGAGATCGTCGAAGGTGGTGTAGATTGCCCGGCGCTGTTGCAAAACAACAACTTTTATGCACCTTCGCGCCAGCTTCGTGACCGTAGTTTATTTGTAGTCAGTCGCCATAGAGCTACGTACCAGTCTGTTGAGTTTTTTAATTCGAGACGAAGAACAACAATAATCTACGGCTACGAACCAAGGACTATGCTCGCGGAGGCCCAACGCACCCTTCCCAAGCTACATAAAACTGACATAATTGGTTGCCGTAACTTGATTGTGACTTAATTGAGTTACATTTAAGTAACTTCAACTGATTTGCAACAAATGTGCTGCTTGGGTTGGTGTCTTTGAACGGAAGGTGGCACGTACGATCTACGGTGGAGTGAAGAAAAAGACGGAACGTGGAGAAAGCGAATGAACTACGAATTTATCGTCCACAAGTCAAACATCGGTCGACTACGATGGGCTGGGCACGTCGTAAGGATGTCGGACAATAACCCGATGGAAATGGTTCACGAGAACGAATTGACTTGCATAAGATGAAAAGACGCGCAACAGACAAGGTGAATCGATCTAAGGAAAGCTACTTGCGGAACCTCCGCAGACTGCAAGGCTGGAAATTTTAGCCATTGACTTTTGAATTTTAGTTCGACTGCACCTCCTCCGTTAGGAGATTTCTAACCAAGCAATTAACATGTTACCTTTGCAGTGACATCAGTTTTGCAAACGTTTAGTAACTAAATTTAACTGTGAGAAAGAATCCAATGGCACTCGGGAAATTATCCCTCTTGCTGCTGCATTGCTTCCAAAATTTACTGTAACCAAAAAACTCTTATTCCAAATGCCCTATAGTCCCAACAGAGACAGATTCTGTAAATTACGCCCAAATACTTTTCCAACAAGCAAACCTTTGCCTTCGATCCCGAACACTGTCACTCGAAGAAGCAATTAGATAGTTCAATAAACATTATACCAAACCTGCATCCAAAATCTCTCCAATTTACCTTAAAAATAGAGCACTACCCTAGAGTGATAACCGTGTCAGCCAGTCAGCCAGTCAATTATTGTTGAGTAGGTTAGGTCAAATATTTAGGCTAAACAGGGAACACACTTCCACATGTACAGTTCAAGAAGAAGAAAAAGGAACAAGTTCAACAAACCCCTTGATATCATGTTACTGGAGATAAGAACAACTATTTACGTAAAAAAAAATTAGCAAGATAAGGTTAGTTTTACGACGGCAGCAGAACCATTCGGAACACATTTGTGTAAACCTTTTATCCTAAGCGATCGATGAATTCACAATAAATCTTCACTTCAATTGTAAATACGTCATTCTAGTTTTTTGCTCGTTTTCTTCTACTTTCCTTCAAAAACACTATTCAAAGTAAGTTGTGGTTTTCTCTAATTCTCTTAACTCCTTTTGTCTCATATTTCCGTGGTGGTTTGCGGCTAATTTCACACTTTTCACTTTTCACGTCAAGCACAAGTTTGAATTTGATTTTATCTTTGGGTAAATGGTTTTTCAGGAATTTTATGTTTTTTTTTTGTGATGTGTGGTCGCACTTGGGCTTCAAGCTGTGGTATTTAGTTTGGTCACCCCTCTGTCCCTAGTAACCGCCACATTCTTTTTACTGTTTATACAAATATGTTCATCAAATATTCAACCATTCCTGCGTGAAAGCAAATGCGTCAATTCCTTTCTCTATCTCTTCATTTGTTTTTTTTGTCCATATTTTCGTTGTTGTTGTTATACTCCTTCTGCGAAACGATTCCAAACAACAAACCAACGTACATATTACATTTACCTACTACCTACCGCTCACAAACTTAATGCAATAAATCATGACACAAAAATAGACCCGACATCCTTAACAATTCCCCACCGACGACGACGACGACAACGACGAACATCACGACCAACGTCGGCACGTCACCCATCATCGCAACCCATCCGACGACGATCGTTCACGAGGAGCACCAGCACCAGGAAAGGACACCGGTTTTGGGACGTCCTCCCGGGGTGGTGGTGGTGGGTCAAGGTTCGACTCCGAAAACGACTCCGATCAGTCGAATTCCCATTCGAACGGCCAATGCCGAAAAACGAGCCCGAGCCAACGACATGCTTCCGCCGGAGTACGACGAAACCAAGCTGAGTCCGTCGGAAATTCGAGCTTTAAGGTAAGACTCACATTCACCGTCCAGGATTCAGCAATCAAACTCTTATTATTTCTTAGAGCGCAGAAACGAGCTGCTTGGCGACAAGCACGTCTCAAATCGCTGGAAAACGATGCCCTGCAAGCGCAAATCATGATTCAAACAATGAACGCTGCCACCATGCAAGAAGACGCTTCGGGTAATCCAACCGTACTGCATCTTCGCTCGGACCCACACGACCATCATCATCATCATCATCATCACTATCCAACCATTGCGGAGCACACCGTCAGCAGCAGCGACGAGCAGGTGAGTCCCTTTTCCCTTTTCCCTTATCTCCCATCTACCTCTAATCCGATTTAGTTTGACATTAGACTTAACCATCCGCTAACTCCGATTTATCGCTAATTGTTTTACCTCTCCCATTTTTTTTTTCTGAACCCCTCAATAACGATTAACTCCCATGTTAATAATGCGTGTGTGTGCCATTGCACCGATCACACGGTAAAATATTCATATCTGAACTGAACCACCCCCCTACTTCACAACATACACACACACACCCACACACCCGTATACAATCACAATCCAGTATCCACCGATTGCCCCGAAGCCGATTCGTTTCCCCCGGATAGCGGTCAAGTCGAAGGCAACCGGGCAGGAGCGGATAGTCCGCGAGACGGAGACGGTCCTCGGGGAGAAGGTGATCCAACAGCGCACGGAAGAGCTTCCCGGCGGGGGCCTGCGGACGGTCGAATACGTGGAAAAGGTCATCGAGACGGAGGTTAGCACCGGGAGATGGCTGGATTGTGCCCGAATCCTGTTTGTTGTGTACACGTGTTTCCTATTTTTGTTAGCGCGTTTAGTTAGGCAGCACAAGTTCCCGCCATGCCAGCGGGGACCGGAATGTTGTAGCACCGTTGTTATTGTTGTTGTTGTTGTTTTTTTCTTCTGTTGGCCAATTAGTCTAGTGATTTGCGTTTGCGTTGCTTCAGGTAGAAAACAAAGTTGTCGCTTAAGTAGAAGTTTAGCGGTTGCACAATCGTGTTAGGGGAATTGTACTGGAATTGATTGCGCTTTTGAAGAGTTTTCAATCAAAAGTTTCTTAGGAGCCAATGAAACTCTTTAAGCTAATCGGTTCTTATCTACGAAAAAAGTTTCGCATTCTAGCACAGCACAGCTGACCACTAGCTGTTGCAGAAACCTGGGATATGACAGGATATTACATTCAGAATTTTCTTTGTTCAACATCTAGCCAGAACCTTATGACCAGCAGGGATGGAGTGTTGATGTTGAAAAGATGCCGTGAACTGCTATTTTCGTAGACTTATTCAGAGGAATATAACGGGAAGTTTTCCTTGGCGTGGGAAGGAGGAATTACAGTTGTATTCCATATAAAAGCAGCGCAAGCCGATTTTCAACATGTGCGGGATCGAAGCAAGCCGCGCTTTTAGACTGACGTATTTTTGTTTTATTTCATTGTTTTTGCTAAATCCAATATTTAGTTCAATATTTTTCATGGATTATTATGCTTAAAGCTTTATTTGGATACTTACAGCCACCTGGGCTGGTTCTTCACCATTGCAGGACATATTTAATTTAAAAAAATAGAGGTGGGTTTTATCAAGGATGTAACCGCGAGGTTCACGTAGGACGAAATTTGCTCCATACTGCACTTTCGTGACTTTCTTCTTTCTGGGCTATGCTATTCAATACTAGTTAATAGCAATGACGTTTATACATGAACGCCATTGAGTATATAGCACGCGAAACGGACCGAAATGATTTCAGGCCCTCAAAAAATGTTTTCAGTTCCTCCAAAACCTCACAAAGACTAAAAATTGCCTAGTTGGCCCACCCTGGCAAAGTTTCTGAAGGGTATATTTTAGAGGTAGCTTTAGATTGGATTAAAATAAAATGATTTTATTATTACTGAATTAAAAACCGTTTGAAAACCAAACTACAATAAGGGAAGGTCCATTAATTACGTAAGGGGGTCTAAAAAGAAACCTTTTTGCGTGACATAATTAATGGATGTTCCCTAAAAGCAATTTGACATCTGTAAAAACCTCTTCCGTGTCACTTCTACTAGACGCTTGCCAAAACCACTCAAAACAGTTTTTTTTTTTCAAAAAATTCAGGTTGTCAAAAAAAACTTCTGATTGAAGAAAAAATTTACCCAACTATCTATCAATCTATCTAGATATATAAAAAATAATTCCTGTCTGTTTGTCTGTCAGTCTGACCCTTATCGACTCGGAAACTACTGAGACGATCAGCGTGAAAATTTGAATGCAGATGTTTTTGGGGCCGGGGAAGATTCTTATGATGGTTAGAGACCCCTCGCTTCTCTGAAGGGGGGGGGGGGGGGCGGTCTCCCATACAAATGAAACACAAATTTCTGCATAACTCGAAAACTAATCTAGCAAATGGAACCAAACTTGGCATGTACAAATTTTTGAAGGCAAGAAATGTTTGTATGGTGGTTCGAGATTCCTCCTATTTCTGAAAGGAGGGGCTCCCAAGCAAATGAAACATTATTTCTATATAAATCGAGAACTAATCGAGCAAATGGAACCAAATTTGGCATGTGGAAGTTTTTGAAGGGAAAAATGTGTCTATGGTAGTTTGAGACCCCTCCGCCCTGTGGATGGTGGGGGGGCTCTCGTGCAGATGGAAAATAAATTTATACAGAACTCGAGAACTAATCAAGCTAATGGAATCATTTTTGGCATGTGGAGGGTTTTAAAGGCAATAAATATTTCTTAAGTGGTTCAAGACCCCTCCCACTTCTGAACACCGTATAAGGTAAGATCCATTAACTATGTAACGCAGTAAGTGGGTAGGGGGGTTAGGAAAAACGTGAAAAAATAATGAAGGTCCATACAAGAAAAGTGACATGGGGGGGGGGGGGGGTCTGTTGGTCTAAAAAGTCACTTTTTTGCATGACAATCAATGGATGTTCCCTAAACAGCCGTGTCAAAGAAAATATATCATGATATATAGAATTATAAACCTACCTAAAGATTGACATAAAAATGGCAGCTGCATGAAGATTGATTTATCATGAGCCATTATTGAAAATGCTGTTTTGTTTTCATGGAAGCATCCAGATATAATTGATGTTTTGCATATGTCATTTATGAAATTAATTTTAAGGCTAAACTGTTTCTTTGCAATGCTAATTTGCTATATGCAAAACCGTTTAGCTGTAAAACAGCTGATATGGTAACCAAGCTGCTGCCAGAAAAGAGTTTTGACAGCTGCATCAAAAATTAGTCCGCAGGAAGAAAGTTCATTACGAAAGAATACGGGAGGGCAATGCCGTATAAAATAGTGCAGACAATCGAACGAGGCGAAACATGCCTCTCGAAAATTCCATCTAGATGGGAGGAAAATTGAATCCTTCATTGGCCAAAGAAAAATGTAGTGGCAAAGCTTTCGCTTGAAGTCTTGTTTTCTTTGTTTTATTTTATTATGACAACAAGGATAAAGCATCTTATCGTACACTTTATATAGTTCAAAATGCTACTATGTATGCTTTATGCTCTCATCGGAAGCCATGGTTTGATAAAGCGTGATTATGAAATATTTTATCATGACTTTGTTAAACAAATATGAAGGAGCTTTATTATTGACTTACTGCACGGTTTCATGAAGGAATAGAGTTCCTCGTCAATTGTTTTTAGAAACTATTTTTTTTTTTGATTTCACCTTCCTGCTAAAAAAGGTTATAAAAAAATCCAAAATTAAAAAAACTAACTACACCTTTTTCGCATAATTGAAAGCGGCTTTTAATTAAAATAGCTTGGCTATTGCAGTAATAAAACCCTTATAAATTAGACTAAAAGATAAAAGGCAGTAGGATTGTTACTTATAGACTGTTCCAGAAAGTATAAGCACACTTTCAAAATAACAAAACAGTTATGTTTTTATTAGTTTTAATAATTTTATTTGGCAAACCATATTTGTATTTGTGTTTTATATGACATTTTACACTCGTTTAATCAAAATATTTAATCATAGCCAAGACTCCTAACTTTTCCTCGAACATGACCCATTAGCTTCTGCACAGTGGTACTTCCCACCATTTTGACCACTTTTGGCCAATCTTTTTTAAACTTTTGGATGTCGTCCACTGGTTTTATGAATTTTCGAAGCTTTGCTTTGGTTAAAGCCCAAAAAGTCTCGATTGGCCGTGCCTCCGGGCAGTTCGGCGGATCCATGTCTTTCGGCACGAAACATACATTTTGACTTTTGTACCATTCTAAAGTGTCCTTTGCGTAATGACATGACGCCAAATCAGGCCAAAACACTACTTGACCTTCGTGCTGCCTGATCATCGGCAATAATCGCTTCTGGAGACATTCCTTAACGTGGTTCTGAGTGTTCATCGTCTCCGTTGTGATGTACGGACTAGATGTTTTACCACACTCGCATATTGCCTGCCAAAGAATAACCTTCTTACCGAATTTTTCGGTAAAAATTGCCTTCTCCGTTTCGGGGATGTCTTTGTCTTCGCTTACAGTATAACATTGTGGACCGGGAAGCGTCTTGTAATCTAGTTTCATCGTCCATTATGATACACCCAGAATTTCTACACAATAACGAATCGTAGAGTTTGCGTGACCGTGGTTTCACGGACGCGGCCTGTTTTGGGTTCCTTTTGGGTTTTTTTCTGCTTCCGGTTTGTTTTTAGCCCAAGTTTTTCCTTGGAACGCATGGCATTACTCGACGAGGTCCCTAGTTTTTTCGCAACATCCCGAACGGAAGTCGCTGGTTTTCGCTTGTAGGCATCCCTGATCTTTTTATCGATATCCGGACTAACAGGACCGGATTTCCGACCACTCTTCGGCGCATCTTCAAACGTACACTGTTCTCTATATTTTCGAATCGCAGATCGTACCGCTCCAACGCTTACATTCTCTTCCTTGGCCAATTTTCTCAAGAGAGTCCGCTCACAGTCCACCATTTGTGCACGATACTTTTTCGTTGTTCCGGAGTAAGACCGCGCATTTTGATAGGTAACAGAAAACTGAGCACTTTTTTGATGCTATGTCATTCAGAAATGTGCAAACAAAAGGACGCAGCCAAAACATGTTGAAATATTTCATTATATTCAAAGTGACCGTTAAAATAAGGTGTGCTTATACTTTCTGGAACAGTCGTTAGGTAGAGCATCTGATTGTACTAAGCATGCAAGCTTTGCTGAGAGAAGCAAGTTACAATTAGGGAGCATGACCCCTTTATAATACCCAAACATACAATTCGGGCTTGTGTTGGATCAATGTCTGACTAGTAAGAGGTCGATGTCGACATGATGTCGGGTCGAATGTGGATTCATGACGGGTCACATGTCGGGTTATCATCGGGTTGATGTTCGATAGGAGTTAATTCGGTATCCCGGTTGGATTGTGATTTTCGATGGTATGTCGACAAGAGCTCTATAACGGTAATCAAATAGGAGTCATCCATGTCTTCGTGAAGTAACAAATTTAGATAAAATTGCGCAGGATGGTTAGACTGTTCAAACAAGCTAGAAACAAATTGGCATCAGTACAACGTAAGAAGGCCTAAGCATCTATCATCATGTCGATTCCTGAAGCAAGTGAAATTCGTGCTCGAATAAGTCACAAGATACTCAATGTTGTAACCAATTACGTCAAATTTTATATCGTAAACTTATGAACACAAAAAGAAAACCTAGCCCCAGAATCACTATAACTAAAGAATCGTGCTGCATGCTTTAGAAACAATCTTTGTGAACGTTTGAATGCATTCATCATCGATGCTTTCGGTTAACATTCTTAGTAGAAGTAATGCATAAGAGGAATGAATCATCACATAATGACTACCACTCATGGTTCCACGGGAACTATGTCCGACAGCAATAGGCTCTCCTCTTTGTTTGACTTGATCAAGCTTTAACAACCACTGATTGTTGTTACAAGTTAAGTTGCCACAAACATGAAAGGTATACTCTTAGTCGTTTCCTTTATATTGGAAATCTAAAGGTCAAATAGTGAATTGCGGCAAATCCCACCAGTATCACACCTGATGCCGTGCCTTGACATAAACGTTGTATGACATGGCACCGAAATAAATGAGCAGAATATGTGATACTTTCTTCATTGGTCAAATTCTTGTTCTCACATACAGGCCTATAGCATGAGTTAAGCCCTCTCAACATTCGCAAGGTGAAAATTTTGACCTTTGAAAAAGATCAATGAAGAAAGTCCATGAACCTTAACACCAATGAATAAGGTAAATCGCTGCTCCACGTATGTTTTCCTATCTTTTAGCTCTCTCTCTCGCAAACTTACCTTGCTATTTCAAATTTATATAAGGTGTGACCCAGTTAGAATTGGAACGTAGACTTTTGCGCATATTTCATCCATCATTTTGCCAATCTTATTCCACTTGGTTCTCAATTCATTGATGCTTTTGACGACACTGCCATTCACCTTCAGCCTCCTCTTCATAATAGCCCAAAATCTCTCTATCGGTCTGAGCTGGGGACAGTTTGGTGGGATGAGTTCTTTCGGTATAAACTGAATCCCGTTGGTTTCATACCCCTGTAGTACTGTTTTACTGTAATGACAGCTTGCAAGATCTGGCCAAAACGTGACAGGTTCATTATGGGATCTGATGGATGGCAATATTCGCTTTTGGAGACATTCCGTTCTGTACAGCTCCCAACACTTTAGCAAGTTTTGGCCCAGACCACGAAGGGTTTTCCAAATGATTGCGTACAATTATTTTTCTTCTTTCTGCTTCCATTTTGTATTTCTCTGAAACACGTTCGAACTGCACCGCGAAAAAAAACTTCTGATGTTTTTATTGTTATAGGGAACACATAACATGTCATAGTTTACAAATCCGACCACTAGGGTTGCTGTAAGAATAAAAAATGTTTATTCCAATACTAAATGGGCCACACCTTACCCAGTGAAAAAATATACAATATCTTGTACATATTCTGAGATATATCAAATCTAAAATTTTGGGTTAATGGCTGCCTCCGAAATGCTTCAGCGTCATCCCTTAATGTCATAGTTTTCCATTCCCTCCTTTGCTTTCCTTCTTTCGAAAGAATGTGTTTCTTTCTTTGAACTTGGCTACTACAAACGAAAACATGCATAGAAAGTCTTCGACAAGGAATTCGAATTGAACGTACCGGGATTGTCTCCATGCTTGGATCTCTCACACCTGGAACGCGTTGGCAGGGCTAGCAAATGTCATTTTCAATGAAAAATAAAGACGAAATAGGTCTGAAAATCTCATCGGGCGACAAAACGACGATGGAGATTTTCTTCTAAATGTCATCGATTGTTTCGTCATGATAGCTCGTGACAGTGTTTTGGTCATCGCTATTACAAGCGCCTTTATAGATATTAATGTTAGTGTAATAGCAAATAAAACTTCCTCTCTTTCGATTGTATATTACTACTTAGCGAATTTCACCTAGACTGGTTCGAAATTTAGGAAATAAAATCATATGGGAAAAAATCTTATGACTGCACTGCCGTTAGAAGAAAAACTCTCCCATGTATAAAGGGAACCCCATAGAACATGGGACAATTATGCGTATAACGGTAGTGCATGATGGTTTGAGATTGGCAAGTAAGCTCATGATGGTTCGTTTCTTTTCGTGATAGCGAAATGGTCTGTTTTTTCTTTCTTGCATGACGGCCGTGAGATTTGCGCGCAGTGTTGAAACTGACATCGCTCTGCTGCTACTGCTGAAACTTAGAAGGTGGGAGGACTTTCTTTGGTTTCATTTGGGGCTACTGTTTGACATGTTGCTACACGATTCTCCAAGACCTGCCACCTAGACTTGGAGGTACTTCAGAAGATCTGTTCTCAGGTCAGGAGTTGCGAGTCGTTTTGTTAAGACAAGAAATTAGCAGATTCACAATAAAATGCTCCGAAAGGTCACTGAGGCAAACTTTCAACGACTCATTCATTATGCGGCTCTGACATTTTTCCGAGAAACTACTTTCCATGACGGTGAGTTTCCACGATGATCTGCTTGTTTTCGTACATGTCCGTTAAAATGTCCTCTGTTTGCTCGTAACGTTTGCATTAAAAAAAATGACTTTTTTCGGATGGTGATAAAAAAAAAGCTTAGACAGATAATTGCTTTTGATAAAATCCTCATGGAAGGTCATTATATAAGCTTACTTGCAAAAAAATTCTACGCCGTTGCGAGCGGCCTTCCGGCAGTTAACCGGGACATTTGCCATGGCGGACGAAAACATGCGTGTATTCATGTTTTTGAGTTCTTTTTTCGTTTTATTTATCAATTCCTCCTCAGTTTTCGCTACAAAATTGTTGGAGTAGATCTTACGCTTCAGGTTGGCCCAGAAATTCTCGATGGGACGCAGCTGGGGGCTTTCGGCGGGTTCGCCGACTTGGGTAACACATCGATATTCAGCCGCTCCATCTCCTCCAACGATCGCTTCAAGTAGTGGATCGACGCACAGTGGGGCAGATCATTCAACTTTACGGACAAAACCGCCTAACTCCTAAATTTCAAGTCATAGTGATTTGATGTATTCGGCAAAGTTGTTCAGGTAAATCATATCTATCTTTTGGCACGATTTCTTTTATCTAGATCACTATTTTTTCATCTAGATCAGCTCTATATTTTGAGGGAAGCCTGCTATAAAAATAAAACCTTGCGCGAAGTTGTTCATGTGAAGTAAAGTCACATTTTGGCATCACTGGTTTTGATCTAGATTACTTTTTTTTATCTAGATCAATTATATATGTTGATAGAAGCATTATATCGAAGCAAAAATGGCAGTTAAGTTGTTCAAGTGAATGATATCTATCTTTTTACATCATTTATTTTTATCTAGATCACTTTATTTTGATCTATATCAGCTCTATCTTTTGAGTGGAGCCTGATGTTAAAACAAAACCTTCTGCAAAGTTGTTAATGTGGATTAAAGCTACATTTTGGCATCACTGGTTTTGATATAGATAACTTTTTTATTATCTAGATCAATTCTATCTTTTGATAGAAGCATTATACCGAACCAAAACATTCAAAAAGGTTGTTCAGGTGAATTATATCTATCTTTTGGCATCATTTCTTTTATCTAGATCACTATTTTTGGATCTAGAACAGCTCTATTTTTTCAGGGAAGCCTGATATAAAAATAAAACCTTCTGCGAAGTTGTGCATGCGGAGTAAAGTCACAATTTGCATCACTGGTTTTTGATCTAGATAACTTTTTTTTATCTAAATCAATTTTAGATTTTGATAGAAGCATTCTATAGAAGCAAAATTTACAGCAAGGTTATTCAGGTGAATAATATCTATCATTTGACATCACTCCTTTTCATCTAGATCACTCTATTTTGATCTATATCAGCTCTATCTTTTGAGTGAAGCCCGCTATTAAAACAAAACCTTCTGCGAAGTTGTTCGTGAGGATTAAAGCTAAATTTTGGCATCACTGGTTTTGGTCTTTTTACTGACGGATGTTTTATTCAAAAGGAAATCAAAAATATAATGAGTAGACACATAGTATTGAATATTGCAATGCAATTTCTGATCAAACAATTCTTCAGGACATCCCGACTAACCCCTTCAAACTTCCCGGGATCTATCAACGCGATGCGTTGCACTGTGTGGTCAAGCAAAGCCTGCAATGATACCTCAGCCTTACTTTCGGTCACTACAGTGCAGAGTGCTGCAGGGTAGCAGTGCTTTTTCTCCTCTTGAATCCGTTTGTATGATGGATACAAATCGGTTCCTCTCTCCTTGGTCTGTGTTCTTAAAATTTGATACTTTTGTCTAGATAAATCCAGGTCCAGCATCAGAGCCAGAGCTTCGGTGGTTGTGTATCGTAGTATTCCTGTTTGGTTTGACTTCTTCCATGTACGAGACATTCTAGATGCTCGAGTAGGAGTTGAATGGAGTATTTCTTTTACCAGTCCTGCCTCTGTTACCTTTCCTTCGCTACGCAAGTTCATTTCTGTAGCCAGAGCAAGCTGTGGTGTTGACCCAGCTTTACGCAACTCACTTACCTTCCTTCGCTTCGAACGTTTAGAACTATTCAAGAAGTCAGTAACAGGACGTCCTCCTAAAGAAGAAATAAAATATGATATGGAGAAAAAAAAGAGCAGTAATTTAATTTGAATATCTGCAGTACCTTGTGCTTTCTTCGGTTTTCCAAATTGTACTTCAGACAGAAGCCAGCGCTTATTCTTAACAAGAAATGTTTTGTTTGTACGATTTGAATTCTGCCACTTGCGTTGTATTCTTGAACATTCCAAGAGAACAGCTTTCCTCACTTACTTCTTCCCTTCAGCATCATTTGCCAGATTCAACTTTTTCTCGATCTGCTTTGATACGTTTAAATACCGTGCACGCCAAGGTTCGTTGGAATGCTCGTTAAGCATTTCAAACATCACTTTTCTGCTGGTGCGAAACATTGCGTAAGTACTACACCAATGCGCCCGATAAAATCAAAATCAATGCAACGAATAAATCGTTTGAAAGTGACAGAACTCTAGTTCCTTACACGCTCATCAGAAACTACTATAAAATGAGTTTTACCTATTCAATAACTTTTACTAAGTTAAGCTTATTTTCCGTTAACCCAAACAGAGTAAAAATTCCTCAGAATTTGACAAATTTTGATTGATTCGGGTAACTTCATTTGTAAACAATGGCTTCAACCACTGATTCCCCGCGAATAAAAGCTTGATTTCACAAACAAACATCACAAGCAGGTATGGGAATGATTCCTCCTCTAAATATTGGTAAAATTGGTTTACTAATAAAGTCACGCCCAAATTTCAAATCAATCCATACTTTCAAGCAATTTAGAAGAGTACATCCGATTTTTATGTTTTTTAGTACTCTTACTCACATTAGAGTAATTTCTGACGAGCGTGTAGTTCAATTATCTGCCAAAGATGCAAACATCTCGTCAGTTAAGCATGATTCATACGGCATGTTTCGTGTAACGCACTGGTTTGACATATTTCAGATTTCAAACACGTTTGAATTCTAAGAAATAAATTGATTTTATAATAATTTGCCAGAATCCAACCGTTTACAAATAGCAAAAGGTCCAATTTTCGGATTGTTTTAAGAAACTGGCCCTTATTACGGGTGTCACTTCACGGTGAAAACGAATCACGGTGATAACTTGCGAATCACGGTGAAAAAGATCGCGTGCAAATCAAATGGGAATCACTTGCACCATCCCTATTACGAGTGTCACTTCGCCCGTTTTCACCCCGAAGTGACATCCGTAATAGGGGCCACTATAATAAATATTGCTCATGCGTCATCGAAGCACATGTGAACGTAGCTTAATCTGAGTGGTTCAGTGATGACACCATCGAAAGCAAACCCGAAAAGCCGGTGAACAGCACGGTCTGGGACGTCAAAATATGCTTTGCAAAAATGTGCATAACTTTCGAAATTTGTTGTATGACTAGTTGAGACCTTAAACTTTATGTCCATAAAAATAGAAGAGTGGAGAAACGTGGAGCTTTTTTTTACAGACATTAAAAATTAGAGAAAAATCATGTTTTTTCACGTGAAATGCCTAGTGTTCAAATCAAAGCCTAGTTTGATTAATAAATTTTACTTATCCCTTTTTTTTGGAAATATAGGTTCATACAAAGGTATTTCAATCATTAATCCCTCCATTTTAAGTATTTGTTTATGGTAAAAACAGATGTTATAAATATTACATCAAATTTTAATCGGATTTGAACCCCAACCTCCCGTACCTGACGTTATGCAAAAACAATCAGATTTTAATAAGTTTATGATTGATTCCTCATAGTGAATAGCCTTAGTTTCTGTAGAGTATCAAGTTGAATTGAAATCCTGAGAAAAAAAAACGAGGTTTTGTCCAAGATTTTGCCCGTCTGTGCGACGCCAGATCCGGCCAGAACACCGCGTCTTCGACCTTATGGTATTTCTTGATGAACGACGCAACTTCCGGCTCACGGCCAGTCCGGAGCGAAAGAAGAACGGCTTTGACATCCCCTTCTCGCTGATTGTCAGCCACAGCAGCACCTTCTTGGGGAACTTGGTGTGTGAAATGAACTTCACCTCGGAGCTCACTTCCTTCGTGGGGGAAGTAAAATACGAAGTGCCCTGCCAGTCGTTGCCATCCAGGGTGATATAGGTCTCGTCGTCCATCACCACCGCCACGTCGCGATTCGCCGGGAAAATCGAGTTGACCATCTTATTCAGAAGCGTCATTGCCTGCAGCTCCGAAACCAGTGAACGCGCACACTTCTGAACGGAGTTGCTTCACTGTTTTTGCCATCACGGTTAGAGTTCGACTGATAGAGCTGTCAAATTTTGTCTGCTGACTCATGCGTTACTATGATTGATGCAGCAGTTTCGGCAGTGCGGGTGATATTTGGAAAATTTTAATTTATTTCATGCTTATCGCCTAACAATTTGATCCTTTCGGAATATTAGTCAAACAGATGTGGTTTATTCTCATATTTCATCAAAAATCATTTTGTCCAATTAAAAAAAATACACGCGAGAAGTATCCCATTGGGACCAATATTTGTTCAAGTGAGACCACTCAGCGTCCATTTTTCTAATGGGACAAATCGATTTGGTGTTTTTTAGTAATTGATTATTTGTAACATAGGACAGTCATGCATCCACCGGCAGTATATGTCAAAGTAAATTCTAATATAAAAACTTCAACTTAATGCAAAAAAAGGTACCTGGCATCGAAAGCTCGCAATTAATAACTGTGGAAGTGCATTTAGAACACTAGAGGAAGCATTTAGAAGTTGAGAGCAAGCAATAAGCTTGAATCGCTAAGAAGATATAAGTGAGTAAAGTACAGTTTTGCATTGAGAGTGTTTTCTCAATTTGAAAAGGATTGCATGCGTCTATGAATGAATTCACAGAAGATACGTAGGTACCTATGAATCAATGAAACATAATGCCTATTCAATGAACATGTCCTTGAGAGGCCACTCCGTCGAACATAAAAATCTTGATCGCTTTTACTGTAAGCCAATCTCTGTTTGCAGACCATAATCGCAGTGTTGAATAATCCGTAAATAATCCAGTTCTCTTAAACACGTCAATTGCACATCAACACCACATTCACCAAAGTTTGGCCGAATGATTTCAACTAACCTCTTCACGCATGCCGCCAACAGTATTAAAATAGATTATCTAACAAATTAACCATTCACGACTCATTAAATACTCAAGCATCCATTTCGGTTTTATGAAGGTTCTGAAGATCATTTAGACGTTTGAAAACCTTCACAAAACTTGCACTTTTACTTGAGTATGTACCACCCCCACTAGCGATGCCAATATTACATTGCAAGCATGCAGACGACCACCGCTTACTAAAAAACTGTCACCAGTTGCCATTTTGTCGCTGAAGCTTTTCCTCTAGCAAAACTGCATGTGCCCAGCATGTTGAATTTAAGTTCGACGTTCACATCTTTCCCAATTACTCATTTTCTCTCCCTCCCTCCGACCCGATTTTAGGTGGAAACCATGCGCGAAAAAATCATCATGCTCGAGCTGGAAGAACCCTCGTCGGGAAGCAGCAACGAACGGCAACAGCAACCGGCTCAGCAGCAACTGCCGTCACCTGACTACGATGACTCCACGGAAGCGGCAGACGTTTCCCTGGAGGACGATGACGACGAGCACGACCGCACCGACGGGCGCTACCGCGAGGACAGCGATTGCAACAGTGACCAGGAACCGGAAGAAGTCAACCCACTGCAGACGATCGTGGAGGTGGTCAATCCGGCCGTCAGCGGCGGAGATGGACAGATCAACGACATAGTCATCGGACGGTACAACGACGACTGCGCGGATGATTCGTTTGCATCAGCCTCGTCACCGTCGACGTACGGAGCTCGGTTTTCCTACGAAGAAGGTCGGTACGAGTCGATCAACGACAAGATGAAAAACGTACTGCGGGAGCTGAAACAGAACGAGAAGGTGAGACTGAACCTTTCCAAGAGCATGACTGAGGAAGAGCTGGCGGAACAGGATGAGGAGGAGGAGGACGATGAAGTGCATGAGTATCAACTTCATCAGGAGATGCATCAAGAAGGAGTGCATGTGAGTTGTTTGTTGTTATACCAGTTGTAAGCATGTCATAATGTTTATCACTTTCCAGGAGGACGATGAAGACGAAGAGTTTCGTCACTACGAGGAGAAAACCGGTGCAATCGGGACGGTGTTTATGGTACGGGAGCGCTTGATCAACGATTTCTACACGCATCAAACCGAGTTGGCACAAGGACACCAACAGGTGCAGCACCAATACCAGCGGCAGGACTTCTACGACGGATGTGAAGTGATACAGAATCCGGCGGCGCAGGCTTTCGATGAAGAGCTGGAAAAGATGCACAGTTTGAGCAAATTGCAGAAAATGACCCTGCACGACGAGAAGCTGAAGGCTGTGTTCTGCGACGATGAAGATGATGAAGAGGACGAGGAAGCGGCAGGCAGTTCGCTCGGCGAGGTGAGCGGTGGAGAACGGAAGAATAACGGTGCAAGTCAGGAGAAACCGAGTGGCATCCCCATTGCTGGTACCAATGGAAATGGCAGCTCGAAGCGGAAAAAACGAAAGGGTAAGAAGAAGAAGTAGGAGATAGGCGCCGGTAGTTTGTAGTGGAAGAGTCCCATCCGTCCTAGATCACAAAACATGAATCGCGAAGCGATCGATGCTCGAAACACAGAGAAAGAGGTTAGTTAGTTATTTCTTTATTTTATTTAAGAATTGAACTAAACGCAAACATTTGTTTTTTAACTACGCACCTTCCCGAACGAGGAAGGGCTACGGTATTTTAAACGCGAAGTGAGCACTATTCCATTATCAATATTCCCTTATTAGTTTGGATTTTTTATCAGTCGAAAGTGCTGGAGTGAGGCGACAATAATTAACAATTTATTTTATTGATTGAATAGGATGGTAACTTTAAAACTTATTTAACGCAATAATCAAACGCAATTCCATAATTTCCGATGAATGTTTGCAAATTTTCTTTCGACTAAGTAGGAATAGTCACACTCGAAGAATTGAATCGAAAACATTCAAACAATCCGGAGTGTACTGCAACGGAATAAGCATTGCTATCATCGGATAGTGCTTATCGGCTGCAGTGGCAACTGTAAGCGTAAGTTCAACTAGACTTAGTATACACTATGGACAGTATATATACATATATATATTTGCCGTTTCCTCGGTCTATGAAGAAATGGTCGAATCGATCGATAATAGACAACTTAATTGAAATGGCAGGACAGTTGAATGTCTGAAACAATCCGAATCTCCTTGAGCAAGTATCGATTTCGTAAGGTCAACTAAAGGGTGTTACGATCAAAATTTGGTGGTAAAACAAGAATCCGTGTCAATTGATTGAATGTTTTATTAGCAATATCGAATTAATTTTTTTAAATCTTTTTTACAATCAGTATAGAGTGCAGAAAAAAATCAGCTAAGCTTCCGGTTGATCTGACCTTATTAGTCTGGCCTTTCCTTTAACTTCTGCCATCAGATTGTATAGCCACTTAGTCAACTTTGTTCGCCGAAGATCGTTACCTTACCTTACCAATCAGACCAAGGCCGGCGTGGCATCTGCTGTACACAGAAGTTGTCTCCATTGTATTCGGTCCATGGCTGTACCTCGCCAGCCTCGCTGTCTTCAGAGGGTCCGCAGGTCGCCTTCTACTTCCACCTTGCTCGTTGCGCGCCTCTTCTTCTTGTACACGTCGGTTCGTTTTCGAGAACCATTTTCACAGGGCTGTCGTCCGACATTCTTACGACATGCCCAACCCATCGTAGTCGACCGATTTTTGCGATGTGTACGATGGGAGGGTCTCCCAGGAACTGATGCAATTCGTGGTTCAGTCGCCTCCTCCACGTTCCGTCTTCCATCTACACTCCACCGTTGATCGTACGCAGCACCTTCCGTTCAAAGACACCAAGGGCGCGTTGGTCCTCCAATAGCAATGTCCATGTTTTGTGACCGTAGAGAACTACCGGTCTAATTAATGTCTTGTAGATGGTCAACTTTGTAGCCGAAGAACGATAGTTCGCCTTAAATTGCTTCTCGCTTCCACCATCTTTTTTTTGTGTGTCTTCTTTAGGTTCCACTTGACGATGGCCCAATATTTCTCCGATGGGCTGAACTATGGCGTGTTGGGAAAGTTATTGTCTTTGGACACCACCTGCACGTTGTTGGCGGCTTCACTCCATGACTTTCTTTCCGTAATGGCATCATGCTAAATCCGGCCTAAACTGTTATCGCGTTGCCTCAGAAAAGACAGCAGACGTTTTTCAGACACTCGTTTATATAAATCTTGGTTGATGGTCCCTGTTGCAATGAAAATGTAGCTTTGAAAGCCACAGATACAGATATCCTGCCATGTTCAGATATTTTTTAGCAAGTTTTGACACTAATGATACGCGTGAGAAACTTTCGGCAACCCCTCGTTTGTACCGACAGAGGTGGTAAAGAGAAACTCTTCCGTAACCAAGTCCAATCGAACATTTTCCGTGAACATTTAGGTCCATTCGAGCGGGTGCACATTTCGGTTTGGTTTTTTTTTTTGTTAATTTTGTGGTGATCTTCTGGCGAAAATTCATGATTTCCACCGATTGGAAAAATACTGGCAAAGTATCCAAAACCACGCGTAGCACAGTAGTACGTGTGCGCGAGACATGATCGATTGTGTTCGAAACTCGAAACGCTAGTGAACAAGCTAAAAACTTACTCGAACGATCGGAAGTATTCGTGACAGGTGCAGAGTTGTCCCCGAGAGCGAGAAAACACGAAAAGGAACATGACACCGGAAACTCTGCTCGACACCTTGCTCGATGGATAATCAAATAGCTACACATCAGTGTATCATCAAATCACAGCGAGCAGAAGCAGAACGAAATGACGCAGATGTTGGATAGGCTTCTTGACCAGCGTGATTTGGCGGATTGGAGTGGATTCAAGAGCGACTGGGTCAAGAAAACCTCATCATTCACTGGCTTCAGTTACAATCCGAGACACTCCGTCTGCGGTGCAACGACGATCTGCAGAAGTCGTATCTGGAAATAAGCGAGCTCGTTGCAAAGGATCAGCGCTAGAAATTCAGAAGAGACTACTTTTAAAAGCAGGAACTTTACAACGAGCCGTTTGCTTGTTTGTCAAACGAAGGTTGACAAGTGGAATGGAGCAAAAGAAGAAAAACAGCGAGGAAAAATGAATGTTGGCACCCGATTTCGTACAGAAGAATTCGACATCTCTCTGACAAGTACCGCTGTCAACATTCGACGGTTGTCTTGATAATTGGGACTCCTTTAGGTGTATGTCAGAACCATTATAAACATATATCCAGATGAAAAACGGCCATTTGCTGTGCTTTTTTACCTGTGATTTTCATTGTATTGCATTTCTGTGCGAAGTACTATTTGTATTCGGGATGTTCCATTCGAAAAGGATGATGTGAAAATATTTGCCGAATAGCGGAGTGCTACTTCTGTACATAAATGCGTCCTTTAGCATCACCGGGAAGCCGTTCAAATGAAGACTGTACATCGGCAACAATTTCCGGTGAGATCTATCTGATTATAACTAAATTTGAACGATACTGCTAAATACGTGCCATCCCCAAAACAAAAAGATGGTGGAAGTGTATGCACAGTACCTATGTTGATTTGATGTTTGTACTGTATCTATGCGGGGCTTGTTGTTAGTGAAAGTGACCTCGGAATGGACGTGAGTAACCAGGCATTCTGAAATGGGTTACTGGAACCCAACAGAGCTATCACCTTTCAACTCCCGGGCTAAAAATGTTTGTCGAATCGAAAACAGTTCGTTTAACTGCCGGGCCGTGGGCGTTGGATTGTATACACACACACACACACACACACACACACACACACACACACACACACACACACACACACACACACACACACACAATCCAGATTAAACGGTACCACTTGAAGAACTGCCTTGCTGTAAAGCTGCTGGACATATTGACAAAGATATGATTACAACGATTACGATTCGACATGGAAGATGCCAGAGGACACCTATGAAAGTGAGCGACACAAACATAGACGCTCTACTCAACCTTCCAAAAATGACAAGTGACGAAGCCTACTCGAACCGACTTAGGTGATCTACTGGATCATAAACCTACGATAACGGATTGCCGAACCTACTCGATACCTGCACGAAAAATGTTGACGCTTTGAATCGAGAGTTATCCGTGGAAGGACTTTCGGAAATGATCAACAAGCTACATATCTGTGTACCAGCAAAAACAGGAGCAGAAGCAGAAAGAAATTCCGAGGATGGGATTTCCAAACGGTTGGGTAAGGGCCTGTTCATAAACCACGTAGACTCATTTTTGAAAATCTCAGAACCCCCCTTCCCCCTCGTAGACTTTTTTCCATACAATTTTTTGAAATTTGGTATGGAGCGTAGACTTTGGTTCGATGGATGCAAGCAGGAACTTCGCACTTGGCAACTGTTCAGAGAAAGACTGCTGGAAAATTTCCCCACTGTCGTTGACACAGCTGGAATCCACAGAAGATTGATTAATTTGAAGCGGAAACCAGATCAATCGGTGGAATCATATTTCCATGAAACAGTTGCCATTTGACGGAAAATAAGACTGTCTGATGATCTAATCAAACAGTACCTGATGAATGGTCTTCCATACGCATCCACCCGTGCCGTCATGTCACAGGACCCTGCTGTAACCCTACCCCAGTTCCTGAACGCGTTGATCCGGGTAGAACGTGCAACTAAAGATCGTGAGAAGCGGTATGCTGATGCCAGTGAACGGTATGGAATCAACAAGACACCAGGAAAGAAACCAATGGATACTCGAAAATCGTTGGACATCAGCCGTGTGGACGTAACTCCTCATAGCAAAACTCCGGCCAGAGTTGAGCAGCAACCAGGATCGTCGAAGAGGCCCGTAACAACGCCGCAGAACCCAAAAAAGCAATGCTTCATTTGTCGAGCTGAAGATCATCTGGCACGCAAGTGTCCTCAGCGAAGGGATTTTCGTTCCGAGGTGGTACCGAATCGCGCCACCATATAAATAAAATCGTAGTAAAATCGCTCTCATCAAAGGGGTTCAGATCACTGCTTTTGTTGATCTAGGTAGCGAGAGAACGCTTTTGGCGGAAAACGTTGCAAGAAAACTAAAGCTACACATTAAAAATGAGAATTCAGTGCTGAAAGGATTCGCCGGAGGTGTGTGCACGACAATAGGAGCGGTGACCGAGCAGATCAAAATAGATGATTATGCAAACGAGCTGAAGATTCTGGTGGTACCCGACGGTGTGATGCAGCACGACTTACTAGTGGGAGACGACTACTTCAATAAAAAGGGAGTCACCGTAATGAGGGCGGCAAAATCGATCACCATTAATTGCGAGGAACCAGTAATCATGAATGTGGAATGTAAGATGGCCAAACTGCCCGAGCCCCACTGACAATCGGAGATATAAATGTTGAACTGTCTGTCTCGGAAAATATTCGCTCCAAACTAGTGGATTTAGCTAACCGATATCGCAACTGTTTTGCATTGAATCTAAAAGAGATCGGTTACACGGAAATCGAAACGATGCACATCTCGCTCAAGGAGGATAGAGTAGTGAGGCATGTCCCGTACAGGGTGGCGTATGGCCACCGAAAGTATTTGCAGGATGAGATAAAGGATCTTTTGGAGAACGACATTATAGAGGAGTCAACATCGGAGTTCGCTAGTCCCGTGGTAATTGTTCCAAAACGTACTGGTGGACATCGAATGTGCGTGGATTATCGCATGCTTAACGGAATAATCCAAAAAGAATATTTCCCCACCAGTATCGTGGAAGAAGAAATCAACAACCTCAGTGGCAAACGCGTTTTCACTTTACTCGATATGATGAGCGGCTACTTACAAATCGGTGTCGCAGAAAATTCCCGGAAATACACCGGATGGACAGTATCCATTCAAGCGTGTGCCATTTGGACTTTCTAACTCCGTGAGTGTATTTTGCCGGACGATGAGCAAAATCATCGAACCGTTGAAGGATGAAGGAATTTCCTTTTATTTCGACGATGTACTGATTGCCACCAAAACAATTGAAGAAAACTTGGCACTGCTGGAGCGCTTCCTGATAGAGGTGTCGAAATCAGGAATGACACTCAAAGTGAGTAAGTGTGAATTCTTGAAAACATCGTTGGAATATCTGGGACATATTGTCAAGGAAGGCTGTGTTTCACCTGGAGAAGCGAAGACTGAAGCTGTGGAGAAATTTCCAATTCCCGAAGATGCACGAAGTGTCAGGCAGTTCTTGGGTCTCACGGGGTACTTTCGTCGCTTCGTCCAAAACTACGGACAAATAGCAGCTCCACTGGCGCGACTAACTGGTAAGGTTCCTTTTATCTGGGGCGATGCTGAACAAGAAGCTTTCCAGAAACTCAAATTTGCCTTGACGCGACGACCTGTTCTGGCCCTGTATGATCCCACTCTTGAGCATGAAGTTCATTGTGACGCAAGCAGTTTCGGATTAGCAGGTATTCTTATTCAGGTCAATGTGAATTATGCCGCGCAGCCTGTGATGTACTTCAGCAGAGCTACAACTGATCCAGAGTCCCGATATCACAGCTTCGAATTGGAAGTACTGGCGGTGGTTGAAAGCTTGAAGAAATTTCGTTACTATCTGCTTAACAAGCACTTCACCGTTTTCACTGACTGCCAATCTTTAGCCTTAACGCGTGCTAAGAAGGAACTCAATCCTCGTATAGCTCGTTGGTGGTTAACTATCCAAGAGTACTCGTTTGATTTGAAGTTCCGATCCGGACGGCAGATGAATCATGTCGATAGTCTTAGTAGGAATGTGGTCCGATCGATTGAAGGTAACGAGCAAGTGATGGCAATTACTATTGATAGTTTCGATTGGGTGGCGGCGCTTCAACTGCAGGACGGAAAAATCTGTAAGGCGAAGAAAATGTTAGAAGGAGTATTGGCACCTGAGAGGGATATCGTGAAGAGCTACAAAGAGGTCAACGGTCGCATATTCCGCGTAACCCCAAATGGCCTGAAGTTTGTAGTACCTACGAAGGTTCGCTTTCATGTCGTCAAGTCATTGCACGACGATATGGTGCACCCTGGCATAGAGAAAACGATTGAGCTAGTAAATCAAGACTTTTGGTTCGAAAATATGAATGCATTCATCAAACAGTATGTAAAATGTTGCATTGAGTGTGCAGCAAATAAACGGGGCCTTGATGAGACCCGGATTCAAATCCACACTCACCTGAAACGACCCATACCTTTTTGGGTCGTTCACGCAGACTATTGTGGTCCTTTTCCTAAAAGCAAAAGACAGAATACCCAAGTCCTTGGCATCATCGATGCTTTTACAAGGTTTATCATCCTTCGTCCCACGAAAAGCTGTAGTAATTTCCGTATTGAAAGAAATTTCACAGTACTTCGGAATGCCAAAGGTGCTTGTAACAGACCGAGGAGCAAAAATGAAAAAAAAATGAAACTCTCGCTAGTAGCAGCCAAGACGCCGAGAATTTTGTGAAGGGATATTAAACTCTCGCTAGTAGCAGCCAAGACGCCGAGAGCCAACGGACAGATTGAAAGGTGTTTCCAGTTCGCCACCAATGCTTTGAAATGTTTTTCTTCCGACAAAAATGAGCGTGACTGGGATTTACATGAATATGGGCAATGAATACCATGAAAAACCGAACTACTGGAAAGAGTCCTCAGGTCATGCTGTTTGGTTACCGCCCGAGGAATGTCTTGAACAACAAATTGCTCAATGCATTACGCGATGAATCTGATGTAGATGACGAAAAAGAGTTGCTTCTGGAAATCAGGCAAAGGGCCTTTGAACAAATGACACGCAACTCCGAGAAACAAGCTGAACGGTACAATGCTTCTCACAAGGCTCCTCAGTGTTATAACGAAGGCGATTTAGTTCTTCTACGGTATGAGCCCCCAGCAGATGGCGGTTCACGGAAATTGATGCCGCGATACCGTGGACCGTATGTGGTCGATCGAGTACTAGATGCAGACCGGTACGTAATCAAGGATACACCTGCAACTCAAGTGACTCAAAAACCGTTCGAGTCCGTATATGCAGCGAATAAGATCAAACTGTGGGGCCACCCACCGGAGGACAATTTTCCAGAGGTCGACGAGGAAGATATGACGGATGAACAATGAACTGTGTACCTGTGCCAATGAGATGATTAATGATAACAATGATTATATTTGAACTGATTACTGTATTTCAATGTAAAAGATTGAATTGAACTAACATTAAAATGAATTGTTTCAATGATAACCTTCTAGTTGTTCTAGTCTATTCTGTGGTTGCTATGATTGTCATACGCTCGATGTTTACTTTAAAAACGTTATCATCTAGTGGAAGGATTGGTAGATAAAAAAAAGGGTCCAATTTTGAGCAGAAATATGGTTGAGAATAAGTGCGAATTATAACTCTGGATTTGTCAAGCAATGGGTCGAAAAAAAAGAGGGAGTTTTTTTTCATAGACTTTAATAGTACGTACACTATTAGTATGAAAAATTAAAAAAAAAAAGTAATATTAAATGACTGTTATGTAATGGTTCTTTGAGAGTTACAACGCAAAACAATTGATGCAATACTGCTTATAGTAACGGTTCTTTGAGAGTTACTAATAATCGAAAGACAACGGAACGTGATGAGTTGTCAAATATATATTAGATATAATACTTCAAGGCTGATCAAAGGGCTATCTCCGGATCGGAGATGAGCAGGATGGCCGAATGTAAGACCAAAATAAGTCTCACTGAGGCCAAAAGAGACGGTGGTCTACTAGTGGAAGAGATTAGTACATCCCTACACTGGCTAGTCGAGTTCTGTAGTCTGTGTGTTAAATCATCGCTCAGTCTACTACCCTTCTTGAGAACACGAGGCATTCATTCGTCTGTGAGTAGTGTGCCATTCAAGTCCTGGTTAGAAAAGGCCGGGGCTCGACTAGTTTAGTGATTAATATTTGGGTGGTTAGTGTGCTTTAAGTTTACAAATCTAGTTCCTTAGGGTAGGCTATACGAGACCATCAGCATTTTAACTGAAATCCGGTCTAAGGAGGGTCCATTTAATTTTATGGATAAGGTAGGAAAGGGACAGCACTACACGATCCAAATTATTTTTCGTGCCATCAGATTCACGATAGTACACGAAGGGTTTCGACAAATGATAAACTTCCGGTTTATTAGAATATTATGTCTATTTTATGTTATCTTATCGCGTTTGTTCGTGGTCGTTTTTGCTAGTTAATTTTGGTTATTTAAAGTGATATCAAGAGTTTAGATTAATTAAATTTTTGTTCCATAGCTAGATTAAGTGTGCGTGAATCGTGAATTTTGTGCGAAATAGCAAATAGGCTACCAAATCTCCAGGTAATTTTAGCGTGCTGTCCATGTGTGGCTAGGCCGAGTAACCGCCATCGCACCGGCGTGAGAAACGCCATTGCACATCTCCATTCATCGGAGCATCAAAGGCTTGTTCGTACAAACTCAAGGATCGATGATTTGCGTCAAGTCGCTTATTCAGAAACAAGTGTTCCTTTTGGCAGCCGATGTAGTGCTTGTTTATGACTCCAGACTTCACGCAGTTGGTTTGCCTCTTCGATGCTGTTTGCCCCTGCAAGAATATCATCTATGTAGGTGTTCTTCTTGATAGCCGTAGTTGCTTTCAGGAACGGAATGCCTTCATCTTCAGACGAGCTGGGGCGAGGCCGTATGTTACAGTGCTCAGCTCGTACTCCTGAATCGGTTGCGAGCTGTCGAAGCGCCACAGCAATCGTTCAATGAATGTCCGGAGCTCGTCTTAGCAGATCCATCGAAAACAACTCTCACCTTTGTGGTGGATCTCGAGTTCTTGAGAACGGGATGGTGGGGGGAGGTAGCTTTCGGATCGTTTTCTCAGTCTACTGGAACAAGAGAACCCTGTGGCCAAGGGACAGCTATTCTCGGACGAAGTTATGGTACTGCGTTTTCAGATCGCCATCTCTCGATAGCCTGTTTTCCAACAACTTGAATCTACGCAGCACTGTGGCTTCGATTCTCTAATCATCAGCTCATGTTCGGAGTGCTTTGGTATTTGTACGATGTATCATCAGGTAAGGTTACGGGAAACGGTCTGTCTGTAGTAATCTTCATACGTCGCTCGTCAACGGAGTAATTCGAATCCTGAAGGTCTTCAACTCGCCAAAAACGTTCTAATTGTTCGCTTCTGGAATCCACGGTCGCCACATGACACGTAACGGCAGACTGTGAACTCGACACGTTGATGTCGTCTAGTCTTCCGGCCACTTTCCAGCCGAAAACCGCCTCGATGAGCAATGGACCATGGCCAGGGAGGCAGAATCGCCCATCCCGCAAGAACGAGTAGAAAAGAGCGGTGCCAATAATCATATCCACCCTTCGATCAGGAAGTGGAAGATTAAGAAGATTCCACAGAACCGAGAAAGAAATATATGGCGTATCACGTGTTACTTTCTGCAGCTCAAGAAAATCGGGAGTGGATTTCTGCTCGAATTTCGTGTTTCGCGCTCGTGAGCGGTACTGACCTTTTGTACTACCAGCAGGGTATCGTACATTGACAATTCATCTTGAAAGGACCTGGGTGAATTATCGAGCGATTTTGCCTCAAGCAATGCCTGCAGCAGAATTTGGAGCGACATTTGTAAGTGGTCATTACGGTAACAATTGCTGCAGAGTCTCGTCTTCATGACGACCTTCGATGGAAATGGAACAATCGACAATCAAAGAGCGAGTGCTTCTCCTAGGCTAGGTAGATCGCAAACGTTTTCGACGGAACCTCAGCCGCCGCGATAGTGTTTATGCGAGACTGATTTGACTTCTTCGATACAGGCGGGTAGCTGGCGGGCTTAGAAATGGCGCGCTGTTTTATGGCAATTGTCTCTGAAGAAAATCGACCATCTTACCACAAGTGGGATGTTCATCAACAGCGATCGATTCCTCCCAGGCAGTAAACGAGGCATCATCCAGTCCTCTAGCAACTCGATGAGAATAGAGCTGAACTGTTCCACCGGTTCACCAAGCTGCTCCAGACCCTTAGTGTGACGCTGGAATTCATCAAAGATCTTATCAAGGGAATCGAAATTGTTGTTCGGGATCTTGGGGTTATTGAGAAGAACCGGTATGTGCTTCTTCCGGATGGCTTTGTGGAATACCGGTTGAACTACGTCTGCCAGGCAATGGTAGTTGTTCGTCGTTCTGGTGATCGATTGTAGATAGTGGAATTTTGGTCTCGAAACAATAGGAGCGGGAGGTGCCACCTTACTGATTAACCCAGCCTTCACACAAAAATACGAATTACTTTGAATCGTCCAGTTCCTGGTACTCGTCCTAAATGGCCTTGTACACTTCCCAAACGTTCTCCAAACGTTCCAAGCGATGTGCTACTTCACTCTCGTGTTGCTCAGGAACGTATTTGTCAAGAAACAATCCTATCCGGTTGAAGGCATCGATAGCGTTTCGTCGTTTGACCTCATTCAATTTCATTGCGCAGTAACAAGTGAGCCGAGATGGACAAATTCGAGGACTACCTCGAACTCATCTCCGTCGATCGTTACACTGCTGCATATTCAGGTCATGTCGTGCTCGATTCCGCATGCCAGCATGTACTTTAGTTGGATGTATCAGGGTGGCCACAGAACCGGGAAAACCGGGAATCAACCGGGAATTCTAAAAAAACCGGGAGAAACCGGGAAAAAAACCGGGAATTTATGTTCACATGATTATTCATAATTTTTAGGTTGTGTGATTATCATCGACCTCTAGTTATTCCTATTTGAGCGTGTTCATCCATAACGATCTGTGATATTTTTGAGTGTGTCAATTGATTTAGAGCATCTCCAGGAGTGTTGTAGTTCTAGATTCATTTTATATGTCAGTTATAATTTTTTCTCTTGGGAAAATATATAACAAACATACCCACTCTTCAGCAGCAGTTACAAATGTTGTTCTAAATCTAAAGACTTGAAAGTGTGTGTATAATTGATTCTCAAAACTTCTGTGGGCATTTTCTCAGAATTCCTTAGGAATTCTCCTCAAATTTCCGCTGTAATTCCTCTCAGAACTCATTTGGAATTTCCCTCAGAATTACTATCCCCTTCGAATTTCATAAGAAATCTCAGAAATCGTCTGGAATTTTCCTCAGAATTCCCTTAGAATTTTTTTTTAGTATTCCCCTAGAATTCTCCTCAGAATTCAGTTGCAATTCTTCATAGGATTTTTTCTGGAATTCTCCCTTTAATTCATTGGAATTTTTTAAAGAATTCCTCTGGAGTTCTCCTCAGTGTTCTTCTGCAATTCTCATCAGAATTCCTGGAGAATTAATCTTGGAATTACACTGAAATTCTCAAAATTTCACTCATACTGTCTTCAGAAGTCCTGCGGAATTCTCCAGAAGTCCACTGGAATTCTTCTGAGATTTTCTCTGGAATTCTTACTAGAATTTCTGTAGTATTCTCCTCAGGATTCTTCTTAAATTCTCATCAGAATTCCTCTGGAATTCCTCCCAAAATTTCACTGGAATTTCTCCAGTATTCCTCTGGAATTTTCCCTCATAATTCCTTTGGGATTCCTCTCAGAACTTCTCTGGAATTCTCCTTAATATTCGTCTAAATCATTTTCGGTTCTATACCTAATTTAAATACTCCACAATATGGAAAAATTCTCGAAAAAAATTAAAAACAGACAAATAAAGAAATGATGGTAATAACAAAGAAAAAAAAAAAAAATGGTCAGCGAGTTCAGACTCGTTGCTGCAACTTGAAATTATTAACGAAAAAGTAGAACGGCAAAATAAAGTGCCCACCTCATCGTTTTTTCAATTTCTCTCATTTGCTTGGTTCAAATTAAAGTAAACACATTGTATTTTTTTTATTATCTTATTTGTTATATTCTTTTTAAGTTTCACTTATGGAAACTGAAAAAAAAGGAGTTTGACTTAAAGAAAAAAAAAATCAATTTGTGTTGAAAAAAAAACAGTGACAAAATAAAGTGCCCACTTCAAAAATCGATATGTTTTCGATAAGTTTCCATTGGAAGACCCCTCGATTGTTTATGTTTTGATATTTTGACATGTTTTGAAGCAAACGGCTCAACCTGGTGCATTTGTATACGTGATCGCATTTGATTCAATTGAAAAAAATGGAGAACGCAGTGCTTTCGAAAGCAATTCCCTTGTGTATCCGAAAATTGGTCGTTCGTGATGTGTAAAACGGTGAATCGCACCGGGCTGTCGCTAAGAAGTACAGTATCAGTAAGGCAGCGGTTGGCAAAATTCTTCTGAAGCTTAAAACGTTTGGATTAGTGGTGGATCGCCCTGGCAGAAGCAGGAAGCGGAAAACGGATGCGAGAACGGACACCAAGATCGTGCGTGAAGTCAAGAAGAACCCGAAGGTAACTGTCCGCGAGATCCAGGAAACCCTTCAGTTATCAGTTTCCGGTCGAACTGTTCGGCGCCGTCTCGTAGCACGGGGGTTGAATAGCAAACAAAACCGGAAGCTCCCATTTATCAGCAAGGCAAACAAAGCCAAACGGCTTAAGTTTGCTAAGGAGCATGCTGATAAGCCCCTAGAGTTCTGGAAAACGGTTCTCTGGACGGACGAATCAAAATTCGAGCTGTTTAACCGAAAGCGGCGGGTTCGTGTTTGGTGCAGATCGGGAGAGGAGCTTCAGGAGCGCCACATCCAAGGCACGATGAAGGATGGAGGAGGAAATGTGATGGTCTGGGGGTGTTTTTCGTGGGGTGGAGTGGGAAGCATTGTGAAAATCGACGGGATAATGACGGCAGATTCTTACATCAACATCCTGCGAGAAAATCTGGAAGTTTCGCTGATCCAGACGGGCCTTGAAGAGAAGTTCGTATTCCAGCAGGACAACGACCCGAAGCATACTGCCAAGAAGAGCAAGTCTTTCTTCCGGTCTTGTCGAATCAAACCGCTGGAATGGCCTCCACAAAGCCCGGACCTCAATCCCATCGAGAATTTGTGGGCGATTCTCGATGCCAGGGTTGACAAAACTGGTGTTACCAATAAAAATAACTATTTTGAAGCCCTGGAGCGCGCCTGGGAAGAGCTAGATCCACAGCACCTAAAGAACCTGGTCGAGAGCATGTCGAAGCGCCTGCAGGAGGTCCTGAAGGCCAAAGGAGGACACATCAATTATTGAAATGCTTTTATTTTACTTTAATTTATGTTTTCTGTAGCCTAAATGAAGTGGGCACTTTATTTTGTCACGGTTTTTTTTTTTTCAACACAAATTGATTTTTTTTCTTTAAGTAAAACTCCTTTTTTTTCTGTATTCCATAAGTGAAACTTAAAAAGAATATAAAAAATAAGATAATAAAAAAAAATACAGTGTGTTTACTTTAATTTGAACCAAGTAAATGAGAGAAATTGAAAAAACGATGAGGTGGGCACTTTATTTTGCCTATCAGTGTAACCCCGCCGGATACCCCCCTCCACACCACAACAAAAAATAAATAAAAAATACAACTTTCAAACATTTAAAAAAAGAACAAAACAAATATAAATTTTAACTTAAAATAAACACTAACAATCCACCTTATCCAACGCCCCTCGGTTGCCTTTGTTATAAATCCAGTTCTATTTTGTAACGACCATACACTCCTGGAGATGCCCTTACCTTCTATAAATATCTTGGCTCATTCGTCTAGTGTGTAGCAACGTGTGTTCTGACGTCTAATCTCTTTTCTCTTTTAAGCGCATAGAAAGTATAAGACTTGCGGTCAGGCAAACGTTTCCCTATGAAAACAAAATATATTTGTCCTATGAGTTTGAAAGAAAGGGGATTATACATCAGAAAACCTAATCATAATTTTTAATCTCTAGTTCACTTTTTCGCTTTTTTTGGAGATACTGAGCTCATATTCGTTTCCCAATTTCAACAATTTTATTTGCGAATTAACACTCATCGTATTTCGACAGCCGTTTTTTTTTTAATTATAATAAGATCGATACCAGTGAACCACAATAACCGAAAACGGCTTTAAATCAAATAGTACTACTGATTTGTTGCTAAATAGCGTATTTAGCGTATTTATTTTGTTGGAATTCTCCTTTCTTGTTATTTGGTACAAGCAAAGATGTTTCGAAATTTCTTCGCTAAGCGCAAGTGTCAATTTCCTGATCCCGTTTTGTCGTTTTGGCAACGCGTTTCTTTTTTTTTTTTTTTTTTTTTTTTTTTTTTTTTTTTTTTTTTTTTTTTTTTTTTTTTTTTTTTGAACAGGAGCTCAATATTTTTTTTTTTTTTTTTTTTTGTCACAAAAAATGGAAGTATTCTTTATACGGTGTATAATTTCAGATCATCTATGGAATACCCAAGTGTTGTTTAATAATTTTAATTTTTTTTTTTTCGTGGCAATGATAATGCAAGAGCGTCTACAATTGCAGCTGGACATCAGTCTACAGACATGCAGACAGTACAAATATAATTGTTACTATCATTTTATATTACAACATCCCTTCACAATATTTTCAAAGCTATTTTCAGGTTCGCATCTATGCATCGTAGTATGTTTTAGCCCACCTAACCCACGATATGTAGTTGAAAAGATAGGATGGTTTTTAATGTTATTTTAGAAATGATCATACGACAAATTCTACTAAATACTAAATTGTTTATGATCTCTCATTTTCTATTGCACAGATATAATAAAGAATTATTTTCGGGCCCAGTAGAAAGCAAGAGTATCGGAGAATTCAAATTTAATTTTTCTTTTTCTCTCTTTGGTTTTTTTTTTCTTTTTTGTAGATTTATTAAGCTTCCGTTTTTGGGCAGTAATCATAATCATATGAAATTTATTTCGGCTAATTGTTTGCTTAAATTTTCTTTGCTATTCTGCATGGCTGCCCGGTGATCAACTTTCTTTCATTATATCACTTTGGAAATTTTTGCCATTTCAGAGTTTCAATCATCTAACATCACAGCAGAAGAGACAAATAGTTGCATTTAATTTTTATGTGTATACTATTACAACATCGTATTATTTTCACCATATCATCATTATATATATATATTAGTATAATCGTGTTAAAAATATTTAATAAAAGATTAATAATAATAATTAAATTTCATTTGCTTTAAGGTTACAAGGAAATAGATTCCAGATAGTACAGATATTTTATTTCATTGTATCTAAAGGTGTTTTTTTCTATGAATTTAAATCATTGAATTTTGTTAAAATTAATAAATGCTCTTCAATTCTGCTGATTATGTATATCTATATGTCATGAATACATACTTATTTTTTTGATTCATGTATAATTAAATGGTTTATGTTTCTTTTAATTGCAATAAGACCTTCACATTCATCTGCCACTGATTGAGCTGTAAAGATGCATATGATTATCATATGCCTATTATTACTATTTTAACTATTTCATCATATTATTTTATTTATAACCATATTTAAATTACAGGATGACGAACTCTAACCATAGCATATTTTAATTAAATATTATAGTATATTTCATTGCTCTATTATATACTGCATATTATGACATGTTATGTACATTATATATAATAAATACTGGGTTGGGAGGGAGCATCAGGGTATCATTCAAGCTGAAACTGGACGATGGTTTGATTGACTGCCTGAGTCTAGGAGGGAACGAGTATTATCATTTTCCTTATCCTACCGATTCGATTGTGATGCTGCGAATTCTACTCCAACAGTTTCAGTGAGAGTGACGCGCCCTTCTTAACAAGCCATCCTGTAGAAAGCTTAATAAGTATTGCGAATTCGGTTATTCGAATTGTTGGATCGTATCGTTGGAAGGAGATTCTTAATTTCCCGTGGATTTCGCGTGAGTGTCTCTGCTTACGGGTCCACCCCTCCGTTTTTGGCCCTTCATACAGCGATATTGTGAATTCAGATCGGTGGCTCAATTTGATCTTGCTATTAAGTGGAGCTGCATCCAAGCCAAGGGCATGAAGGGATGGTGGCTACCATACATACATACATACATACATACATACACGCGCATCAATATTTTTGTCTAATATTTTTTCCCTTTTTCTTCCTTCTTTTCATATTTTCATTTTAAAACCTAAAAACTTCGAACCCACGAAAAAAAAAAAAAAAACTGTTTCGTACGCGCTCGTTTTTTTTTTTTTTTTTTTTTGTATACGACAAATATGCGAAATCCCCACAACACCAAATCGAAATGTTTTGTTCCCGCCGAAAAAGTGGTGTGAAGAGATGAATTTTATTTCCCAAAGAAAACCGCGCGGTTTTGTGTACACGAAAAAAACAATACTTTTGTTGTTGTCTAGATTCCCGCCACGGGAATTGAGAATCCGGCGCCATTTAAGAAACAAAGAAGGTTTTCTTTCCTCGAAACCAATCTTAAACCGGGAAATTTTTAACTTTTGTTCCGTGAAAACCGGGAAAAAACGGGAATTTGAAAATGAAAATTAAGGTTCTCTCTTCACCCGTGACACCCGTAGTTAGAACAGGGACTCCCATTTCATTTGCACGTGAGTTTTTTCACCGTGATTCGTAATCACAGTGAAATGACACCCGTAATAAGGTCCTCAATCTTCACTGTTTCGAGATAGTGTGCAGCTCTGCCAACGCCTCAAATGTTTTGAATATCCACATCATCGGTAAGAGGATAAATTGCCTAATTCTATAGTAAAATCGCGCCCGGCATGTTGAACACCACTCATCTCATAACACCTTTAATAGCAATGTTGAATAGCAGGCAAGAGATTCCATCACCTTGAGCCCTCTGCGTGATTCGAGTGAACCCGATAATCCACCCGATATCCTCACACAGCACTGGGTTCCATCGTAGTCGGGCCAGCCTCCCCGGAAAGCCGTTCTCGTCCATGATCTTCTATAGCTCTTTTAGTTACCTGTAGCATATGCGGCTTTGAAGTCGATGAATAAAAGGTGTCCCACAAAGTCTAAGTACGATTTTGATACGCCACTGTTGCTTCCAGATGACGTTTAAACAGCTGATCATTACTGTGTATCATTGTTTACATTTCAATCTATAACTCTGTGCGAAGCATTTCCCCGGAAAAGTGCAAACAGATCGTGCACAAATGGTGCACTTTTCCCAATGTTTCGCTGAGTCAGTTGGCGAAACTGGAAGGTGTGAGCATCGGAGCAGCTCGTAACGGGATTCGGAAGTGTGGTGAGGAGTCTTCGTTTCAGGACAAAAAAAAATCTGGAAATAAACCGGGCCCAGTGGACCAAAACCTGGATCGGAAAATCACGCAAGCTATGATTAAAAAAAGGGTGGTTCCGTTCGAGATGTGGCCAAAAAGCAGGAAACCTCGAAGAGTACCGTCGACCGGGCAAAGACACGAAATGGGCTAAGGACTTTCAAGAAGCAGAAACGCTAAAACAAAGTGAAGAACAAGCAGCATCTGTCAAACCAAGAACCCGTAAATTATACGATAAACTGCTGTGTGGAAAATCGGCATGCGTAATTATGGATTTGATTATAAGACGCTTCCGGATGACCAGTTCTACACGGTCCGTGCTGGTCAAACTATTTACGACGCCGATATGTCAATTTTTACCGAAAAAATCAATAAATAAGCATTGGTTTGGCAAGCAATTTGTGAATGTGGAATGCTTTCAAATCCGTTTGTAACAACCGATACGATGACTGCTGATGTTTGCGTTCGGGAATGCTTGAAGCGGCGCTTGCTCCCCATGATCCGGAAACATAATAATCCAGTATTGTTTTGGCCGGATTTGGCATCAGTGCATTACGCGAAGAACACGGTAGCCTGGTACAAGGCCAACGGAGTCGAATTTGTACCCAAGGAGACCAATCCCCAGGCAAGACCAGTCGAAAAATTTTCGGCTTATGGCAGATTACCCCATCCTCTGGCAGCTCTTCGGTATCCCAAATTTTGGCTATCAGTTGATACAGGCAATCCGAGTCCATCTTGATAAGTTCTGCACCGGTACCATCCCTTCCAACCGATTTGTTGCTCTTCAGCTGGTTGATGGCATCCTTAACTTAACCTACCGTCGGGAGTGGCAGATCTCCGTCACTTGCTGCCTCGCCGACGGCACTTACTTCGCTGTGTTGGTCCCCTTCCTGTACTCCATTCAGATGTTCAACGGAGTGCTGTCTCCACCTTTCGACCACCTCACAATCGTTTTTTTTTTCTTTGTGGTGTCCGTTTGGACGGCTAAGACCGCTCACGGTCCATCTCGCCATTGATGTTGTCGTTTTTCACGATTATTGGATGTTGGATGGTCGGTTCAGATTAGATTATGATTTTAATTTCTTTGATGAATGTTACTATTTGCTTCAGGTCCATTTCGTTGCTCTCCTTGAGAATCATGGTTAGTGGTTTGCAGTATTCGAGCACGGTGCATTCTGATCTGTAGCTGTTGTATTTCGGGCAAAAGTAGAGAAGGTGTTGAAGGTCCTCAGTTTCGTCGCACAAATCGCAGTGGGCGTTATTTTCCCAGCCCCACTTGTATCTTCGCTCCTTGGTGTTTGTGTGCCCGGTACGGATCCTGCTAATAATTAATTTTTCCTCCGTGTTCAAATCCAAGCCGTGAAACCAAATTTTTTCACCCGGAGTTTCCATGAATTGTCGATGCCATGTGCCCTTCTCTTCGGATGTAATTTTATATGCTGTTATCCAGGAATCCCAGATTTCAGCTTTCGCCAGTAGGAACGCGTCGTGTAGTGTAAGTGAGTTGAAAGTTGTTTGGGGTCCTTCAGTAGCTCGAACTGCTTCAACATCCGCCTTCTCGTTCCCCGGGATCTCTTGGTGACTGGGGACCCATTGCAGTTTGATTCTGTGGTGGCTGTGCTTCAATACTTTGGCAATTTCCCAGGCCACAAAGTTTTCGTTCTGCTTGCTCTTGCTTCGGATGGTTTGGCAGGCTCCTTTAGAGTCCGTGAAGATCACTGCTTTGCTATAGTTCCTTTGTTTTATTACCTGGATGGCCGAGAGAATCCCGAGTAGCTCAGCGTTGGTGATGGTGTAATTGGGATTGATCTTCTGGGTCGAAACTTGCTGTTCCGTGTGGTCGTACACCGCCAGTGCTGTCCCGCTTGTGGTTTTGGATGCATCAGTGTAAAGATGATGAAAGTTGTGGTAGTGGAGATTCTTCATCTCCAGAAATTTTTGTTGCCAGAATTGTTTGCTGTAGCTCTCCTTCGCGTTCTGGGATTCGAAGACGTTTTCTTTGATGCAGCGTTCCAGGGTGTAGTCCGAATATTGCCTTCTGTTTAGGAAAGCCATTGTGCTGTCTTTTGGGTGCAACTGGCATATGATATGGATATATTTGATTGCCGTCTCTTGTCCAATACGAGCCATTTCCCGTGTTAGACCTGATTGCTTGTTCCGTAAAAGGTTGTAGCTGGTTGCTGTGGAAGGTGCTTTTCAGGAGCTCCTTGATGGTGAGCAGCTCTCTTCTAAGATCAAGCGGCATCTGGCCGGTCTCCGCGTGGATCACATGGATAGGTGTTGTTCTTAGGAGTCGCATCGCCGCGCGCAAATATGAGTTTTGGACGATTTGTAGTTTCTCTAGGTTAGTTTTGGCCGCGTTCCCGAAAATCTGAGCTCCATACTCCAGACGGCTGCGAATGATGGCATTGCCCACCTTGATCAAGGTGAGTGGCTTAGCAACGTTGCTGCGTTCGAGCATGTTGATAATTTTCAGCTTCGCTGCTGCCTTGTCTCGAATGTCCTCGATGTGCTTCCTGTGGGTGAGCGTTCTATCGACCGTGTACCCCAAGTAACGATGAGTGTTATTGATGTCTACCTTTTCACGTCCTATCGTGATTCTTATTCCGCTGGTGTCCTTCCCAGAGAAAGAGACGGCTGCACACTTCGAAACGTTGATTTTGAGGTCAAGTTGCTCGAGTCCGATTTGTAGCTGGGAGAGATAGTTGTTTGCTTTCTCTGCTGTATTATCTGGGTTGCTACCAGTAACCACCGCTGCAAAGTCGTCAGCGAACTGAACCAGTTCGCACCCGTCTTGCTTGATCTGATGCAGGCCCCCAGTGTAGAAATTGAATAGAATCGGTGACAGAGGGCATCCTTGAGGAAGGCCTTCACTGACCACTCTGTGGGCGTCCCCTTCTTTTGTTTTTAGGATCAGGCGTCGATGGCTGAGGTAGGTATGGAGCCATGAAATCAGCTTGTTGGGTATGTTGAGGGAGCGGAGGATATTGAGTAATTTACCGAGGTTCACGCAATCAAAGGCTTGTGAGAGGTCTAGAAATATAACGATGGTGTGTTTTTTCTCAAGCTGGGCGTCCTTGACCTTGTTGACGACGTAGTTGACGCAACTCTGGGCCGAGCTGTACTTCCGAAAACCGAAAGATCGGGGAGGGTGTAGGTTACCTAGTTCTGCTATTTCTGACAGTCTGCTGTTGACCACCGTGTTGATAAGCTTGAGATTGACGTTCATAAGGGCGATGGGGCGGCTAGAGCCAGGATTACGCGGATCACCTTTGTTTTTGGGAATCGGCTTTATTTGAGTGGTCCTCCATCTATCCGGGATTTCTTCGGAAACGAAAACTTCGTTGATCATTTCGCATACCTTGATTTGCATATCTAGTCTAAGGGTCTTTAAGATAGCGTAAGACATGCCATCCTCCCCTGGAGCTGAATTGGCTTTCCTCTTCTGAAGGGCGCCAAGGATTTCCTCGACTTGGAGTGCCATTTCGTAGCCTTTCCACTCTGTGGGAGTTTCAGATGTTGGATTCCTGACCGGTTTCAGCTTATCGTCATAGTAGTGTGCAAGAAATTGTTCGGCGTCTTCCAGTGTGAATTCCGGCTTTCTGTTTACAGGCTGCGTGAGCGAGGTGTCCAGGCCTTTGATGATGTTCCATAACTGCCTTGAGGGGGTGGCTTCGTCTACTTTCTCAGCAAGTTCTTGACAATAAGCTCGTTTTGCCTTCCGTATGAGCCTCTTAGGGATCGCCCGTGCCTTTAGGAGTTCAAGGTGGTTTGTCAAGGTCTTGATTCGGTTGTACTGCCGCAGCTTCTCTCGTTTGATCTTGTAGGCCTCGTTGATTTCGTCCGTCCACCAGCGCTTCAGGTAGTTCGCTTTTTTGTCTTTGACGATGAAGCTGGCTTGTTCTACGCTGTCCTCGAAGATGGCCTGCATTTCTGCGGGGTTATAGATGTATTGAGGCTTCAGGTGGTTGATTATCTGCGCTGCTTTCTCGTTGTTCACGCGTTTCATTTTTCCTGCGGCGACCGGGATCGTGCTTCCGATTTCGATTACTATCGAAAGGTGGTTGCTGCCGAATTCTTGTGGAACAACTTCCCAAGTAGCCTTAGTTGCTATTCCAGCTGTCGCTAGAGAGAGATCGATCGCTGTACTGCTCCGGTTGACCGTGGACATGCAGGTAGGCGTACCGTCGTTCAGTTGGATGAACTTGGACGTTTCTAGGATGCTATATAGAAGGTTTCCTTTAGGACAGTTAGTTGAGCCAGGGTCCCAACTTCTGTGATGGCTGTTGAAATCACCTCCGATGAGAATTTCACCGTTAATTTGGTCTAGTGTTTCGAACAGCTCTTTCATTTTCCCTCTTGTCTCCCCGAGGCCGTGACCAGGGGGTACATAAACGGAGATTAGCGTGAGTGGAGAAAACCCCTTCGTTATTTTAATTCCTACTGCTTCGACTGGTAAGAGATCCTCGAATTGAATCCTCTCATAATCCAGTGCTTCGAGGACCAGAATTCCTACTCCTCCGTATCCCTGATTTCGTCTCGCGGTTTCCAGTCTAAAGTGGGATAGCTTGAAGCTCTCTTCCTTCCTGAGCCAGATTTCCTGCAAAAGTGCCACGCCCACCGAATTTTCCATGAGGAAGTGATATAGCTCTTCGCGGGTTTCGACAGGGCGAAGACTTTGGACGTTGTGCTGCAGGACTTTTAGCTTCTTACACTCCACTGTAGTGCGCTGTGTTGGTTCTTGTGGATTCTTCTTGGGGCTGGTGCCGCTCGATGATTGATTGGATGTCTTGTCCGATCTCGATGAGTAGATGGTCTCTGTCCAGTTCAGACTCCACCTGTTGTGTTCTTACGACAATCTTTTGTAGTAGGTTTCTCAACTCCCCTACCCACCGTTTGTATCGTTCCTCAGCAAGAAATTCTTGTCGAAGCCACGTGATGAAACGTTCAAAATCAGTTGCCTTGAGGGGGTTCTCTTGGCATCTTGAGCATGTATTGGGAGGCTTTCGGGTCCCACACTCGATTCCTTCGTTGTGTGGTGGGTCCTCCAAATTTCCACGGCTCGTCTCCCGGGAACGAGAAGTTCGTCTTCGATGAGATTTGCATGCTCCGGTAGGATAGTTTCGTTCGCTGCTTTCGAGCCTTGGGAAAGCATCTTCTGTCTCTTCGTCTCCCAGCTGTTCTAAGAGGTCGAAGCGATTTTGTAGCTTCGGGAGGTGTGATTCCGCTTGGGCGAACGTTAGCTGTCTTTCTCTCATTAAGTCGCGGATCTTCACGTGTCTTTGTCGCTCTGGGCACTCAATATTGTTCGCTTCGTGTTGGAGCTTGCAGTTCGGGCATTTCGCCCCAGAGTTGCAGTCCGTTGATAGGTGGTTCCCTCCACACATGGCACATCTTGCTCGGGAGGTGCAGAACTTCGCGCTGTGTCCGAATCTCCAACAGTTCTTACATTGGCGTATGGGGAAGATGTAAAGCTCGGGTCTAAAGTTACATCCAAAGATTTTAACCCACTTAGGCACCTCCGCTCCTTCCACAAACACCTTGACGTTCCTCGTATCCTGGAGATCTCCATTCGTATCCCGGCGTTTGATGCGCTGTAACTTAAGTACTCGATGCTCTGCTTCTGTGTTGCGCTCCATTTCTTCTTCTTCAAAACTGGTGGGGACATCTCTGATGAAGATTATGGTGTGGTTCCTGTCCTTTGGTTCATACATCCTCAAGTTGCCTTCCGCAAGCTTTAATCGCCCCAGTTCAGCTGCTGCATCTGTGGTTACTTTGAATCGAAACTTACCTAGTTTACTGATTTCCGAGAATCGGTGGAACCCCTTATCCTTTAGGAACTTGCCGAGTAGAGTGGGGTGACTGGGAAAGCCTTTGTCGATGTCGATCAATTCGAGAATTGCTGTTGTTGTTTGGGTCTGTGCAACATTACTTGTTGCATCTTGGATTTGTTGTTCCGTAGTGCCAGTTGCAGTTTCTTCATTTTTCCTCGACAGTCTGGTGGCTCTTCCGGTGCCCGTCTTCCTGCTCTCAATGATACGTTTTATCCTGTCGTTCGCCTCCGTACTCGCTCGCGTGTTCATTCCTGACGTGCTGGTTTATGACGTTGCTGAGCTTCAAAGGTGAAGAATTTCTGTCCTTCGTTTTCGATTTCGGACAGATTTTCGTCGTAGAATTTGTTTGAAAATAAGTAATAGTTTCCTTGCGGACACAATTTTCCACTCAAAAGCTTGTAGTTCGCAGCCGCTGGCCGACGAATTGAGGTTAGACCACTACAGAATTTTCAGAGTAGAATTTTCGCTGAGTTTCACTTTTAGCTTAAAAATAATGCATTCCCCATTTAAAGGGGGTGGTGCTCTATGCCTTCGCGCTGAATTTCACGACAATTTATTCGGCAAACGTAAAAATTTCCAAATTAGATGAGACAGCGTTTGAATAAAGCGACGTTTTTCACTTTCACTCTTCTCCTTCACCCCCTAGTGTTTTTTTTTATTTATTTTTTTTTATCAAATAAAAACACTCAGCTGTCAAAACGTATTCCAATTAGATTCGGAATGATCCCACTGTGAAAATATGTACACGGTGTTCAATAAGTTCGAATACAAGTTTTCATCATTGCGTAGGTATGCGCCATGTACATATTCTGCATTGGTATTGGTGTCAGCTTTAGCTTCATTCATACGCTACCGAATGTGCGCGGTGTTGACATTCTGTTAGTTGTTGTTTGTTTGTTACGCGCGATGAAAGAGTATCGGGACTTCGTAATTAAGCGTTTTTTGAACGGTGAGCGACCCGGCGATATATTCCGGCTGCTGAAATCGCATGGGGTCAAGCGGAACTTTGTCTACACGACCATCAGGCGATACCGGGAGACGTCCTCGACCAATGACCGTGCGAGATCCGGTCGGCCGCGTTCAGCGAGGACGCCACGGGTCATCAAGATCGTGAGGGAGCGAATTCGGCGCAAAAAGAACCGCTCAATCCGGAAAACGGCTGCAGATCTCAACGTTTCCATTGGAACCGCTCACACCATACTCACCAAGGACCTTGGTTTCAGGCCTTACAAAAAACGTAAGGTCCATGGCGTTTCGGAGGCTACCAGCAAAAAGCGGTTGGATCGAGCTAAGAGGATCCTCTCTCGGCACGCTGGTCAGGAGTTTGTTTTTTCGGACGAGAAACTGTTCGTGCTGCAGCAGCCGCACAATGTGCAAAATGACCGGGTGTGGGCGCCATCGAGGGACAGCATTCCTGAATCCAATATAAACATCCCTCGGTTCCAAAGTGCCGCGTCGGTGATGGTTTGGGGGGCAGTATGCAAACGTGGTAAGCTACCCTTGGTGTTTATTGAAAAAAACGTCAAAATCAACGCGGCGTACTACAAAACTGAGGTTTTGGAAAAGGTTGTTGCCCCCAGTCTCCGAAGCCTCTACGGCGATGAGCACTACGTGTTCCAGCAGGACGGTGCACCAGCCCATACGGCAAATGTGGTTCAAGCCTGGTGTCGGGACAATTTAACCGACTTTCTGGACAAAACTTTGTGGCCTCCCAGCTCCCCGGACTTGAATCCTCTCGACTTTTTTGTTTGGTCCTATATGATGGCGAAGCTGAACGAATACAAGGTCAGCACTTTGGATCATTTCAAGACGGTAATTCTCAAAATCTGGGACGAAATGCCCATGCAGTCCGTGCGTGCCGCCTGCGACGCGTTCGAGAAACGTTTGAAGCTCGTTAAGGAGTACAAAGGGGGGGTCATTCCAAGAGAAATGTTGTAAACATTCCTTGTAAACATAGCTTTCAATAACATAAATCCAAAAAATAAAAAAACATGTTTTCATTTTTTTAACAAATTTTGAAAGTGTATCCGAACTTATTGAACACCGTGTATGATCCAACAAAACTTTTCACCTGCGGGTATGTACATAAAAATGTGAAACCAAACAGACTTTTCACCTTCGGGTATGTAGCATGTGCAGTACACCATGACAACGGAAATGAGTGAAACTAACATTGGAAAATAAAATAGATATGTTTAATTTTGGGAATATTAATTCACTTACAATGAGACCCATGTGATAAAATATATGAGTTCGCGTAATACACTAGTTTCCATTCATCTTTCTGACCTTTAATTTTTTTTTTCCCATTATTCTTATGAGAACATCTTTATTCGCTTTCACAATCCATAATCGAGCTGGGAATGTCTTACCTCTGACTGCTGGAGCACAATTCGAGTCCACCACTATGTAGTTTGTTCAACTTCGATATTCTTCACCTTATCACACAATTTACAATTAGAACAAACTTTCCTTTAAAATTACAACTCCACAAGTTTTCTCCTCGTCGCCAATGAAGTATCGGAGTAGGAATTAAAACACAACTTGTTCGTTATATCGTAGTCTAAAAAGTGAATGTTTATTTTCGTGGTTACTGCGATGCATACATTTCAAATAATTTGAAACAGAACGTAACGTTGTGACGCACAGTCGTCACCGACACTACAGGTACACCTGCCCATTGACCGTTCCAGTTGGGGGTTCTCCGCTTTCCACACGAGCAAATTGCTTACCAAATCATATATTTTTTGGCAAACTTCGACATCTTCTGCTTTCTAGCGTCCTCACAGACATCGAATTTATGATGAGCAGAGAAAACTGGAGCGCCGGAAACTGCTGGAAGTCTGCTTTTACATACGTCTCATCATCCTTAACGAGGCAATGTGGTTTCGTCAACATCTTGGTGTATAGCTTCCGTGCACGTGTTTTACCTAACGTATTCTGCCGTTCATCGCAATTAGGCGTCTTTTGGACTTTGTACTGTGTATCTTGCCCGAAAGTTTTGGTTGGATTCAATTTCTTCGCCACATCTCGAACTGAACTGTTGGGATCCGGATTTTCGAGGTACGTGCGTAAAATTTCTTTGCGCCGCTGCTGTTCTTCCGACTCCATCCTCGCAACGATTGCACATCTGCTAATGAAACTTACACAGCGTAAACAAATAAACATTGAACTAATTCCACCCAAAATTTCTAAAGAATGTACCCCACGGGTAAAACGTTATAGCCATTTAAAAGTGGTGCCATTTGATTCTGTACAACCTTTAAGCCATATCGTCACGTAAGATTTTCCTCCCCTGCTGGGTGGTGGTATTCGTCGATGTTTGTGGACGACACTTCCATCATCTACAAGGGTCGAGTGTTTCTTGCTCTGACTGGAAAACTCCAGGAGGGCCTAAATTTTCTGTCCGAATATTTCAATAACTGGAAGATCTGTAACAATGCAGCTAAAACCCAGACGAATCTATTTACGGACTCCAAGTCACCTCGACTCATTCCGCCAGGAGATGTCAAAGTCCACCTCTGTAACACACCGATCGATTGGTCAAGGGAAGTAGTCTACCTTGGTCTGACCCTTGAAAACAAGTTGTTGTTCCGATCGCAAGTTCACGTAACATCAAATAAATGTAGTAGTTTGTTAAGATGAAGGGAACATGAAGGGAAGAGGCTCACGAGAAGACAATGTTAGCCTCCTAGCACAAGTTCAGATCGACGGTGATGAAATCGAGGTAGTAGACGAATTCGTGTATCTGGGCTCATTAGTGACCGCCGATAACGACACCAGCAGAGAAATACAAAGGCGCATTATGGCTGGCAATCGTGCCTACTTTGGACTCCGAAGGACGCTAAGATCGAACAAAGTTCGCCGAACCACAAAGTTGACCATCTACAAGACATTAATTAGACCGGTAGTTCCGGCCGTAGACCACGAAACATGGACATTGCTAGTGGAGGACCAACGCGCCCTTGGAGTCTTTGAACGGAAGGTGCTGCGTACGATCTACGGTGGAGTGCAGATGGAAGACGGAACGTGGAGGAGACGAATGAACCACGAATTGAACCAGTTGCTGGGAGAACCTCCCATCGTAAACATCGCAAAAATCGGTCGACTACGATGGGCTGGGCATGTCATAAGAATGTCGGACGACAGCCCTGTGAAAATGGTTCTCGAAAACGAACCGACAGGTACAAGAAGAAGAGGCGCGCAACGAGCAAGGTGGATTGATCAAGTAGAAGGCGACCTGCGGACCCTCCGCAGACAGCGAGGCTGGCGAGGTACAGCCATGGACCGATTACAATGGAAACAACTTCTGTGTACAGCAGACGCCACACCGGCCTTAGTCTGATTGGTAAGGTAAGTAAGTTTGTTAAGATCTCTGAATCCGCTAATCAACAGGAAGTCCACTTTATCGACGAAGAACAAACTGGCAGTTCATAAACAAATTATTCTTCCCGTGGTCGAGTACGGTTTGCCAATCTGGGAGAGTTGTGCCAATTGCCATCATCGAACACTACAAAATCCTTCGGATGATTCTGAACTGTCCTCCGAGAACATGAAATTTCGAGATCCATCGTCTGGCTGGCCTACAGACCCTTAGTGGTAGAAAAGTCATAATCCTGGAATTGTTGAGAGAATCCTGCCCCATCCGATCATCAGCCAGCAGGTAAACTAGGCTTAAGTTATTGTAGCTAGGTAAGTTATCAAATTTTTAAATTGATTACGCTCCCAAGAGGGACAATGATACATGTGAAAACAACAATTAAAACTAATATAATAAAAACTAAAGATGTGGACTAATCAATTAGAATGTAAAAATCAAATGTTAAATTAAAACAAGAAAAATAAAGACACATTTTAGATGAGTTCGGAATCCGTCTTTTTACACCCGTGATCAGTATAATAAATACAAAGTGAAAACGAAAGGAAGTGATTTTTTTCTTCATTGATGACTCCCGAAGCTGAGAGAAGCTTGTTTCTGTGTGGCTATTGTGACTGTTGTTTCCAACATAATGCCACTTGCTTTGTTTGTAAAGAGTTGTTTTTTTCAGAACTCATGTCCTGTGATGTCATGTGCTTATTCTCCAAAAAATAAACAACATAACACAGAGATAAACATGGCGTTCAATTTTATACATGAACATCCGTAGCCAACGCATCCGTCTAGTCAAAACCCAATATCTTTTGAGATAAAAATGTATTCGCTTAGATACTGGCTAATGAACAGTTCCGGCATCGAACTCCAAGAAGTCCCGATGACAATGCTATGTTTTGTTTCGTTTAACCTTTCGGCGCGAATCAATTTGTCAAAATTGGAAACGTTTCCCAGAATTCGAGCAGCATCAAAGAGGAGCAAGAGGCACGCACCTGACTTTCGCGTAACTTTCGGAAGCTGAGAATTCGCTCCAACGGACCGAGAAACTGTAGGTAGGCACTCCATTGAGCTAATCTTTCATTTTTCTCTCACTCGGGCAAGCAAAACCATCAAAAAGGATGACGTCTGTAGGGGTACATAATGCCAAAAAATCATTCCTTCAAGATAATTTGATATTTACCGAACATAAGAGTCTTTCCGCGAAATGTGCACAATAAAAGTTCACGCACGAAGTGGGATGAATGTAAATCGGCTGTTCGCGTTTTTTTTCTTCTGGCGATGCAAGTTCAGTTAGCTTGGAGCGGGAAGGAAGGAAGACATTTCAAGATCAAGTTTTATTACAGCATCTGCACGATGTAATTTTTATAAGGTACACTCAGGAACACACATCCACGCATGTCGGCGAATATCTCTCAACTCTTCAGTGTTGGAGGAGAACATATTCAAAAAGAATACCGAACCGAACATCCTTTGCTTTCATGTCGAAAAAGGGGAAAAAAAGCTCAAGGAGGTGCTACGGAAGGCAAACACACGCTCCGTTTGGGAAAATGGAATTCTCGCATGGATCTCAGTCGGTACTGGAATTCGCTTGCTTGCGCTCGATTTTGAATAAAATTTACGACGTCATATAAAAACCCAAACAAAAGCTAATAAAAGTGAATATGTGAATGTACCGAGATGATGCCTGTCGCCGTTTTCAATTCGAGGATAACCCGCCGGGGAAGGTCAGTCCATAAGGGTTCACCCTTTGTTAACTAAGTTAGTTCATTAGACGGGATAATGGCGTAATCATTTCACTTTGCTCGGCTTATCCAACGCTGCAGGATGTCGATCTTGGATGAGACTTGCGCTCTAAACCTTGCATCGTGCTCTGGCTGATTCACCCTGTTGAGCTGTCGGTCGGCTTTATTCGAAAAATAATGAATTCATTATTTGCGAAAATTGATGAACAAGCGCACCCAAAAGATGCTAAAGCTGAGATCACACTGTTTGACGAAACGCCAAATCTTTGGCAAATTTTGGCAAATATATTTAACCAACGTGTGATCGCCAAATCTATTTGACCAAATATATCCATGGCAAATATTTGGTTTGTGTTTGTCGAGCCAATTATTTGACAATTTGTCAAACAGTGTGATGCCCTTTGTCAAATATGTTTGCTCAATACTAGCAAATAATTTATTTGACACTCTGGAAATTCTTGAGTGGCAAACATGAGCAAATTCATACACAGGAAAAAGTTCGTTCTGAAATTCGTCAACGTCGTGTCACGAATTGAGGAACAGATATTTTTTTCCTTTACGAATATATACCATGAACATAAGTCATGGAAACATGAACATTGTTCGCTAAAGCAAATAATAACGTCTGCGTAACGATGCTCTAAGTAGCGAATACACCAATCGTCTTGGAAACGAAAACTTTGTTCTAGAAATAAAAAATTAAGTTCCCATTAACGTGATTAACGTTCTTGATTTGCTCATGTTACCTCAAAATATCACAGGTTGAAAATTATTTAAAAGCATTGAAAATATTGACTTTTTGACTATTCCGATGATCATGCACCAAGGAATAAAATGAATATGTACATCGGGAGATTTATAAGTTGGGAAAAAATGCAAGTTTTCCACACCGAACAGGCAATTGGCATCTAAAGATGATAGATTTAATTCACACATTATGAAAACAAGCACTAATCAAATTTGCACAAATTCAAGCGAAAACGCAACCACTGCGGTTAATCGAAATAGTCAAATGTTGCGACGCATCTTCATCAACCACTAGCTCCAAAAAACACAGAGACATTTTGCAGACGAAGTCCGGCTAAGGAGCAAAAACTGTTGTTGCGTGGAAATATTACCGGATTGCTCAGAATTCCTTCCTTAGCTCAGTCGCCGAAAGTGCTGGACCACCATGCTGGAGGTGGCTTCTCCTTGCCACACAATCATACAAATGCAAAAATTGTACCTGGCATTGAAAACTCACAACTAATAACTGAGAAAGTGCATCTAGAACAGTAAGTTGAGCGCAGGCGTTAAGTCATAGTAGGGACGTAATAAAGCCAAGAAGGTGATAATGAACATTGAGTTGATGTTGATCACGCCTGTCAGATATTGTTTCATGATACCAGATTGCTCAGACATTATTTCATACACCTTAAGGATTTGAAAGATCTTGGGAAAGTTCATTGAATAAATTCTTAAGACTTCACAACGACAAGGAATTATTTTCAAGATTACACACAAGATCATCCATTCAAGTCACGTATCCTTGATATTTTTTATGTTACCAGTTATTTTATTATATGTTATATTGGTCAAAACATATTTCATAGACCTGCAGCATATCTTGAGATCACCCTTAAGTTCCGAGAACTTCTCTGAAGTTCAGTAAATCGATCAGAAGATCTGAAAACTTCTCTGGAGTTCCGTGAATTCCTTTACAGTTAAGTGAATTCCTTTGAAGTTTTTTAAACTTTTCTGAAGTTCCGTGAACTTATCTGAAATTCCATGGATTTTATTGAAGATCCGTTTACTTCTCTGAAGTTTCGAGGACTTTTCTGAAGTTTTGAGGATTCATCTGTAGTTTCGAGGACTTTTCTGAAGTTTCGTGGACTTTTCTGAAGTTTCGTGGACTTTTCTGAATTTCTCGGAACTTCTCTGAAATAATAGAGGGTTATCTGAAATGTATGGGACTTCCTTGCAGCTTTGGAATTTAATTAAAGTTCTCGAGACTTCATTGAAGTTCTCTGGAATTCGCCTTTATCAGTTATCAGGATTTCACAGAAGATCTTTCAACTTCACTGTAATTCAACGGAGTCCTCCCTTAGTTCAGTCGGTAAAGGCGCAGTTACAAAGCAACACCATGCTGGAGGTGGCTGGGTTCGATTCCCGGTCTGGTCTAGTAATTTTTCGTTGAGGAAAAATTCTCGACTCCCTGGGCATAGGGTATGATTGTACTTGCCAAACAATGATACTGATGCCAAAATGGTACCTGGCATCGAAAGCTGTCAATTAATAACTATGGAAGTGCATTTAGAACACTAAGTGAAGGGCGCGTAATAAGCTAATTGTGAATGCAATTAGCTTGAAATGCTAAGAAAGAAGAAGAGGAGAAGAAGTAATTCAACGGACATCCCTGGCGTCCTTGAAACTTCACTGTAGATATTGGGACTTTCATGTAATTCACGGCAGTTTCCTGACATTCTATGGGCTCTTCAGAAGTTTTTCAGACTGCACTTAAATTCTCGGGAATTTTTTGAAGATTTCGGGACTTAGTTGGATCTCTATAGTTTTTTTTTAAGTTTTACAAAAACTCCCAAATTTAATCACAACACTGTCAGACAAAAGCAGCGAGACAAACAAACAATCAAATATATAAATGCAATCATTTGCAAACAGTGTAATACCTCATCAAATAAATTTGATGAACGTTGGCCAAGCATTCGATTTCCATATTTGGCCAAACAATTTTGAGTCAAATATTTGCCAAAAATAATCAAAGTGTGATAGTATTAACAAACAACTTTGCATACAGCATTATTTGGCAAAACTTAACGAGACAAATATTTGACGTATTGTCAAACAGTGTGATATTAGCTTAAGAATAAAGTCTGGAACGTGCAAAAATTGGTCAACTTCAAATTGGTGTATTTCTGTTAAAAATGCATTAAAAATTATCTGAAATGCTGCATTTGGAAGTTGAGTGTAAAGAATGTGCACACCAAAAAGTAGTCATCGGAAATGCCCTAATGCAGTCTTCTCCGTGTACGCTTTGCTAATCCGATCACTACTACATGAATATTAATGTATGTGTGCTATGATGAAGACGTAGTTTGGCTACAGTAACCTTTATTCAGTAAAATGGCGTCGAATCAAGAACGCGTCATTAAAAATCGCAAAATCGACGGTTACTAAAGTGCTAAAAACTTTCAGCAGCGCCTAACTTTAAAGAGAAAGGTCGGTTCCGGAGGTAACCATGATTCTCGTTTCGTCGCGGAGAGGAAGAAAGTGATTAAAGAATTTAAGAAGAAACCGAATATCTCCGTTCGTGATGTGGCGAAAATGTCTCCATCGTTCGTCCAGAAAGTGAAGAAAAGTGCAGGCTTGAAATCATTCAAAGTAGGTGTTGCTCCAAATCGTAACGACAGCCAGAACAAGAGCGCAAAATCTCGATCGAGACAATTATATGACACTATGCTGAAGGAATACGACTGCATAATATTGGACGACGAAACATATTGCAAAGCTGACTTGAAGCAGATACCGGGACTACAGTTTTATACCTCGTTGCAAAGAGGAAATGTTGCTGATCGTTTTAAGCAAAACAAATTGTCGAAGTTCCCAAAAAAATACCTCGTATGGCAGGCAATATGTGGATGCGGTCTCAGAACGACATCTTCACCACGACTGGCCCTCTAAAAGGAAAAAATTACGAAAAAAAGTGTCTGAAAAAACGACTGTTGCCGTTCATTCGGGAACACAACGGTTCGGTGCTGTTCTGGCCTAACCTGGCATCTTGCCACTATGGAAAACTGGCTAAGGATTGGTACATTGCTAATGGTGTAAATATTGTCCCAAATTATTGCAATCCGCCAAATTCGCCAGAACTCCGTCCGATCGAAAAGTATTGGGCTCTGGTCAAGAGGAATCTTCGAAAAACGAATAGCGTAGCAATTGATGAGAAAAGCTTCAGGCGTAACTGGCAGAAAGCTGCAAAATTGGTGACGGATGACACTGTGCAAAAACTGATGGAAGGTGTCAAACGAAAGGTGCGGGCATTTGGATATAACAGGTCAAATTGACTTAACTGTATATGTTTTATATTTGTATTTTTATGAAGTCTTAAATAAATGATTTACTTTTGATTTTCTCATATTTTCCATTTAATACCACTAATTTCCCGTTGACTACTTTTTGGTGTGCACATTCTTTAGAAAAATGGTTGTCATGATGAGTTTTCACAGTTTGCTCTCAAGTTTTCCACATGACGTCCAAGCAAGCGGAGGCAGCGTGTCAAAATTTTGCTCGCGCTGCAAGAGAATCCGACGTTCTTGAACGCCAAGTCAGCAAAATTGCTGGATGTGGCCATATCGACCGTGACAACCCAAGTAACAATTTTAGTTTTATTCCAGCCGTATAGCACTCCTCCCGGCTTTGATGATAAAACTACATTCAAAACTGTGTTGTTTACCAACACCTCCTCTATGCTTATTTAAAGCCGAAATTAGTACAAATGGCCCACTCTACAGATAGTTGTGAAACCTTTACAAGACAATAAATATTTTGAAAATTTTCTAGTGACCACTTGAGAAACTTTATAAAACCTATTGGCTGACATGAAAACCAGCATACGGCCAAATGGCCACAGCTGACAAACTTCACAGTAATATCGTGGTTGTTTTTTTTTGTTCTGCTTTGTTTGATTCTCTGCTCTTCTGATTCATTTAGCAGTAAATAATATCAGAGAAAAAAGTTCTACTTTAGCGTGAAATTTTGTTTGATAGCAAAATATGTAAAACTAATTGATTTACTCCAAATCATATGCGCATTTAATTTCCTGGTGTGTTTTGGCACAATAAGAGCCGAAAATTAATGCGCCTCGGAAATTATGCGAGTATGAAATAACAAAAACAAAATTAAAACAAATATATTCGGTAACATAATCATGAATTTCTTGAAAATTGATGGACTTAAGAAAAATTTAAAAAATGCCGAAATTGGTCTCCAATCTACAGTTCAATTGCATGACATTTAAAATGTGGTGCATTTATTTTTCCACATTGAAGTTGTTTCTTATATTTCACTATACCGATTGGATAAAAAATCACAATTCTGCCATAAAACCAAGTTATCTTCACAATGACTACTTTAAAACTATTTGATCATTTGGTGTCGTCCTTTAATGCCAATTTGCCGTTTAATGCATTTTCTGTAGGCAAAATGCATTTAAAATGCTTTTAAAATGCTTTTTCAACTCATTATAATAAGATTATATGAATGAGTCCTTAAACGGCATTTCGAAACAGCATTTTTTTAAAGACCGTGCGTTTCGTAGTTGTTACTCCGTTACTGATCAGAACTAGTGTAATTTCACATAGAACTACATAGATGGAGCTTGGAAGTAGCTTTACATCTTCAATGTACAAGTTCACTAGTTCCATTCTATTTATGGATCAGTACCGGCGCTAGCCACGTCCTCACAGTCTTCGGGGAGGGGTGACGGATGATTAGTTTGACAATCGTTGGTTAGAGGCCGTGATTACCTCTGCGTCTCCATGATTGACAAGGGAAGGATAGTTGTGTGCTATAGACTGTTCCAGAAAGTATAAGCACACTTTCAAAATAACAAAAAAGTCATGTTTTTTTTAGTTTTTATAATTTTATTTGGCAAATCATATTTGTATTTGTGTTTTATATGATATTTTACTCTCGTTTAATCAAAATATTTAATCATAGCCAAGACTTCTCACTTTTCCTCGAACATGACCCATTAGCTTCTGCACAGTGGTACTTCCCACCAATTTGACCACTTTTGGCCAATCTTTTTTAAATTATTGGATGTCGTCCGCTTGTTTTATGAATTTTCGATGCTTTGCTTTAGTTAAAGCCCAAAAAGTCTCGATTGACCGTGCCTCCGGGCAGTTCGGCGGATTCATGTCTTTCGGCACGAAACATACATTTTGACTTTTGTACCATTCTAAAGTGTCCTTTGCGTAATGACATGACGCCAAATCACTACTTGACCTTCGTGCCTGATCATCGGCAATAATCGCTTCTGGAGACATTCCTTAACGTATTTCTGAGTGTTCATCGTCTCCGTTGTGATGTACGGACTAGATGTTTTACCACACTCGCATATTGCCTGCCAAACCATAACCTTCTTACCGAAAATTGCCTTCTCCGTTTCGGAGATGTCTTTGTCTTCGCTTACAGTATAGAATTGTGGTCCGGGAAGCGTTTTGTAATCTAGTTTCACATACGTTTCATCGTCCATTATTATACACCCAGAATTTCTACACAATAACGAATCGTAGAGTTTGCGGGCCCGTGGTTTCACGGACGCGGCCTGTTTAGGGTTCCTTTTGGGTTTTTTCTGCTTCCGGTATGTTTTACGCCCAAGTCTTGCTTTGGCACGCATGACGTTACTCGACGAGGTCACTAGTTTTTTCGCAACATCCCGAACGGAAGTCGCTGGTTTTCGCTTGTAGGCATCCCTGATCTTTTTATCGATATCCGGACTAACAGGACCGGATTTCCGACCACTCTTCGGCGCATCTTCAAACCTACACTGTTCTCTATATTTTCGAAATGCAGATCGTATCGCTCCGACGCTAACACCCTCTTCCTTGGCCAATTTACTCAAGGAGAGTCCGCTCACAGTGCACCATTTGTGCACGATACTTTTTCGTTGTTCCGGAGTAAGACCGCGCATTTTGATAGGTAACACAAAACTGAGCACTTAAAACAACCCCAACACTAATATTCTTATCCATCCTTAACTATTCTTCTTTCTACCTTTCTTTTTTTTTTTCACCCCACCAACCTTTTCTTTTCTTCTTTATAGTAAGAGGCAAGTGACAAATGGCAAGGAAGAGGACGAGACTGGAATTGAACTCCCGACCATCTGCTCAGTTAGCAGAGCGGGTAACCACTGAGTTACTAAGCCACGCCATTTCAAAACAGCATTTTATGAGTTCATAAAGTCGAAATAAAACCTTTGAAAAGAGTAAAAAGAATTTAAGAAGAAAGAAAGAATTTAAAGAAGTTTTAAGATCATTTCAAACAAACATTGTTCTCATGGTTCTCAACTTGACTAAAAATATGAAACCTATTGGCATCTCTTGGTGTCATAATAAAACCAAATTGATTTCTAGTGGCTTTGATAAAACCTTTATAAAATTTTATTAAGCAGGATGGTTTTGGAAATGTTTTTTTCCCCTTCTAAAGAGCCAAAACACAACTGGATCCATTCATTATGATTATTATTGTATGACCCATATTTGATTTGGTGCAAGTCAAAAATCCTGTCACAATTAAGGTGTGATGGACTTTGGTTGACATAGCCCCTGATCCCAGTTAGGCTCAACTTGTTCTATAAAGTCTAATACCCTACCAAGATCGTTTTGCCAAATTTCTGGGGGCTCTAGTAACCCCTTTCCAAATATTGACATCCTTTGATTGAATAATGATCAACAATTGCAGAGTATATGTTCTGAAATTTGAGTTTCAAATAGGCAAAACGACATTCTGTAGAATGAATTCTTCTAATTTTATTTAGGTGACACCTACTCGGGCAGTGACCAGTCAACAGACCAGTAACTACCCGAAGGTCTTTTTTTACTAAGATTAAGTAAGATCCGGGCTTTTACAGCACTTGGTCTTATAAACCTCTTGGCTTGTATACATGTATCCGTAGCGCTCCAGTTTTATTCTTCCATGGACATTTCCCAATATTTTATTTCAGTCCTCAGAGCACACTCTGGGACTCCACAAAATGGTTCCGGGCCAATAAAATTTGATGCTGAACCTTCTCTTGCTAGGCTGTCAGCTTTTTCATTTCCTTCAATACCACAATGGCCGGGCACCCAGTATAGAGTAACTTCGTTCCTACTGGCCAATTGTCTGCATCCACACACTAGCTTAGATTTACATGTGAAAGCTTTAAGCGCATTGAGAGCTGCTCCCCCCCACAAACATCAATGCTGAATAACTGTTTGTACAAACATGTTTGGAAATTTTTTAGGTTTTTTCTTCTAGAGAGCAGTATAACTTCTCCAAATTTGTTTGAACAAGCCGTTATTCGACACTGATGTTTGTTGGGTCCCCAACCTCCCTAACCCCTCTGAAACAGAAAAATTCAAATTTAAAATTGATAAAACTCCATCGTTAGCCATCGGATTTTGATGCGAGTTTTTGCAATAGGTTACAAAATCCTTATCCTTGTTTATAAATCTGCACTGGTTTTTCCGAAATGGACCGTAGTTTCGGATTCCAAGGTGGGGAGTACTGGGGAAAGTACCTGTCCAGGGATGGTGGACAAAATACTTTTAGATGCGAAACATGGCATGCTGCATATCAAATTTCATGATTAAGCAAAAAAAGGACCATCAAAAGACATTTTGAGGATTTCTGGCCCTACTGGTCACGAAAAAAAGCCCTGCGGGATCCGAGTTCTTCCGGGAAAGTGGCCATATTCAAATCTTTTCTAAGACCTGGCTTGCGACATATCAAGCTTCATGATTTTGCAAAACTTTATCTTCGGACGACATTTTGAGGAATCCTGACTATAATGGCCCCTTAAGAATGTCTTGCGGGATCCGAGTTCCTCCGTGAAAGAGGCCATTTTTTAATCTTTTCCAAAACCTGGCTAGCGAAATACCAAACTTCATGATTTTGCAAAACTTTATCCTCAGAGGACCTGCGTTGAATTTTTTACCATATATCTAACAACATTATTTTCCAGGAAATTTGATCGTACTGCTTAGGCTCGTAGGAGAGATTGAACAAAGTAGACCACGCCTCACTTTCGTAATCCGTTCGTCCTCTTCGTACTATTTTTCTAAATTTCGTGATGCTTTGATGCACTAAAATGTGCGTGTCTTTTCCAGCTCGACAGTATCCTTTTGTAAAAAACATGGTTTAGTTGGGTCATGTACCGATAGCCCAGACAAGACTAGCTTATGTCAGAAAAAATAAACCACAAATATTATGGTTTTGCTGTTGAAACGGCATTTTCGTTTTTGTTTTTGTTTTGTTCGATAGTGTGAATTAATTTCGTGTAAAATTTTGAATAACTCGGAATCCGATAACATGAGCATCGCGGCTCCGGATTCAGCCTGGGTGGAAAAGGATATTGATCCATATTGATTCAAAGATAAAGTTTTGAATAATCATACAATTTGATATGTCGAAAGCCCGATTTTGGAAACAATTTGAATTTGGACACTTCTCCGAAGGAACTCGCATCCTGCAGGGCCACTCCAAGTGGCCAGTATGGTCAGAAATGCTCAAAACGTCTTTTCGGGACCTAGTTTTGCAAAATAATGAAGTTTGGTGTGTTGCAAGCCAAGTTTTGGTAACGATTTGAATATGGCCTCTTTTCCGGAGGGATTCTGATTCCGCAGGGGCTCTCTAAGTGACAAATATGGTCAGGAATCCTCAGAATGTCCTCTAAAGACCTATTTTTGTAAAATCGTGAAGTTTGATATGTCGCAAGCCAGGTTTTGGAAAAGAATTGAATATGGCCACTTTTCCGCAGGAAATCGGATCACGCAGGGCCTCTTTTAGTGGTCAGTACAGTCAGAAATCCTCAACATGTCTTCTGATGGCCTAGTTTTGCTAAATCATGAAGTTTGATATGCCACATGCCATGTTTCGCATCTAAAAATGTGATGGAAACCATTCTTGGACAGGTACTTACCCCAGTACTACCACTTTGGCATCCGAAACTACAAACATTTTTGTAATAACCAGTACAGATCTACATGCAAGGATAATTTTGTGATATATTGCAAAAAACTTCAAAATCCGATGGCAAACGATGGAGTATCATCAATTTTATATTTGAAATTTTCTGTCTCAGAGTGGTAGAGGGACGTACGTGTTAAACAAATATTCACACATTCAATCATGGCGTGAATTTCTTCTAGAAATACCCTTGGATTATGTCTCATTGGTATAGCTTTCCTGATTCCAGGGCCATAAACTCCGGCTCCTGTATTTTTTTTTCCCATTTTCGACCCATCCGTATAAAACACAATGGAACCTGGACGCAAACTAGGTCCACCAGACTCCTAAACATAGCGGCTTGATTTAACCACTTTAAAGAGAACGTCGTAGTTTGTCTTCGTTGTCATCCAGTCTTCCATTGTTTTAACATCTGAGTTTAGCTTGAAATTTTTAAGGACCTTTAAATGTACTACCAGATCACCATATGGCACTTTCATCGCTACGGGAACCATCAATCAAGAGATATAACGTTTGCATTAAAAAAATGGACAAAAATTGCCGATTTTTCATGGGTGTATCCTTACCCGCACTGACTAAACTACCCATGCAGCATCAATCATAGTAACCCATGAGTCAGCAGACAAAATTTGACAGCTCTATCAGTCGAACTCTAACCGTGATGGCAAAAACAGCGAAGCAACTCCTTTCAGAAGTGTGCGCGTTCATAGAACGGCATCCCGCCGCATCTAAAACGGACATTGTGCGATACTTTGTGGACGCCAGATACACCCGTTCCGGCATCTATAACATCTTGGCACTATTAGACAACAATCAGAGCATCGAAAGAAAGCCCGGTTCCGGGCTGCCGACGACCCTGAGCGACAAGAAGCTCCAAAAGATGCTGAAGAGGAAGACCGAGGGAAAAGTGGCTAAATCGCTGCGTGGGCTTGGCCGGGAGATCGGTTCAACCGGCCAAACAGTGAAAAGTACCTGGCGAACATGAACATACATGTCAGGTAGCGGATGTCCCGTCCACTGGTTTCGGAGCTGCAGGCAATGACGCAGCGGCAGTGGCTGAATAAAATGGTCAACTCGATTTTCCCGGTGAATCGCGACGTGGCGGTGGTGATGGACGACAATACCTATCGCACCCTGGATGGCAACGACTGGCAGGGCACTTCGTATTTTACTTCCCCCACGAAGGAAGTGAGCTCCAAGGTAAAGTTTATTTCACACTCCAAGTTCCCCAAGAAAGTGCTGCTGTGGCTGACAATCAGCGAGCAGGGGATGTCAAAGCCGCTCTTCTTTCGCTCCGGACTGACCGTGAACGGGGAAATTTATAGTACGAAATGCCTGCCGGAAGTTGCGTCGTTCATCAAGAAATACCATAAGGGCGAAGACGCGGTGTTCTGGCCGGATCTGGCGTCGGCCCACTACTCGAATCGATTGTTGGAGGAGATGGAGCGGCTGAATATCGATGTGGTACCCAAGTTGGCGAACCCGCCTAACGTCCCCCAGCTGCGTCCCATCAATAATTGCTGGCCCAACCTGAAGCGTAAGATCTACTCCAACAATTTTGTCGTGAAAACTGAGGAGGAATTTGATAAATAAAACGAAGAAAGAACTCAAAAACATGTCTACACGCAAGTTTTCGTCCGCCATGGCGAATTTTCCGGAAGGCCGGAAGGCCGCTCGCAAGGGCGTAGAATTTTTTTTGCAAGTAAGCTTAAATAATTACCTTCTATGGGAAATTTATCAAAAGCAGTTATCTGTCTTATCTTTTTTTTTATCACCATCCGAAAAAAGACCATTTTTTAATGCAAACGTTACGTCCAGGAGTGCCTGGAAAAGCGGCTGCTATCATTTCTAATGCAACATAATAGATCTGTGCTGTTATGGCCGGACTTGGCGAGCTGCCACTATGTGAAAAAGGCAATCGAGTGGTACGATACGAATAACGTGGTTGTGGTACCCTCAGACCACAACCCTCCCAACAGCCCAGAACTTGGGCCTTGGTCAAACGAAATCTCAAAAAAAAAAAAAATCTAAAAAGTAGCATGGGAGCAGCAATTTAAATCTAACAGCGCAGCGAATAAGGTCGATGAGACCACTGTGTAAAATTTAATGGAAGGGGTTAAGTGGAGAAACGGCAGTTCGGTTTTGGCAAACAAAAAGAATAAACGAACTTTTTTCCTTTAAATATATGAATTGAGCAACCAAAAGAAAAATAAAAAGATTTTTGTGCTATGAATTTTGACTGAAAGAAACGATTTTTTGTCGACCAATTTTTGCGCGTTCCAGTCTTTACTAGTTTGATTCTCGTTAAGTTTCGGACACTTTTCTTTCAGTGTAGATTTTGAATTATTTCACGGATCGCTGAAACGTTTCACTTATATGACAGCTGAGTTTCTACATTTTATTTCGTAGTACAACATGTTTACATTCTTGTTACATTCACTAAAATGGCGTCGAATCAAGTGGAAGTGCGCAAACGCAGTTTGTACGAACGACAGCAAAATCCGAATTTATCGGTATGCAATCGGTTCCGAAAAGTACCGTGTTTTGTGTTTGCAAATCATTTGACCAGCGCTTGACTGTGGATAGAGAGGTTGGAAGTGGAACAAATCGAAAAGTATGCTCCCGACAAATGGACAAGAAGGTGGTAGCCATTATTGAGAAAAATCCCAATCTTTCTGTGCGAAATGTGGCTCAAATTCGAAGACTTCAAACAGCTTCCGGGTCTGGCTTTTTATACCGCAATGCAAAGGAACACCGTTGCCGAGCACTTCCGGACAAAAAATTGTTGTTGTTTCTGACAGCACGGACTGAGAGTTTGTCTCCAAGTCCTCGAACTGGTGCTAACGGTCGCATTTTTAGACCTACTTTTTCTTGCCCTTCTGGCAACCCCGTTTGCTCAGCTGCTAAATTTAAAAAATTATTATTAATAAAAAACAAAAATAATTCCCATTAGATTGAGACACTCAGTCCGTGCTGCAGAACCAACAAGTGTCCAAATTCCCGAAAAAGTATTGATTTGGCAGGCCATATGTAGTCGAAAATTTGAAAGTTTCGTCTCCACCGGCACTATCAATAAGTATCCCAAGCAACCAAAAGTTCTGATAAAAGGGTGTTTTTTGGCTTAACCAGCAAATCTAAGGATTATGATGAGAATTCTATTCAGCTTATTTTTATGTAATTAACCAAACTTTTTTGTTCACATTCAATGTTTAAGCTTCTAGCAGCATTCTAATCGACTTCTAAAGAAAAGTCTGAAGTTCACGAAAGGTTCGTTCAAGAGTTTGTAGAGAATGCTATTCAGCTCAAAAATTATCTCAAACGAACTCAAAAGAACCAAAAAAACAAAAGACATTTTTGTTCTTCTCTAATCTGCCACAAATTTATTTTTAGAGTGCTGTGTTGTGAAATGAAGACTGAGTTCAATTTGATGATTTTTTCTAAATTAAATTAAACGTTTCATTAATACCTACTACCAAGTCTCCAACTCGAGTCCCCGTCTTTAAAACCGGGATACTTACCACTGTGCCACATGAACAAAGTGTGTTTTGTTATGATTTTCCTCGAAGCGTTGAATCCATGCATTAGTACTTTTTTGTTCCCTATAATCTCACCTGAACCTAAACGTCTCTTATTAGTTCATCTAGAACTCAACATGAACTTCATATAAATTAAGCTCACTTGGTTGAGTGAAAGCTTCATTTTCCGCACCCCATTTAGAACACAGTTTTTTTACGATGGTAATAAAATATGCGGTTCTTTTTTATTGATTTTCAATAATCCATTGTTTTGCTCGTGTATCTCGTCAAACTTGGAGCACAACACCAGAATATCTTCAAATGTAAACAATATTCTTGACATTTTTTAAAGTGTTACTCAGAACTTTACGTGTACTTCAAAGAGAAGGAAAATAGTTCAACATAGATGTTTTGTGAACTTTTGCGCTGATTAAAAGTACGGTTAGTATTTTGATTGAACTTTGTGTTAGAGATTTTTTGAAGTTCAAAGCAAGTTCTCAACTAACAATATGTGAACTTGAAGGTTGAATTGAATAGCAACAAGAAACTGTTCTTGAACTTTAGAGTTGCTTTCAATGCTGATGGCACCTTAAACCAAATCAAGTTCTGCATTTACGTGAAGTATCGTTTTATTCAGCAAACAAATTCCATGGAACTAAATTTCAACTAAATGAGAACTTCTGAGTTCTCATCTCAAGTAAAATTAGAATTTTTGGTTCCTTTGGATGTGTACGAGAAAGAATGTCTGCAAAAGCGGTTGCTACCGTTTATCAGAAGCCACGTCTCTCCAGCTCTGTTTAAGCCTGATTTGGCCTTTTATCACTATGCGAAATCCGTCCTGGAACGGTCAAATACGTGCCAAAAACAGGCAATCCACCAAACTGTCCAAAATTTCGCCAAATAGAAAAGTACTGGGTAAAGTTTCCATTTCCCGACCAATTTGCTTGTCCCGGGATTCGGGATAAAATTTGTTGCTTGTCCCGAGAAATTCCGGGATCCCGGGAAATTTTTCAATGTGCTTTAAAACACAATTTTGTGGTTTGGGATATGTTTTATTCATCAATAAAAAAAAAACAATGGTTCAAATCAAGTAACTGGTCTTATCAATTTGAATTCGTTTTCTAAAAATACGACTTCAAGAAGCAAATGTTATTAATGCTTTCATAGGACAGTGAGGTTCGCTTGATTTCAAGATTCGGGCTCAAAAAGTGACAGCTCTTTCGCAATTACTTTTGAAAAATCAATCATTGCTGAATCAGTCTGAGATGGGTTGGCATATTCCTTTATAGCCAATTCCAGTTCTTCACGCATGCTCGATGGTGTCGATCCTGAATCGTCATGCATACAGGACAATCCAGCATTCAACTCGGCAGCATCATCATCGGTCTGTCTTTGGCAGTCTTGCAACAATCGAACTCCCAGTTCCTTGATGAACTTAATCATTTGCGTTTTCTAGTTCTGCTGGCACTTGCGTTGACAACGAAAGACCTTGAAGGAACTTCAGCGCGGTTATTATTTCCTTTTGGCACCGTTCGTTGATTCTTTTCGTGATTGCATCGAAGAGGTCGTTTACAACTTTGGAGTTACTTTTCTTAAGCATCTCGTCTTCCCAATGCTTCCGAAATCGAGTCTGATTGGCTGAAAAGCTTCCTGAAGGTTTTTTGCAACCTCGAAATCACTGTCCAACATAAGACCTGAAAGGCCTATTTCGGAAAGTCTCTCTTTGATGCAATCAAAACCGCGGATGAAGTGCTCCAGCATCGTTTCAGTCGAGTTCCAACGAGTTTTGACGTCCACACACAGTTGAAGTGGTTTATGTAATATTTTCGTGATTTTTTCTTGTAGCAGACGATTTTCGAAACAATTTCCCGACTCTTCGAATACGTTTCAGAGACTCTCCAAATCGCGTGGTGTACAAGTCTATAATTGAAATAAATTACCTGTTTTCTTTAATATGAACATGAACATTCCAATATATTTACCCGAAGAACCAACTTCATCATCGTAGTTATCGCTATCCGAATCGTCGCTATCTGAATCCTTATTTTCAATTGGTACCGGTGGCTGATCCTTGTACAGGACATCGCAAACCCCCAAGTGAATCGCATGGTTGTAACACTGCTGATGAAGGTAATCCGACAATCTTCCAAACTTCGTCATCACTCGAGCTCCGTCAGTCGTTGATGCTACAATGTTTCCATCCTTAATACCGAATTTCCGGACCATATCCTTGATCATTTCCAAAACCTTTTCAGCAGGTAGTGATCCACGAATTTTGCCGAGACCCAGGTCCAAAGTGAGACTAACCAGTACACCGCTCTCGATACGCTTCACTATTTCATCCCGCGTTTGCTGCTGAGCGTATCCATAGTATTCGGCGACCAGCTTCATGACGGATGTATTCGACGTTGGCAGAGAATATCCACGATCTGCGATCGATTGTCTGATGAACTTGCTGTTGGTGATTGCATTGATCGAAAATCCGTCCTCTGCTGCCAGCCGAGCTACAATTTCCGCCAGTGACTGACGTTTAACGAACTTGAGCATCGATACCTCTTTCACTGGGACATTCGGTGTGGATGATTTAACTTTCGCAGCAGACTCACTAGGGTTTGTGGGGGGTTTGGAATCCATGTCGTGTTTGTTCTTCATGTGCCGGAGCAAGCCACTGGTCGAAGATCCCTTGCACGACAAAATTTGCTAGCACTTCCGACATCGTGCTTTTTCTTTGTCATCCGCAATTCTATCGAAGTGTTTCCAAATTTCAGCCATGCCTTTAAAATAATTTGATGTAGCCTACATTAGCACAAATTTTCTATTACTACTTACTTTGATGTAACTGCAATCCGAAATTATTCAATGAACACAGAAGCAGTAATCAATGAATGAAAACAATGTTTTGAATGGAAATGACAGCTTGCGTCGTATTGGCGCGCGCGTGTGTGTGTGTTAAATGCGTAGACAAAAATGCGAATGCCTACTGAACCAACACAAAAGAAATGATGCATTTTCATGAATGATGTATAACATCGATGTAGGTACAGTAAATATGTATGTTGGCGTTGTATGGGTTATATTGAATACGCGTAAACGATACACTGAAATTTATTGGGAAGTATCAAAGCGAAAAAATATGTAAGAAATGTGTGTCCCGGGAATCCCGGGATTTTCGGGACGGTGAAAAATCTTAGCAAGATCCCGAGATTTTTTGTCCCGAGATATCCCGGGTTGGAACCTCCAGTACTGGGCTCTAGTTAGACGGAAACTCTTCGAAACTAAGAAAAAAGAAAAAGGTACCGATGATTTCAAGAGAAGATCGTCACGGCGAGCGTATCTGAGGATACCGTACTGAGCCTGATGGCGGGTGTGCCACAGAAAAATCGAGAAGTTCACAAAAAGAAAGATTAACATCTCAATCAACTGCTTCGAATGTAGATATAACTCTATTATTTTGAAATAATCAATCGGTTTTGTTGAATTATGTGTAAATTGGTTTTGCTGCTATTATTTTGGTGTTCGAAATTTAATCGCTGACAGGCTTCTTCACAACGCCAGTGTGGTCATTAAAGCTATTGCAGCATAATATCTTGAACAGGTTCCTCTCCTCCCTCGACTGCTATTTGCTTATATGTTGATATAAAAGCGTAGCATATTGGATCAATAAACTCATGCAACACCTGTCGTCAAGCTAGGGTTTGAATTTCTCCAATCACCATTTGAAGACATGGCTGCCGTCCCCTGCTAATCCAGGTCCTTTGTTTATTTTGAACTAACGTGTCCAAAAAAAGAAAGCAAAGCCCATCTCTGCAACAATGTTACCGATATGAGCTTACAGCAGCTCCATCTGCCAAACGAATGGACCCGATTTACCGAGGCCAATCGATTGTGTCGTTTCTCTGTCCAGGCCTTGGCATTGCTGTGTATGAGGACTTCAAACTCTTCCACGGAAGGATTGAAGAGATATATTTTTATGCAAATTTCCTATCGAAAAGAAATGGTAAGCCTTTTCCTTCCATCAACGTTGTGTTATGTTTGGCAGTGGGGGTGGTAGTTGTAGTTGCTACGCACCAACCACAATGCTGCTGATCTGAAAACGGGCTTCAATCGTTCATCCCTCCGGGTGGGGGGAGGGTATTTTCGAATTGGTGTGACACGAAGTGATTGTGGTCAGAATAGGCAGGAGGAGAGTATGCGAAAAGGACACTAGTGGGATTAGGCGTTGCTGTTGGTGACGTGGTCGAATGAAATTTAAAATGCAAATTGGGTTGAATCGATATAGTGCCATAATGGACAACTGTGGGACGCAGCCGGGGGTGACGATTTAGAAAAGGGTAGGCTCGAGTAAAGTGCGTTGATAGTGGTTTTGAGAGTCTTTAACAAAGAAGCAAATGGATTGGTTGAATATGGATGGAGCCATTGCTCGCTGTAGGACAAATTTGGATGAAAATTGGATTTTTGCACTGAATAAATTGGTTCTTTGAAATTGACAATGTGAATGGAAGCGCCACAGGTCCTCAGCTCAAAATCTGAATTGGTGAAAAGGAATGGTGCATTTTGATTGAACATCAATGAATAAAAATAACAATGTATTCAAAACGCAAGCGTATGGTTGAAGTTTGTTAGATTGTTTAGTAAGTTATAGATGCCGATTATAGCAGTCGAATCGAGCAACTCGACTGTACGCTTGTCACTATCGAGTCAAGCTAAATTGCCGATTACAGAAGTTGACAGAATCTGATCGAGGATGAAAGATAGTTTTTCAAAATGTCTGTTCTGAGCTTTAAAAAATATCTGTATTTGTCTGTTTGAATGAGTTTCCCTAAGATAAGCTTGAAGAATTAAAACGGGTCCAGAGGGGGATTTAAATTGAGAGCATAGCATGTTCAAATGAAAGTGATAATTTTAGTAAAATAATAAAACTCTCAAGCTGGTAGTACATAATTTGTACAATGACCACATATTTGTCAGATAGACAACTATCAACCATATTAGATTCCTTTGAATATCTCTTCTTCTTTTTTCCTGAAAAGTTTAGTATCTTGAACAAACTTCCAGAAGAATCTAATTATTTCTATGGAGTTTTGTCCTTCTCAAATCCACACATATTCTTGCGATTCCACAAGTTTTTAGTCCTTCTCTAAATTATGATGTCAAATTAAATTTTCTAATGGTTGTTAGTGTTATGTGATTGATTTAGGTTTTTTTTTTTATCAAGACTTTTTTTTTTTTGAAGACTTCTGATTATTACGCTAAACTGTGATTCATCAACATTTGACATAACCTTCCGTTGCAAAGCTGCATCCTTAACTATATTTTTGAATGCTTTACAACTTATCTGAAGTTCTTTCAACCATAGCTATGGTGCAACATGACTCACAGCTAAGCTTTTATTTTACAATTTGGTGTTTTAGATTTCGTAAACATCAAATAAAGGAATGATTTTATCGATTTTCCATGCGACTACCCTGCCACCTGGTGGTGAATCGCCAATCGTAGACACTCTGTAATGCTTTGAAAAATTTCAAGCATTATCAGTTGATTTGCAGCAGCCATGTAGAAAGCAGTCAAGCAACTACTCTCGATGGTTTGCTAGCTCCATCCCGGAGCGTTGGAAGTTGAACATCGTTGGATCCGGCAATCCTCCCCATCTGAAGAAAGGCGAGAGCGTCAAACTGAAGTAAGATACCAGCCACCCGACAGTGCTGCGCGACCGTAAAGAGGGCAAGGTCATCGTTCCGCGGCTTGTGCCAAGTGGTTGGTGAAATCGACCAACCGGTCAGGAAGTACCTAAAGATTGGACTCGGAAAAAATGCGACACTTTGTTTTGGGTGTAACTTTTTATCGCGTGGGTAAAAATTAATGAAATTTTGAGTAATACTAGTTTAGAGTGTTATGTTTCTGTGTGCAAAATTATCGCGATCTGTCAAGGAGTTTTCAAGATGCATTCGAAACAAGAAGAGCTAAGCCAGCAAATCTTGGGCGCGGTGATCGATAATCCTGGTCAGTCGCACAGATGGATCGGCAAAAGGCTTGGAATCCACCATTCCACCGTATCCCGCGTTGTGAAGATGTTTCAGGAGACGAAGATCATCGAGCGGCGCGCTGGAGTTCGTTACTACCGGCACCATAAACGGGCAGATTTATCGAGAGGAATGCTTGCAGAAGCGCTTGCTACCCTTCCTCCGCTCTCACCGTGGTCCCACGCTGTTCTGGTCAGATCTCGCTTCGTTCCATAACGCCAAGCCTGTAATGGATTGGTACGAAGCGAAGGGCGTTAATGTGGTCCCAAAGGAGGCGAAGTTTTGGGCGATAATGAAGAAGAAGTTGAAGAAAAGCGGAAAAACATTAAAAACCGATGAAGCTTTGAAGAAAAACTGGGCGAAATTGTGTAAGGAAGATGGACAAAGCCTCGCCCAAGATCTCATGAGCAGTGTTAAGAGAAATGTACGAGCATTCAGCTTGGCGGTGAAATTCAATAAATAAATTATGCCAACGGCGCGCCGAAGATGAGCCGAAACCAAAAAAATCACGACAAAGTCGCTCCAAAATTAAAGTTTTACTGACCGTTTTCTTTGATTTTCGCGGTGTCGTCCATTCTGAATTCCTTCCAGAAGGTCGAACGGTTAACAAAGAGTATTATTTACAAGTTATGAGACGTTTGCGTGAGGCAATTCGAAAGAAGAGGCCAGAATTGTGGCGCAATAATTCGTGGATTTTACACCACGATAACGCTCCATCACACACCGCGCTCACTATTTGTGAATTTTTGGCCAAGAACTCCACCAATACCATCAAACAAGCACCATATTCACCAGACCTTGCCCCGTGCGACTTCTTTCTCTTCCCAAAACTGAAAATTCCGCTCAGAGGTAGGCGTTTTGAATCGATTGATGCGATAAAAAAGAATTCGCTGGAAGAACTGAAAGTTTGTTATAATTTTATTACCTCTTGAGGATTTTTTGTTACAATTTCTGTTATTTTAACAACATCCGCGATCTAAATTCTAATAACCTCTGTTATAAAAACAGCGTAACTGAATAACAAAACCTGAAATAATTTTGTTATTTACTTCTGGTCCTCCCAGGGTATTATATGTTAATTTGTTATAAGTATGCTACACAGATCACCAAGATGAAAACGTTTTAAACAAATTTATATCATAATCAGTTAGTCGTAACAAGATTTGTTATACTTTTGTTATTTTTATGTTATACCCTTCTGGTCAACAAACCAACCGATATCCACCAACTTTACAACCCCCACCCCACCCTCCCCAATCTCCCTTCCCCCCTCCCCACCTTCCCCCTTCCCCACAATCTCCTAATCTCTCCCTGATTATCTCTTGAATTCCAGGGACAAAAAAAAAACCGCGATATCCACCAACATTATCCCCCCACCCTACAAATGTTTCTCACCTCACGGCCTGGCGTCCTATTTCTCCTTGCCATGAAAACATTAAGTAGATCCTCCTTATCCTCCTTCTCTCTGAAGTTATCTCCTGATCTTCTGCGCAGCTCCCTGCTGAACATCTGGAAAGTTCCCTCCTGAACTTTTGGCAAGTTTCCTCATGAACTTCTGAGCAGTCACTCCTATTTTTTATTTTTTTGAGTTCCGCTACAAAACTGCGGAGAACTTATTTCGAGACGCTTGAACTCCTCTGGTAGATTTTTGACGTAGGAGTACGTCTTTGTTCTCTATACTGGGGTACAAGTAAAAAAAAACCTATTGCTACCGTCATGAAAAGCGCACAGGTTTTGAGCGTTAATATCTCAGTCGGTTCTCCAAACATTTTCAAGATATTTGCCCCATTCGAGCGGAAATATTTCTACGCGTCGATTCCAATGTTGATTTTTTTTTTAATTTTCAACACAAAACTATTGAAAATAACGCAAATCGACAAAGATTTGTCATTAGGGCCTAACTGACAAACGAAAACAATGGCTTCATCCATAAAATTCTCTTGGCACTACGGCTACCCATGTAAGCAACCCCACATTTGCTCCCACCACACTTCCTCCAACCCCAAAACTCCCCAAACACCTACTTTCTTCTTCCCAATTACTAAATGCTAAGTATTTTCCATCCCCTCCAATTAATAGAATTCCATCCCCTACCACCAAGTCCTTCCCCTTGAAACCGCTTTCCAACCCGCCATACCCCTTTATTCACCTCTCGCACAAACTACGTGGTCAAAAAGTCAATTTTAACGCTCTCAACTCATAGCTCCCTAAATAGTGGAGCTAGAGCGATGGCGTCTTTGGCAAAGTTGATGGATATGACAAGCTTCGTATTTTGACGGCATGACTTTTGTGATAAATCCTCCTAGAAGTGGGATGAAAATTAAACTTTTTTAGGAGTTTGAGATAGAGAGTTGATGTCTTGAGCAAAGTTGTAGAAAAAGTCAATACAAATAACTTTGCTGAAGACGTATTAATCATTTGTGTCACCCAATTGGAGATAGAGAGCGTTTTATAAGAACTAACCTCCAAAAACACATGTTTCACCGAAACATTTTTGTTTTAATTTTAAGGACAATAAAGTTATTTGCAATGTCAAAATACAAAACTTTTTAGAACATACTATACCTGCATTATTTCAGTGGGATGAGTTATTGAACTTTTTCCCGTTTTTTCGTCGTATTTTCGACAACTGTACCACACTCGTTTTTGCCGTAGTTGGTCCTTGAGTGCCGGTTTATAATGAAAGATTGTAAACGTAGATTTCGTCGTCGAGTGTTGATGTTCAAGAGACCAAGTAAAGTTGAACAGTCGATGTTTTCCTGAAGGAGGTCACCAACGAAACACACTTTGGCTACCATATGCCTCCCTTCCAACAATTCCAGGCTGATGAGCTTACACCGACTTTCATAACTTGGCAATCTGCGAGGGTCTTGCCAACGAAGATGTCGCAAAACAAAGCGTATACACCTTCGCTGAACGGCTTCGATCATCTGGACTGCATTTTGGTAGAAAGGGGACCAAACGACAGCACAGTACTCCAAAAAAGGACGAACCAAAGAGCAGTATAGTGCCTTCAGACAATAAACGTCTTTGAAGTTTTTTGCGAAGCGGAATATGAATCCTAACTGCGATGAGGCTTCAGAAACAATATAGGCAATGTGGTTCTCGAATGACAGTTGGGAGTCGAGCATTACTCCCAGATCCTTGAGTGTTGTTTCACGTTTCAAGCGTGTTCCTTGAAGGATGTACTCGTGGAGATACATCGCACGTTTTCGGCCAAAGTAGATAGCCGCGCATTTGGATACATTTAAGGACATTCTGTTGATCGGGCACCAGTCGTCGAACACTTGTAGTCCCTGCTGAAGAAAATCGGCGTTTTCTGGACATTTTATGACGTAGGCTTTAGGTCGTCCGCGTAGGATAATTTCAGGCACCTGAGGACCAAGTTCACGCCGTTCATATATAACAGGAAAAGAAACGGACCAAGGTGGCTGCCTTGTGGAACGCCGGATGTTACTGAAAAGCTGGACGAGGCATAATCTGAGATCTTCAAAGACATAGTTCTACCAGTCAGGTATGAGCGGAGCCAGTTCAACAATTGATCTTGAATCCTCATTTTCTCGTATTTGGAAATTGCAATCTGATGGTTCATTTTATCGAAGGCCGCAGAGAGATCTGTGTATATGGCGTCTACTTGATGACCGCGTTCCATTTCACGGATGACGAACGATGTCAATACGGTGAGGTTGGTCACCGTCGAGCGCTTGGGCATAAAACCGTGTTGTTCAGGAGAAATAGTATGTGAATAGTCATGGACCAGCCTTTGAAGAACAATTAGTTCAAATGGCTTGGATACAGCACTTAGTGCAGCTATCCCACGATAGTTGGTGACAGAGCTCTTAGGTTTCGTTTTGAGATGACTCTGCAATTGAGACTGATGAGAGTTGTACAAGCTGTTATTGAGGTGTTTGTAATCGTCATTGGCGCGTGCGTAGTTTGTTCTCGTAGAATCGGTGCGATATTTGCTGTGTTTCCTCAGAGCAGCCCTTTTAACTCGTTTCAAATGTTTGAGGTCGGAATTAGACCAAGCAAGTTTGGGAGGCTTACGGTTGAGTTTCTTAAGCACGAATTGATTAACGGCGTACAGCAAAATACCACACATAGTCGAAGCAGCAAAATTCGCATCCCCGTTTGCAAGGGTCGTGGTCCAATTAACGCCGGCGAGAAAGTTGTTCATTTCCACGAAGTCGGCATGGGTGAAGTCATAATAAACGTTTTCGATGTTGTCATGGAAGCTGTACTTAGGATTAAACTCCAGTGTCAGTAGCAGAGGGGAATGATTTCTGCAGCTTTTGACAAGCGGTGTCGGAGCTTGAAGAACGGAACATCTTTGACCCAATTCTTCGCTAATGAAACAATTCTTCGTTAATGAAACAAAGATCCAGCAAACGGTTATTCGTGTTCGGAATGCCATTAACTTGCTAAAGTCTGGCGGTAGAATAAGCATCAAGCAAGGAGAGTGAAGCCAGTCTGAATGACGAACAGGAATTGTCTGGATAGCGGAAGCCATTAGTATCGATATGCCATGAAATCGTGCTGAGGTTAAAGTCTCCCACGATAATGATGTTGTCGCTGGGTGCCATTTGTGACACGATCCAATCCAAAGAAAGAGCGTGCTTTTCGATAAGGCTGCTATCGCTAACACGATCGGGGAGAATATAGACCACACAGATAAACAGTGTCCCGGTTTTCGATCCGTGGATATCGCCACTCAAAGATGTTCAACCGTTGAGTCCTCTGGAGGCTTCAGAAGTCGTGATTTGAATTTTGAGCGCACGGCAAGAAGAACTCCACCACCAGATTTCTTGTTGCTATTGAGCGACGATCGGTCTTGCCGGCAGACATAATACGTGTCGTCGAACAGTTGCTTCGATAATGTGTTTATATTAAACCAGGTTTCGGTGAAGGCGTAAACATCGTAGCATACGTCACTGCATGCCAACTGGTACTCGGCGAGCAAACTGTTGATACGTTCTGGTAGTACAAAAGGGCTTTCAATGCAGGGGCTGAGGATTCGGCAGGCAGCGATCTGAAAGATGAGGCAGTATCAGCCCAAGCAACGTAATTAAATGAAGGATACTTGCCATGGATGGCAGCTTGGAGAGCCCTGTCCCCATCGCTAGACCCAGGGCCGGGACGACTTTGACGGCTGGAACTAGCAATTAGAACATCTTTGAGACCGGCAGTGGGCACAGCTGAGCTAGGAGGGTCCAAGCCTTCTATACTACTTTGTGACGTGCGTCCCAGACCGGTTGAAGTGACGGTCGATGTGTGTTGATGAAGAGCATGGGCGAGATGACAGGTATGTAGCAGGCTGGTGGGCGTTGATAACGGCGGTCTAGTGGAAACATCAGCAGGAAAAAGAAGTCAAAATCTAGGTGTAAATTATAAGTGCTTTCAAGTGGTGGTTAGTTAATCCGTCCACGACCGTCTGCTGGGGAGTTATGCTCAAAATAAATATTGATAGTTTCACTATATATCATGATTAAAACAGTATAAATAAATTGCGTAGTCATGGTCACCACACCTTCAAACTCATTATTTCCAGATAAATTTTGCATTTTGTTTTTGTAAATATTTATATATATTTCATTTTACTATAATCTAACCGATTATTATTTCAATTATTTATTAACATTTATATTTTCAATGCTGTTTCCAATTTTAACCGCTTCTTTTGCTAGCAGCTGCTTATCATCGCCAGACAATGGTTTCTCATGCTTTTTGGGCCAACCGCGAATGCTTATAAGCATTGGATCTGATGATACTAGAAACCAGTTCAGAAGATCGCTATTTGTAGTTATTACGCAATTTTGAGCGAACACTCCAGGATGAAGAAATGTCATGAAAAAAAGTTTCTAGAACATCAAATTTTGATGCATTTCTCAAAATTTTGATGTTAGCGAAATTAAACGTATTCTAATGATATAATCTGATCTTTGAAATATTTTTGAAAATTTCAGCTCCTGGTGCTGATCTTCTTAAGAGCATTCGTTCTCGAGATAAATCAGATTTAATTTTATCATATTCGAGTAATATTTTGAAACTTTTCAAAAATCATTCGCGTTTCTCCAGTAACCACAAAACGTTTTTTGAAATATATATTAAGTTTCCTACAACTCTCTTTTTGACAGCAAGATGATCGGATGAACGGTTCAAAAGATATGGAGTAAAATGGTTCAAACAGTATTTTTAAAATTTGCGTTTAACATATGCCTATTTTGCTTCTTATTGTATTTTTTATACAGTGTGTGTAAAAACTTGAAGCTCTAACGTCGGTTTTGGAGAAATTTTCAGGGTGGAGAGATCTGAAGTGAAAAAAGTGTCTCTAAGGTCAACTTTTCAAGCATTTTTAAAATCTCAACTATTTGCCAAAATAAACATGTTTCCATGTTGCAGTATATTTCCAGCAGAAAATACGGCCTTTTCATAAATTATTAGCGGTTCTTCAGCATCACAAAAATACATTTTTTGAAATATGCGTTTAGTTTCCCACAACTCACTCTTAGCCAGCAAGACGATTCTATAAACAGCATAAGAAATAGGGGAAAATGATTGAAAAAACTTTTCTTATATTTTAGTTTGCTTGTATTTCCAATTTATTATGCGCATACTAAAGTACATATCAGCACCAAGTACATATCAGGCTTTAGTAGTCATTTTGTCTTGAACAAAAGGTCACAAATACAAATTAAGCACTCTTTAAGGAAGAGGAGCTTTATCTCTATCCGCTGATATAAAGCTCGATTCAAAAAAAAATTGGACGCATGGTTTCATACACCACCGCGTCCCTGGTTGTTGGAACAAAAACGTTTGACAGGCATTTGTTGATGTTTTATTGACGAAGATGGTTGGTGATGAGTGATTTTTTCTCGATTGATCGATGCATCTCGAAATACCGGATCATGGAACTTGAAAAAAGAAAACTAATTGTGCACAAACATCTAGAGAATCCATCGTAGTCTGCCTCAAAAATAGCAAAAGTGTTAAAATTCCTAAAGTCAACGGTGTGTTTTGTAATCAAATGTTACAAGGATACTCTGAGTGTGGATAGAGCACAGCGCATCTATCATAAAAGTGGCACTAGGGACAGAGAGCTGAGGAGAAAGGTGTTGAGGTACGTGAAAGTCAACCCAGGTGACTCCAAACGTAATTTGGCAAAGAAATACGATTCCAACTTTTCCACCGTGCGTAGCATCCTTTCAAGAAAAGGATATAAGTATTTTTGTGACAGTAAACATCCGAATCGCTCCCTGAAACAAAATGTAGTGGCCAAAAAGCGAGCACGATTACTATACGAACAAGTTTTGACGAAATTTGATGGCTGTATTTTAGTGGATGACGAAACATACGTGAAAATGGCTGTGAACAAATCCCTGGACGAAAATTTTACCTGGCAACTGGTCGTGCGGATGTCCCTTTCAGGTATAAATTTGTTTTTGCTGATGAGTTTGCTCGGAAACTAATGATTTGGCAAGGAATCTGCAGTTGTGGCCGTAAAACCAAGGTTTTCATCACATCTCACACAATGACGTCGAAGGTTTACATTAAAGAGTGTCTGAAAAAGCGGATTTTACCCTTCATTCGGCAACACAAGACCAACGTTATTTGGCCGCATCTAGCCAGCTGCCACTACTCTAAGGAGGTACTAGAATGGTATGCTACGAACACTGTTAATTTCGTCGGTAAAGAGATTAATCCTCCGAATTGCCCAGAGTTCAGACCGATCGAAAAATATTGGGCAATTGTCAAGCGAAAACTTCGAGGGTGCGGTGAAGAAGTGACAAATGCAGAACAAATGCGTTTAAAGTGGATTAAGTTCGCCGGTACTGTGTTACCAGCGACTGTGCAGATCATCATGGCATCGATCACAAGTAAAGTGCGACAGTTCGTTCTAAACGGTAAAATGTAATAATTTGTTATATATCTTTTGAAAGCTGAATCAATACCCTTTTGTTTGACGTTTTGATCAACCGTGTATGTTGCTTAATTTTTGAGTTATGATCACTTGAATGCGTCCAAATTTACTTTGAATCGGGCTGTATTAAATTAGGAATTTTTAAAACTCCCGATACTTCCCAGAAAAAGACTTTCTTTACAAAAGCAGATATTCGCAAACCAAAATTGGCCCATACAAATATTTTCTACAATATAAAGTTTAGAAAAGTAGACCCTTTTCTTTTACATTTTTATATAAAATATGAAGGATTGATGCTACATCATTTGAAAACAATTTTGCCTCTATCTGATGATCTGAACGTGGAACAAGAGAGTGATATTTTTGTGTACCAGTAATCATTTTAGTCTGTGGGCTTCAAATGGTGAGTTGACAACTTCGAAGGAGGGTGCGACCGACCTCTCGTCCTCACAAGTTCCTACCTCACGCCTCCACGAGTCATATGATCACAAAAGACTGCCAGCCGAAACATGGAGACGCTGGTTGGCGTAGCCTGGGCAATGTTGTCAATCTGACAATAGCGAAGTGAGGGGTGCGACCGAAGATCTTATACCTTTAAATCATATTCTATATTTTCTATTCTCATTTTACTAATAATTTCAGCACGCTTTGGAATCATCTTTGCATTCCAAAACTATGTAAGAGCCGGGAGCAACATGCCAGGCATCAAAGGCGGAATTTGTATCTCAGCATTTCAGCATACTATTTTATTTAAAATTGCACTTCTGAACTTCAACTATTATATTCATAAAAGGCTGGCATGTGCTTATACGTAATGTAGGATTATATTTTAATGTTGTGTTTGTGGTATTATGGTAAGATAAGCCATTTCTTTCAGAAATTATCCCACCGGACTCTTCGTTCACTCTATCTTTGAAATGTTGCTAGAACAGTTTAAAGAAAAATATTACAAATATTACTATGTTTTATAAAATAATATCTTTTATTGAAATTTTATCTTTTATATTTCGAATGATCTATTCTGTTTTCAGCTTTCCCAGGACTAGTAGGATATTGATACATATCTAACTTTTATTTATTTTTCAGTAACAATCCATTCAAGTTTGAAATTTGAATAAATTAGCATTTTTGTCTATAATGGTATCTTAATTTGTTGTGTACAAAATATATTATTTATTAAATAAAATATAACGGGGAAAGGGAGGGACCATCAGGGCACCCAAGTAAAACGATTTGGATAGGGAGCATGGGACTGCCTCCTCCCTATTGTTAACATTTCGTGGAACGAGGGCGGGCTCTTCGACCCCATCTATTGGGTTTATTCTGTCAATCGAGGGCTCGATTCTAGTGCTGTGAGTGTGAACTTGCTTTTGGAAGGAGATTCTCTTCCCTATATTCGCGGGTTTCGCGTAAGTGTCTCTGCTTACGGGCCCGCCCAAACGTTTTTGGCCCTTCATACAGGAGCTTGATTATCACAAACAATAATAGAATCCTGATCAAATCGTTTTTCAGATTATTCCACTGCTATGGAAAGTTTCCTTGCTGCAATAGATGGTAGTATTACATTATCATCATCATCACCAATAATTTTTTTTCCCCCAAAAGAAATATCCCTTTTATTAACCCCCTTTTTGTTAAACTTTTCCCCAAAAGAAAGGAACCCTCTCAAAAAAACAAAAAAAACATATATTTTTATTTTTAATAAATTTATTTGTCAAAAAATATATGTATTTGTGTTTTATATGATATTTTACTCTCGTTTAATCAAAACATTTGATCATAGCCAAGACTCCTAACTTTTCATCGAACTTGGCCCATAAGCTTCTGCACAGTGGTACTTCCCACCATTTTGACCACTTTTGGCCAATCTTTTTTAAATTTTTGGATGTCGTCCGCTGGTTTTATGAATTTTCGAAGCTTTGCTTTGGTTAAAGCCCAAAAAGTCTCGATTTGCCGTGCCACCGGGCAGTTCGGCGGATTCATGTCTTTCGGCAAGAAACATACATTTTGACCTTTGTACTATTCTAAAGTGTCCTTTGCGTAATGACATGACGCCAAATCAGGCCAAAACAATACTTGACCTTCGTGCTGCCTGATCATCGGCAATAATCGCTTCTGGAGACATTCCTTAACGTATTTCTGAGTGTTCATCGTCTCCGTTGTGATGTACGGACTAGATGTTTTACCACACTCGCATATTGCATGCCAAACCATAACCTTCTTACCGAATTTTTCGGTAAAAGTTGCCTTCTCCGTTTCGGAGATGTCTTTGTCTTCGCTTACAGTATAGAATTGTGATCCGGTTAGCGTTTTGTAATCTAGTTTCACATACGTTTCATAGTCCATTATTATACACCCAGAATTTCTACACAATAACGAATCGTAGAGTTTGCGGGCCCGTGGTTTCACGGACGCGGCCTGTTTTGGGTTTCTTTTGTTTTTTTTTTTTTCTGCTTCCGGTATGTTTTTAGCCCAAGTCTTTCTGTGGCACGCATGGCGTTACTCGACGAGGTCCCTAGTTTTTTCGCAACATCCCGAACGGAAGTCGCTGGTTTTCGCTTGTAGGCATCCCTGATCTTTTTATCGATATCCGGACTAACAAGACCGGATTTCCGACCACTCTTCGGCGCATCTTCAAACGTACACTGTTCTCTATATTTTCGAATGGCAGATCGTACCGCCCCGACGCTTACACCCTCTTCCTTGGCCAATTTACTCAAGGAGAGTCCGCTCACAGTGCACCATTTGTTCACGATACTTTTTCGTTGTTCCGGAGTAAGACCGCGCATTTTGATAGGTAACACAAAACTGAGCACGTTTTTGATGCTATGTCATTCAGATATGTGCAAACAAAAAGACGCAGGCAAAACGTGTTGAAATATTTCATTATATTCAAAGTGACCGATAAAATAAGGTGTGCTTTTACTTTCTGGAACAGTCGTTAGTTCATGAGATACATAACAAAATGATATTTTCGTTAAGCAATCATTATTTTTCTGATTGGCCCAATCAAATAATTCTTTTGTATTTGTTGTTATTTTTTTTTTTTTTAAATTTCATTAATATTTTATTATTTTCTCCGTGGTTTGTAAACCTGCAATTAATTAATATTATCCCTTAATAATTTTTTTCGTTTAATTTACCAAGCTTTACCGATCACCGTGTTTGAGGGAAGGGTTTACAACACTTAACTTTATTGAATTCTATTTTGAAAATATTATTAAACACTCAAAACGAATTTGTTACTGATGCTTTCCGAGAAGTGTAACGAATTTATATGCCAAGTACAGGTAGTTTTAGATTTCTAGGTATACTATCGGCAATACCCAGCAGCGGGCTACCCAACGGACGAGTTTTTCATGCTACTGAGAGCCTTTGATGCTACCTAAAACTCAGGCAGGCGGTAAGTTGGTCCAACATTTGAACAAAACAGATTATAAACTGTAGGGGACCCACACGCTAAGCTCAGTTTACCCATAATCGCAAAAAAAATGCACATACTCATTTATGGGTAAAGTTGACTCTACCCATATATGAGTAAATTTGTATGGGAATAAATAATCAAATATGGGTAACTAGTATTGTACCCATAAATGGGTATGTGCACTTTTCGCGATTATGGGTATTCTTCACCCATATTTAGGTAAACTGAACTTAGCGTGCATAGCGCTGACGTCGTTGGCAAAATATATTTTCCTGATTTTAGTAGGCCAGGGACATAACTTTCAACGTGAAAAGTATGCGATTTGACAGCTATGTACCCGGCATGTTCGCGTGTGAAAACAAGACGAACAGTAGCGCTATGCATCCTCTATAGTTTATAATCTGTTTTATTTGAACCGTTCATTCAATCATCTTGCAGTCAAAGAGAGAGTAGCGTAAAATTTATTATAAATTTCTAAAAACTAACTCTTGTCAGTCAGCATCAAGACCTGAAAGCGAACGGTCGGAAATTGTGAACGTCGGTCGATAGCAGAAGGTTAGCTCGTGTTCTAGCAGCTTTAGATGTGCTAGGAGGCTGCGGTGGACATCCGAGTGAGGAAAGTGATAGGAAAGAAATTTGGTAGTTCTAATTTACCAGCGGAGTTCGAAATTAATATTTTTTCAAAAGTATCGGGTTTAAGCAGCAGACGCAAAATTTTCAAGTATAGAGTTCTTGTATTCTTGTAGGAGAGAGAGGGATAGAGATCGGAAAGGCTTGCGACGCCCGCAGTCGTTAAGCAGGAGTAGGGGAAACTGGAAAGGAGAAATTATATACATTCTGCATGCGGACAGCAGCAAAATCTGGAGTGGTAGTGATAGCCGAGAAGATGTTGTGAGATGTTGTGTCGAGAGAGCGGTTTAGTGAGTAGAGAGTAAGAAAATTGAAAAGTGGAAAAGGCGGCTTAGTCAGATCGAAAAGTGAGAGGGAACGGAGAGGCCTGCATCTCATGCGGAAAGCGAATAGAAAAAGAAGCAAAAGAAAAATTTGAACGCGTGAGCGGTGAAAACAGCGGAACTAGTGATATCCGGTAGCGAAAAAAGTGTTATACTGGCAAGGGCAATAGTGTTTTCTGAAGAAATCGGAGGAAGTGAAGAATAACACGAGAGTCATTTCGGGCAGGAGTGAGAAAGAATACCGATAGCTGTTGGATGGTGGTGTTGGTTTAGGTTTGGTCGACTACAGCACACCATTAGTGAGTCAAAGAATAATGCTGAAGGGCCTTATATACACCGAAAGGAATATGAATAAGAATTCATAAAATTAAATTCGAGGTAAGGTTAGCTATAAGTGATCTTTCGATTCTGGGTTTTTGGAAATAAATTGGAGAGGATCTAACTGTTAAAAGTGATGGTAAGGATTCCGACATTCAATCAATGATAAAATCTTAATTTTATCAGGTCCGTAATTTAACGGATATAATTGTTATTGTAATTTTGTATTATAGCAGAGCCTTCACAATGTTTTTTTATGCTTTTTTCAGCTTAACATTTGTGCATTGTTGCAAGTCTAAGCCCACCTAACCCACGCTATGTATGTGAGGTGATACATTTTATCTTATTCAATGTTACAAAGACGTTGATTCCAGATAGTATGGAAGTTTTTCTTACATTTAGCTAGAGGTTCTTTTCTATCAATTTTGGTCATTGGATATTATTAAAATTAGTAAATTCTCTTCAATTCTGCTGATTATGTCTATCCATGTCATAAATACATACATATTTTCTATTGTTTGGTATACAATTAAATGTTGTATGGATGTTTATACTTCATTTAATTGCGAAATGGTTTGGTAAAAAAGGGTTTCACATTCCGGAGTTGCATTCATCTACAGATAATTGAGCTGCAATGAGGCACCAAGCAGCATATAATTATCATATGCCTTTCATTGTTAAGTTATTTCATCATACTATTTTATTTAAACCACTCATTTCATCGATAATATCACCATAACATTTTAGCAAACATTCATCATATAGCTGCATCTAATTATCATTGCATATCATTATATTATTCATTAGGAAAATAATAATAGTTATTATGAAATTTTATCTGCTTCAAGGTTATAAGGAAGGGGATTCCAGGTTATATAGATCATTTATTACATTGTATTAATTTAGGTGTTTTTCTACAGATTTACATCATTGAATATTATTTTGTTAGATTTTTTAAATTTATAAATGATCTTTGTTTTGCAATTTTTGCGTGCATATGTCATAAATACATAGATATTTATTGTTGTTTTATGAATAATTAAATGTTTTATGTCTTGTTTAATTGCAATATGACCTTCAGATTCCAGAATTACATTCATCGGACACTGATTGAGTTGTAAAGAGGCACCAAGCGGCATATTATTATCCTTTTATTGCATACTTTGGTTATTGGATCATATTACACTATTCATAACCATATTAAAATGACAGGAGGACGAATTCCATCTATGACATATTTAAATTGAATATTCTTGTATATTTCATTGCTCTATAACATACTCCATATATTGCATATCATGACATATTATTTACATTATATATAATTAATACTGGGTTGGGAGGGAGCATCATAGTATCATTCAAGCTGAAGCTGGACGATGGTTTGATTGACTGCCTGAGTCTAGGAGGAAATGAACAGCATCATTTTCCTTATCCCACCGATTCGATTGTGATGCTGTGAATTCTACTCCAACAGTTTCGGTGAGAGTGACGCGCCCTTCTTAACAAGCCATCCCAAAAATTAGTATATTGTTTTTGATTTGTGGATTTGTAGTATTGTGGTGGTGTGGTGGTAGAGAGATTTTCCTTATTTCCTCGTTTTCCCCGGGGTTGTTTTCCCACCCCCCCCCCCCCCCCCTTTTCCCCCCCTACAGCGATACTACGAATACATTTCTGTGGCTGATTTAGCTTTTGCTAATAAGTGGAGGCAGTACACCCCCCCCCAGCAAGAAGGGTGGGTGGCAACCATAAAAAAAAAAAACACATATATATAAAAAACTACTTCTTGTTGTTGGAGAATCTAGAAAAACTTATGAAAAGGTTGTATTTTTGAAAATTATTCGAGTATGATACACTCAGTAGCAAAAAAAAGCCGAGTAAAATTTTGCTTCCAAAAAATGCCATGTTCAACCTTCTGTAACTTTGTCAATTATCAATATTTTTGGCTGAAATTTTCACAATACTATAGACAATGTAAAGACCTTATGTGACCAAAATTTCATGTTGCTAAAATTTATAAATTTGAAGTTTTCATAACATATGTGAAAAAAGTCGTTTTTGGTCATACCAATTTCAAAATTCCGTATATATGTGAAAAATTTAGGTAGCATATTACAAATTTCTCCATAGTCTAAAAAAATATAGAGAAGAAAGTGGACAAAATTTGAACTGTTTCCATCAAGTGCTTTGGACTACAGCTGCCGTCAAAGTTGACGCACCAACATGAGTATTTCCATTTTCACCCGATATTGACCATGCTGAAATATCGGTGCAAAAAAAAACCGAGGCGAGCTCTACTAATAATACTGTATAATACTGTATACGTAGTTTTCACAAACAAATCCATACTGTATGCCATATCTTAAAGTTCTTCGTGGTTTGCACTAGTTATTTCACGCGAAACAAATGATTTGTATTTATAAAATAAATTAGCCTCGGCTTTTTTTTTTGCACCGATATTTCAGCATGGTTAATATCGGGTGAAAAATGGAAATACTCATGTTGGTGCGTCCACTTTGACGCCAGCTGTAGTCCAAACAACTTAATGAAAATAGTTCAAAATTTGTCCACATTATTTCCTATATCTTTTTAGACTCTGGAGAAATTTTAATATGCTACCTAAATTTTTCACATATATACGGATTTTTGAAATTGGTATGACCAAAACCGACTTTTTTCACATATGTTATGAAAACTTTAAATTTATAAATTTTATCAACATGAAATTTTGGTCACATAAAGTCTACACATTGGTTATAGTGTTGTCAAAATGTCAGCCAAAAATATTGATAATTGATAAAGTTACAGAAGGTTAAACATGGCGTTTTTTGGAAGCAAAATTTTGCTCGGCTTTTTTTTGCTACCGAGTGTATAAGTAAAATCGCAAATATCTCGAGAACAGATGCTCTTACGAAGGTCATCAGCAAGGGTTCAAAATTTTTAAAATACTTTAAAAATCAGATTATATAATCAGCATACGTTTATTCTCGCAAATATTAAAATTTTAAGAAATGCACCAAAAGTTGATGTTTTAAAACTTTTTTCCCTGCCATGTTTCCATCCTGCAGTTTTCATTAAATTCGTTTTCGAAATAATTTCAAGTTTTCATAATCAAAAAATAAAAAATAAAATAAAAAAAATCGTTTTTTGATGTATAGAAATTTTCATGTTAACTGTCGATTTTTTTTTCCGAATTTTTTTTTTTTCTCCTCAGTGTATATTTTTTTCACAACTTTCACACATAGGGTCACAACTTGTTCTTATACAGTTTTTTTTCTACAACCAAAGGTTTTCGAGCTACAAATTATTAATTGAAGTGCTGTTGAAAATGCTTACGCCCTTTTCAAAACTGACCCTTGAGTCACAAAAATCTATGTTAGCGCGGAAAATGTCCAGCCTCCTAAGCCAAACGCGCTTGCAAAGTTTCATTCAAATAAAAAAATGTCGAAAATAATTTTTCACATTTCCAGGTCATTACGGCTGGAAACGCTCCCAATCAGTAGTGGCCTTTTCTGACAGAAAATTGATTTCGCTTATTGATTAGCAGCTGGCATGTTCTGTCCAAGGTGTAAACAAAGCTCATCAGTAAGTGCAAGTGTTGAGTGCAGGTGAGGTCATGCCTTAGCAAAAATAGTTTTTTTTTGGATCGCTATTCCCATTCGTCCTATTGCCTGGAATAATAAGTGAAAATGACTTATCGTGATCTATGTCCGTTACAATACTTACGTTATAAAATTATGAACAAACTACGTGTAAACAAAGTAGATACACATATATGAAAACATTATGCCCATTATGCCAAGAGATCACTGGAGGAAAAAAACCGGCTGTACCGAAGACCGCCAACCCTCCTCAATAATTTCGTGGCTAAAACTGAGGACCAGTTTATCGCCAATACCACGAAAGAGCTAATAAACAGCCCGACATCCATTTTTTTCGTCGGCCTTAGGTTCGTAGAAGTCCTAATAAATGTAGGATTTAAGGAAAATATGTTCAATTGAATTATTTTTCGCCAACCGAAATAATTCCATTTTTGTCCCATTTATAGGGTAACTGCCCCCATATTAATCTCATTGTTCCTCTATTCATCCTACGACGAATTAAACAATTGGGCAGTTGAAGGATCGGTTTCGTTTTCTCGTAATGTTTGCTTACGTTAAATAACTACAACAAACATTACTCACTAATCCTGTCACGTGTATATCGTTTTATCTCAAGTAGGATGAATTGCAAAGTGATGAGATTAATATAGGTACATCTTCCCTATATCCATAAATTCTGTGCGTGGACAAAGTTTCAAAGAAAATGTTAAGACCCTTCGGCCCAATATGTACGAAAATGAATAAAAATCTTCATCTTACTTATTTGAAAAATTCATCTAAATCACATCAGCCTTCATCGAATCACTTTCGATTAGAAGAACGTCAAATTGAAAATTTTTCGGCAGGACTTGCGTTCCTGGAAGAAAGCTAACTACTTTCGTCGAATGCCCGAGCAGAAACAGCCCAAATTATAGCAGCGTACTTCTCGGTAGCCTTTGTTGTTCGACCAGCATCGTCATTATAAGTTGTTCTAACTTGGCCCCAGCAAAAACGTGGGACCAGGGTGCATCGAAAAGTTCAATTGTTGAGATAACTCCTCTTAGCGTGCTTCCATTTGCTTGGGGTAACAACAACAGCAACCAGAGCACGGAGGCGGAGGTGTATCTAATGGAGTGTAATGAATGCTCCCCCGATAAAGTTTTCAGTTTTATTGGATATAAGCACTCCGGTCGGTTCGTCGAGCAATTTTACAAGATTTCACATTTCTTGCACGACTTTGGACTGGAACAGCTGGCCACTCCTGCTCATAGAAGCGTTTGAACGGACCTAACTTTTGCTCCTGTTATTTATTTTCCCGAGGAACTGTGTAGGGATTGCTTTCGAATTATTATTTTTATTTTTTTTCGATGGCCAGTTTGAATCGCTTTTTATTCTTAGCAATCAAATGGTGGATTTTTTTTCTCCTTCCAAGCTCACGGTTCGCGGACGATGCGAGAAAGGACTATCTTATCTTCACGGGAGTGTCGCCACCGTTTGTTGGACACCGACTCGTTTGACAACCGCAAATGGGAACCGATTATCGAACAGAAGATTCTGGTGTGGAAGCAGTTTGCTTGGATGGAACACGAGAGCAATTTCAGATAAACAGAACTGTCACTGGAGGATAGGATAAATGTAGATAAAATTTCAATTTGCTGTTGATGGCAGAGTTTCTCTGCTTCCAGATCAAACCGGGTCATCCCGATTATCGAACTCAGTTAAGCTGTTCTATGAGGACTGAGCACGATAAAATCCGGTAGCATCAGCTGATCGTCCGTAGCAGCGATAGCTCAAAATTGTCCCTAAATGTTCTTCAATTGAGAAATGATTGAGTAAAACACATAAAATCTCAACAGGCATGTTAAACTTAGTTTTCGATTAAGTAATTGAAAAAAATATCCTCAAAATGTTGAGCAACATTAAAAAAAACTCTCTTTTTAAGGACTGTATCGAATATAATATAATATGCACATTTTTTTCTTTCAAATCCTGTAAAAAAACGATGTTTTATCAAACAAATGGATGATTCTTTATTGTATGGGATTGAACTTCAACATTGTGAAGACCGGATGAAATTAATGTTGTTCTGTCACGAATTTGCGAATTTTTGATCGAACACCTTTCATCAAGTTCCCAATAACTGTTTCATCACATTTTATGGACGCCTTCGCCCAATTTTTTTGAATTTCTGCACATTCTGCGCTACTTTATCAGTCTTTCTAAAGACCCTCCTCATAATCGCTCAATAGCGTTCGATGGGCCGAAACTGAGGGCAATTTGGCGGATTGATGTCTTTCCCAACGTAATGTATACCCTTTTCGTGAGTTAATTGAGAGTTGTTTTGGCGTAATGCGCCAACGCTAAATCCGGTCAAAACATTGGGTGGGGGGAGGAGGGGGGTTTGGGTACTATGCTTCTGATATAAAGGCAGCAACCACTTCTGCAGACACTCAGATCGCAAGATCTGAGACACTGCAGATCAATAGATTTCCGCATTGATTGTTCCGGTTGTGTAAAAAAAAAGGTAGACTTCATACCGCAGGAATTTATTGCTTGCCATACCAGCACTTTTCGACAAAACTTCTCCTCTTCAATCGATTTGTCAGCATCGCTGACATCCTCTCCTATAGGGGCATTGTAATATTGTGGACCTGGAAGGGTTTTTTAGTCCTCTTTGACATAAGTCTCGTCGTCCACCAAAATACATGCGTCAAAATACAAAATACAAAATACAAATTCCGGGCCCTTGTTGCTGCGCGTTGCTTCTGTTCTGCATTGTGTTTGGCGATTTTCTGTATCTTGTAGGTCTTCAAGTTGTTCCGTTTCTTGAAACGTTGAATCATTCCCGCTTTATTGGTTGGAAAATCCGGGTTTTCTGCTTTTTCCTGGCATTCCTGTTCATCCAAAGAACAATGTTCCCCAAACTTGGTTATAATGGATTTTACACTCCCGCTATGAATTCCAAAGCGCTTCGCCAATTGTCGCATCGTTACACCCTTTTCACGTAGCCTTGTGTCAGAAACCTTAATTTTCACGTCTTTTTCAATGCACGATATTATGACAACGAAAAATTTAAACCGTGCAAACAAGTAAACAAACGAGAGATGACATTCAATCGCACAGCATGCTATGATGAACACATTAAAACCATCACTAATACACGCGTACGATGCAAATGTACGTGGAAAACTTATTCTCAATACATTCTTTGAGTCTAAAATTTCGCTGTTCTGCTCCGTTTCCTTGCATTGCAATAACTTAACAGGTAGTACAGTGATTTTAATTAATTAAATGTATCTAAATGCAATAATATACTATTATGAGGGCGGGCGTAGAGGTTAACATCCATACCTCTCACGCCAAAGTCACGAGTTCGAATTTCACCCCCGGACAAGTTACGAAAATACCCAGAAGGTATTTGAGTGACAACGATGAGAGATAGACCAGCCAATGGCTGAAAACCACGATAGTCAAGGAACTAAACCAAATATATATATACTTATAATGCTTGGTGCTTTTTTGTACTGGTTGGTTCTACGTTCTTCGAACAGCTGTCGTCAACGCCGGCATGAGGCGGGTTCGTCCGATGGATCACCAGACTCGTGCGCCATGCAAAGGTCCATCTTTTAAAGGTGACAAAACGGAGGTTTATGACGTCGCTTATCTTTTCCGATGGTCGTCAAGGATCCGTCAAAATAGGTCCTTCTCCAGTACAACCCCTGTACAGCCGGATCTTGCGGGTGCGTCGCCAAAAGCGTACCGCAATCCGGATTCCATCCAAAAATAGATCGGGTTTCATTCCATCTCGGGCGGTCATAGTTAGCACATTATCTACACACTTAGAAATTATGAATTTTACACATGACATAATTCATGTTTGTAAAAATTCGGGGAACGTAATGAAGGTTTCGTGTAAAATTATGTCGCCTGAAACTGACACATACGGAAGTCGACAAAAGATGTGTTCGATTGAATTTATTTTCTCGTCTCTTTCAACTTATTCTTATGTACTAAACGATGCTTGCATGCGTCGGTCTCAGGGAACAGACATTTACATGACATTTTGGTAGTGTGTATCGCCAGTCGTTGAGTCAAGCTAAGAGGAACCCTGCGCAGATATGTGAGCATGTTTGTTGCATGGCTATGATTTTGCTCGTTTCCGTACACGTTTAATTTCGCACACTTTTCTTTCAGTGTTGATTTTGAATTATTTCACGGATCGCTGAAAAGTTTTACTTATATGACAGCTGAAGCTCTCCACTTTATTTCGTGGTACAACATGTTTACATTCTTGTTACATTCAGTAAAATTGCGTCGAATCAAGTGGAAGTGCGCTAACGCATTTTGTACGAACGGCAGCAAAATCCGAATTTATCGGGACGCGATCTTGCCAAGAAACTAAACCTACCCAAAAGTACCGTGTTTTGTGTTTGAAAATCATTTGACCAGCGCTTGACTGTGGATCAGAAGGTTGGAAGTGGAACAAATCGAATAGTATGCTCCCGACAAATGGACAAGAAGGTGGTAGCCATTATTGAAAAAAAATCACAATCTTTCTGTGCGAAATGTGGCTCGCAAAGTTGGGAAGTCAAAATCATACGTACAAAAAGTGAAGCACAGGCAAGGGCTGCAGGCGTACAAAGCGAAAAAGTTGCCCAACCGTGATGGCAAGCAAAATTTCACTGCAAAAAGTCGTTCTTAGGAGCTTTACACAAATTTTTTGCAAACATTTTCTTGTATCATAATGGACGACGAAACATACGTACTGGAAGACTTTAAACAGCTTTCGGGTCTGGCTATTAATACCGCAATGCAAAGGAACGCCGTTGCCGAGCATTTCCAGACCAAGAAGGTATCCAAATTCCCAAAGAAGTATTTGATTTGGCAGGCCATATGTAGTCGAAAATCTAAAAGTTTCGTCCCTACCGGCACTATCAATAAGGATGTTACGAGAAAGAATGTCTGCAAAAGCGGTTGCTACCGTTTATCAGAAACCACGACTCTCCAGCTCTGTTTTGGCTTGATTTGTCCTCTAGTCACTCCCGCAAAAAAAAAACCCCCCCAACACCCACCCCCCCCCCCCCCCCCCCCCCCAAACCCCCCGCCCCCCCCCAAAAACAAAAAAGACCAACTATTCAAAAAAAAAAGGAAGACCACCCCCGGGGCGCGGGGCCGCCCCCCCTCCGGGTTCCCCCCAAAACCCAAATTAGCAGAAAGAAGGATTAACATCAACTGTTTATAACCCGGAGCGTATAGTACGGTATGTCCAACCATTACCAACATCTAATTCTTTTTCGCATCCTTCCTACCGTGTAGATTCACAAATTGCGTTGTGGTTCAAATCTATTCTTTTGAATCCAACTCATTTTACAGAATCATCTTTTGCGGTTAATGCAACGCAGTAGGCCTGGCCGCTTTGACGCTTGTATCATTTCTTTGATGTGCTGCAAGCATCAATATTGACAAAAAAAATAATTGGGCGTCATCTAACCCAATTATTTCCAGGATGCTTTCTCGTACTGGCTGCGTTTGTATAAGATTAGATTATATTAGATTAGATTCCCCATACCTTTTTAAATATATCCCTTCTCCCACATTACAAATACCATAAATTCATTACCCCCTTTCTCCTTCACTTCTCAATATATCAATTTTCAACTTTTTAAATCTATAATAATTTTTAATTCTGAACGTTGCCGCAAGTCTACCGATCTACCATGGTGGTCGCGAAACTGGCAACCCGGTACCTGAACGCGACGCGGCGAACACAACGTGACCCGCTGTCACGGGTGATTGGAAAGGCTGAGCGACGATCGTGCTAGCAGAACAGAAACCTGCATCGAGAGGAAAGCACATTTGTTTGCACAGTGAATTTGTTTGTTAAATCTAACCCTTAAAAAATAACGTTAAATTGAATAGAAGCACTAAATTGTAAGTCTTTTATTAACTATCCTAGATCATATAATCCTAAATTACTCCTTTTTTATAGCTTTGAAGCTTTGAAATAAATTGCTATTAAAAATTAGTGCCAAGGGTTTATTTCCGGCAACAATTCTATACAAAGATCACCACGACTGCCCCAAAACCACAAATACCCCCCAGACGCCCCGGCCCGCCTTATTTATGTGCAGTGCTAGAGATACCGGTGGGTGTTTCACTTTCCCGCGCGCGTTTTTCAGGGGGGGTGATGGGGGGGGTTTTGGGGTTTTTGACCCGGGGCCCCAGCCGGGGAGATCCGTTGTCAGAAGAGCAGGGTGGGTGTTAATAGGCCCGATCAAGGGGGGCAAGAATGGGTAGCGAAGTCCCATGAAGGTTCGGAAGAAGGCGTGGTGGGTGGAGACCCAGCACCAGTAGCCTCACCAATCCTTCAACAACCACCCTCCGATACCCTCACCCAGAAGCAGGATCCTGTGAACAACGAAGTGGCTGAGTTGCGAGAAAAGCTGGATACCTGTATGCAGCGAATGGGAACGGATTTCCGACAGCGGCCTACGAACACGGTACCGCAAGCGCCCCAGTTGTTGGTACCCCAGCCGGGTAGGATAATACGTGATGAACGCCGAGATACTGGTGCTATCCCTAAAATGTATCCTAACCTGGAACACGAAGGTAAGCGTCAGGTCTCTTTAATAGCTCGAAATAAATACACACATGAGTTATTTGATATAAGTCCTCCCATAACCAACCAAAAGAACCCCCCATTTCCTCAGTTTGTTCCGGTACTAAATACAAACACAGGCACGAATGTAAACGACCGCTTTGCTGATGCAAATCGGCATCCATTCCACCGTCAAGCTTTCCCCCCAAGAGATCCCACCTTAGTTCCCCGGCCCCCCCCGCCCTCTCTCCTCTCCCCCACCCCTCTTCCCCCCCCCCCCCCCCATTCGTTCCACGGGGAAACCATGATCCGGCTTCAACGGTGCCTGAAGGGCATGCACTTGAGAGTGTATGGAGTCGACTTGTGATACCTACTAAAGGGTGTCCACGATGAAATTGCCACACACAAAATTCATTCGCAAAATTCGAGTTTTCATCCGATTGCCATCAAATTTTCAGGGATTGCGAAATAACTATTAAACTTCGTTTTACCATTTTACTCGTATTTTATTTACAGTCCATACGCAAATGCCCGCACCTTGGCCTTAACCCCGGCCATAAGATTCTGCACAACCTGTGAATCAACCGTTTTTTGCATGTAAACCCATACTTTCTTCAGTTCCTCGACTGTCTTCACTACCTTAGGTCGTTTAAGAAGGTGCTGCTTCATAATCGCCCAGTACTTCTCGATGGGGCGGAGCTCCGGAGTGTTGGGAGGGTTGAACATTTTCGGCACGAAATTGACCTTATTGTCCGCATACCACTTCAGCACGTCCTTGGAGTAGTGGCATGAGGCCAAATCCGGCCAGAAGATTGTTGGGACGTTGTGGGCCTTCAGGAGAGGAAGCAGCCGCTTCTGGAGGCACTCTATTATGTACACCTGTCCGTTCATCGTGTCCTGGGTCACGAAAGGTGCACTCCGCTTCCCGCACGTGCAGATGGCTTGCCAAACCAGGAATTTCTTCGCAAATTTGGACATCTTCTGAGTGCGGACATGCTCCGGAACGCTGAACTTATCCTTGGCCGTGAAAAACAGGTTGCCGGGGATCTGTTTGAAGTCAGCCTTCACAAATGTTTCGTCGTCCATGATGCAGCATTCAACTTTCGTCAGCATGTCTTGGCAATGACAACTTCCTGACACGGGTTTTGGCGGACTTGTTCTGCTTCTCGTCGCGATTAGGGGCCTTTTGTACCTTGAACGTTCGAAGCCCAGCCTTAGTTTTGGCCTTCTGGACAAAACTTCGGCTTAGATGCAGCTTCTTAGCCACATCCCGAACGGAGGCGTTCGGATTTCGGTTGAAGGCCCCAACTACGCGGTTGTGATTTTTGGTGTTGTACGGAATACTTTTTCCTTCACTTCTGGGCTTCCGATCGGTGGTCAACCGTTCCTCGAACCGCTTAATCACTCGCGACACCGTGGATTTCGCGATTCCCAACGTTTTAGCGATGGAACGATGCGAGAGTTTCTTGTTCTCGGGATGAATGCGCAAGATTTTATCACGCACGAGCTGTTCTTTTGACTCCATTTCCGCGAGTTTTGATCACAGGACTTTAAAACTTACAGGATGTAAATAATGCACTATAAATCCACCCAAATTTTCATTAAATTCTACCCAACGGTTAAAAAGTTAGAGCAATTTCATAGTGTGACAATTTCATCGAGGACACCCTTTACCCACAGGCCATCGACCCCTGCGCGTGCGCGACGGACGTCGGGGCTTCTTATCAACGCACTTCTTCAGAAAGAACGATCGATTTCATCCCCCCCACCCTACCAGTAGAAGGGCCCCTCCAATATGGAACCACCAAAACGGCGCTGTGCGATCACCACCAGGCAGCAAAACAAACCCAAACCCCCTCCCACCCCCCCCCTTGACGGAAATGGGGGTTAAACCCCCCCGGGCCCCAGAAAAGGAGGTGGGCGGGGTACAGACGGGGTATCAGGGATGTAAAAAAAAAAACGTTCTGTGCATATATGCAGCAAGTCGTCGACGATGCTACAAGTGTTCTTTCGTTCGAGTCGGACGGAAAAAATCCCACGGACGAGAGCAACCAAAGCATAGAGCAAAGCAGAAGGGATTCGTCAACCAGCACGTTTCCGCCGTCGAAGAATCTTTCGAATCATCGGTACATAAGCCGGCAGATAAAGTGGAATGCGTGAATGGCAGTAAACCTGGACATTGCATCCGTGAGTGTGGGGAGTTCAAAGCTCTTTGTATTGATAATCGTTGGCGGAAAATTCGTTCACTTGGTGTCTGCCAGAACTGCCTGTTCAGGCGTGGCAGACGATCGTGCCGAGTCATTACACGCTGCGGCATCGAAGGGTGTCAGTATAGGCACCACCCTCTTTTGCATTCAACGTCAACATCATCGTCGTCACGCCGGTAGCAGATAATCACACTCATCGCCTAATGAGTTCAAGTGTGCTCTTCAGGATAATTCTCTTGAATCTCTATGGAGATAGTGGCCAGGTGAATACTTTCGCCTTCCTAGACGAAGGGTCATCATTGACGCTGATCTAAGGAGAATTGGTGAAGCAGCTGGAAATATCCGGCAGTCCACAACCTCAGAGTGTTTCCATTTGTATCTCTGGGGAAGGTAAGGATCGGAAGTACACACTAACGGGAGCACGGACGGTTGAGAATTTAAATCTACCTACACAAAGTTTTCAACTGGAAGAGGCAGCTAAGCGCTTTGAAAATTTGCAGCATCTACCATTGAAAACTACCAGGATGCAACACCTAGGATATTGATTGGACTCGACAATCTGCGGTTGGCCATACCGCTTAAGATTAGAGAAGGAGATGGATCCGGTCCGTTGCAGCAAAAACCAGGCTTGATTGGTGTGTTTACGGCCAGCAGCAGGAGGAGGGCTTTCAGTTTCCATGTGTGCGAGTGCACAAAAAACGAAGAACTCTACGAAACAGTTAAGCAATTCTTTGCTGTGGAAGAAGTAGGAACAACCAACCCTATTCTTTCGCCCGAAGATCAACGAGCGCAAGAAGTGTTGGCGCAAACGACACGGCGAGTTGGGAATCATTACGAATCCGGACTGTTGTGGAAGCAGGATTACACCGAGTTTCCAGAAAGCTACCCTATGGCGCTGAGCCGAATGAAATGTCTGGAGCGTCGTATGGAGCGGGATTTAATTCTGAAGCAGAAAGTTCATCAGCATATTCGAGATAACATGACCAAGGGCTACGCACACCTAGCGACAGACGAAGAGCTAGAGACAGCAGATTCCAGAAGAGTGTGGTATCTACCGTTAGGAGCCGGCACGAACCCGAAGAAGTCAGGAAAGGTGCGCATTATCTGGGATGCTGCTGCAAAGGTGGATGGAACTTCATTAAACAACTATCTACCGAAGGGACCCGGCCAATTGACCGTTCTACCTTCCGTTCTATTCCTCTTCCGGCAGTTCCGCATTGCGGTGAATGCCGATATTCAAGAGATGTTCCACAAAATTTTAATGTTAGCAAATGACAAGCAGTCGTTAGGATTTCTATTTCGTTTCGATTCTACATTGCCTCCCGAGGTCTACGCTATGGATGTAGCTACGTTTGGGGCGACATGTTCACCAGCCTCAGCGTAAATCGTAAAGAATTTAAACGCCGAGGAGCATGCGCAGGAGTATCCTCGTGCAGCTCAACGGATAGTTGACAACCACTACGTCGACGACTATCTTGACAGCTTCGGCGATGAGGAGTAAGCCAAGCAGATTGGTACGGAAGTACGTTTAGTCCATCGCAATGGTGGCTTCGTTCTGAGGAACTGGAATTCCAACAGTGATGCAGTGCTGGATTATCTAGGAGAGCCAAGGTCCGATATGAACAAGAACATCACCCTGGCGGACAAGGAACACGCTGAAAGAGTGCTTAGAATGCTGTGGGTACTCGCAACTGACGAATTATGCTTCTCAACGCACATGAGCGAGGAAGTTAGCAAAACGGCAAGTGTTGCGCTGTGTGATGACACTGTTCGACCCGTTAGGGTTACTCGCAACCTTTCTGATTCACGGGAAGGTACTGATTCAGGAACTATGGAGGACCGGAATCAACTGGGATGAAAACATCAAAGACGCAGAGCTAAATTGTTGGCGCGACTGGGTGCTGTTGGTCCAGTTCATTTTCCCCCCCCCCCCCCCCCCCCCCCCCCCCCCCCCCCCCCCCCCCCACCCCCCTCCCCCCCCCCCTCCCCCCCCCCTTTTCTCCTCTCTCCCCCCCCCTCCCTTCCCTCCTCCCCCCCCCCCCCTCTCCCCCTCCCTCCCTTAAGGGGCTATTCATAAACCACGTAGACTTTTCTGGGGGAAGGGGGGGAGGTTGCTTAACCAAAGTCTACGCTTCCTACAAAATTTTTAAAAAATTGTAAGGAGAAAAATGTTTGAGATATTCAAAAAATGAGTCTACGTGGTTTATGAACAGGCCCAAAGTGAATCCTTCACAGGAACCTTAATTGGCCTTACAACTCACCATCAAATCCAACATCAAAAATTTTACGATTCCGAAAAGCAGTTCTTTGTATCAATTAGTACCAATGTTGGATGAAGACGGAGCTATGCGTCAAAACGGGCGCATTGGAGCAGCGCAACATGCATCGTACAATCTGCGGTACCCAGTGATTCTACCTAGAAGGAGTGAAGTTACCCCGCTGGTGGGGGGACTGCAAACAATGGTGCGATGATGCAGCCGTGAGTGTTGGTACTGCAAACTTCGCAGAACTCAGCCGTGCATTCCTCCGATGGCTCGACTTCCAGCAGCCCGTCTTGCTAACTACAGTCGTCCGTTCTGTTTGGTCGGATGGACTATTTCTGTCCGTTGATGGTGAAACAAGGTAGAGCAAACGTCAAGAGATGGATCGCCCTTTCCTCTTGTCTTACTGTGCGCGCGGTACATCTGGAAGTCGTGCACAGCTTGACTACTTCATCATGCATTTCTGCCGTACGAAGGTTCATCGGCCGTCGAGGAGCACCAGTGGAGGTCTACAGCGATAACGGAACCAACTTTCAAGGTGCCGAGCGACTGGTAAAGGATGGTCCAGTCGGTGAAGGCCGCCATGGGTGAAGCCTACGAGGAAGGGAAGCTTCACGAGGAAGGACTTGGGATTTTGGTTGTGGAGGCTGAGAGCGTAGTTAACTCTAGGACTTTAACGTACTTGCCGTTAGACTCGGATGAGTCCGAAGCGTTAACAAGCGTGGTACCAAAAAAACCAGCGTGGACATTCACTACAAGCAGCGGATTCTGCAGAGAACGTGGGTGGATATACAGCAACAGCTGGATATCTTCTGGAAACGGTGGCTGAAAGAATATCTTCCCGTCATTCGTCGACAGTCCGAGTGGTTCGAAGAAGCGGCAAGAGAGATCAAGAGTGGTGACTTAGTTCTAATCATCGACGATAGTAGGCGGAGTGAATGGACTAGAGGACGTGTGGAGCAAGCTATTCGAGGACCGGATGGCAGAGTACGTCAGGCCATTGTAAAAACTAAAGCAGGTACCATGCGTAGACCAGTTACGAAGCTAGCCTTGCTGGACGTTGACGAGAACCGTGCAGTCTTGGCTGATGGCAAGATGCACCCGCCGGAGAATGTTGCCGCAAGTCTACCGATCTACCATGGTGGTCGCGAAACTGGCAACCCGGTACCTGAAAGCGACGCGGCGAACACAACGTCACCCGCTGTCACCGGTGATTGGACCTGCATCGAGAGGAAGGACATTTATTTGCACAGTGAATGTTTTTGTTAAATCAAACCCTTAAAAAATTACGTTAAATTTTATACAGGGTGCGGCAGAATATAATGCGAAAATGTTCAAACTTGAGTATTGGGTTAATTCGTGTAGCTAGTGACTAATTTCTGTCGAACGTGTATTTGTTTATGTTTACTTCCAAGTGCTGCATCCAAACATTCTATTTGTTTTATTGCAAATTCGTCAAAATGTTCGCGAAAGAAGTGTTCACCAGTTTGTTGCTCGCCCAGAAGAAGCCGAAAGAGATTGCCAAGGTGGTAGGGTGCCATTTGACAACAGTTTACCGCATAAAAAAGTCCCTGCAGGATAGTCCTAAGCAGCGGAAGCCGGGAAGCGGACGTCCGCGCTTCGCACGCACGCTGAACGTGATCAAATCGGTCCGTGTAAAAATTGCTCGCAACCCGGTGCGTTCCATAAGAAAACTTGCAAAGGAAGCCAATATTTCGGAGAAATCCATGCGGAGAATCATCAAAGAAGACCTGCATGCATCTTCCAGAGCCAGAGTGAAATGGCACTTGATTACGGACCGGGTCAAGGAACTACGAGTGACTCGTTCCAAGAGATTGCTTTCCTTGTTGAAGAAGGAAAAAATGATAATCCTGTTCTCCGACGAAAAGCTTTTCAGCATCGATGCTGTGGCCAACAGCCGCACCGGACCGATTCATTTCACCGCAGAAAATGGAGAACGTTCCGGAGAAAGTGAAATTCAAATTTCAAACCAAACATCCGGCAGGTGTCATGATGTTCGGCTTGGTGGCGTCCAACGGTTTGAAAATGCAGCCTGTTTTCATTGATGCTGGAGTTAAAATCAATACCGAAGTTTATATCGGTATTTTAAAGGACCAAGTGCTTCCCTGGGTGAAGGCCAACTTCTCCGAGGACCAAAACGTTGTCCTACAGCATGATGGAGCGCCGTGTCACACGTCCAATCGAACCCAACAGTGGTTGAACGATAACATGAAGTTTTGGCCGAAGGATTTGTGGCCCCCTAGCAGTCCAGATCTTAATCCGTTGGATTATTCGATTTGGGCATATGTTGAAGCACGAGCCTGCAAAACATCACACCCTGGTGTGAAAACCCTGAAGTCAACCATAACACGCACATGGCAGTCAATGTCTTAGAACTACGTCCGAAAGGCATGCTCTGGCTTCCGGCGTCGGCTCGAGGATGTAATTAATAATAATTGAGGACACATTGCATACATTTGTTTAAAAGGACTTAGTAAAGATAACTGCACTCGAAAATGTTGATATTTTTTTTTTGTTATTAAAAAAAAAGAGATATGAAAGAAAAAAAAAATTTTTGAATTATTTTTTGCCGCCCCCTGCAGAAGCACAAAATAATAATTTTTTTATTATTAAAAAAAAAAAAACCAACCCTTATTATCTTTTTTTATAGCTTTGAAGCTTTGAAATAAATTGCTGTTAAAAATTAGTGCCAAGGGTTTATTTCCGGCAACAGGAACGCTTCCATTCTCAATCCGGTAGGTCTATCCTTGGGTCTATCGTTCTTCGGTTGAGTCGTAGAGTCCCTTTCCGGTAAATGCATTTGTACTTTGTTGTCTAATCAAAGAATTTTGCGTCTCTTAAAGTTAAGTTTCTGCCATTTGCATAATTTATCCTATAACAACTATATAACTGGGATTGGTGGGAGGTTTGCCTAAGGCTGTTGAAGGATTTGTTGACTGGACAAGGTTCGTGCCAGTCCCTTGTCATGTGAAGAAACGTTGTTCTGGCCGTGGTCTTCCGAAGGTCCTCATTGAGATCCACTGGCCCTGCTACAACAAGACCATCACGTAGGTTATTTTCTCTGCGGCAACCTGCTGAGCAGAGTCCTGCAGACCAAGATACTCCTTGAACTGATGGTGGGTTCTTATCACATCACATCATCAAAAGTTAAGTTTCTGCCGTTAATCACCAACGCCCGTTCAACAGGTTCCCTGAGAAAAGGTCTCATAAATAAAACTATAAACACGACCAGTGGTTCGTGATTGATAGTGGCGCTTAAACCACTGAGTTTAGACAGAACAACTCTCAACTTAGTTAATGAACGGTTACAAGATCAAGTTGACAGCTCTTCTGTGCAAACAATGATGGGTGGTTTCAAGCGACAATTGCGAGAATTCATCCGTTTTTTGTGTACTTTTTTGGCAAAGAAATGTCTCATTTTTTGCGGCCAAATGGATCCAGCTATAGAAAAAAATTTTTTTGAGAAAAAATGTCAAGTCTAAATTTCGTTTGCAGTTAAACACTTTCTCTAAAACAGTCAAAGGTGCCGGGTGATCAATCACAGTGACAGTTTTTGTTTGGTTCTCGCTGACATTTAGGTTAACGCAATCGAAGTTAGCTGTCTTCTTGATCTCAAGCTGCACAACAAACCCCCCCCCCCCCTTTTTCCCCCCTTCCATCCCCAAAAAAGTCATTTACCCTTTGCCCAATCAAATCAAAGATGGTTGATTTCAAATCATCACTACAATCATATATCCACAAATAGTCTGGTTCTGAGCTAATCTACTGGCTGAATGTCCATTGTTGGAAATAGAATGCTTAACTAGATTCTAGACAACATATATCTAGTTCGTACTAGCTACACATACCAACAACGACATTGCTTTCATTATCTCAAACATTGTTTCAACTGCCACAATCAATGAACCACCAACAACATTTGCATGCACACATACAACGATACCTAGGATCGAATCTAATCTAATTCAACAAATATGCATTTGCATTACCAAGTTGTTTCCATTCCTCTGAGGCCGGAAGTCAAACTGATACAATGTACCTACTTCAAAGAACATTACTGGCCATTAGCGTTTTGCGGGCGACCCCATTCGATAGCAGTGATTTATAATTTGTAACAGCGGTGCTTCTTTGTACCTAAGCTCGGCTGGTTTGCGGAAAAGCATTCCCGAATCGTGAAGCAGCTGTCGTCGCAACCCAGAGTTAGTGAAATCATTAAATGGTATTTTGGGTGCAGCCCGAGAATTTTATTCCAGCCAGTATAATCAAAGTTGCCCGCTTACATTGTTCTCTGTGAATATTTTAAATAATACCCCATTTAATCTAAATGCTATTAAGTTCCCTTCATAGTTCAAGCTTTGGATCATTGCACGCCAACGGTATCAGTATCTCAAACACTTAGTCTTAATTTAATCTCATCAAAGTCATCATCTTCAGGCCTAACGATACAACTAGTTTGGTTTTCCTAAAATGCCTCATTCCACATAAGAGTCCTCTCCCAGAAGAAGCAAACAAAAATCTCGATGTCATTAATCACTTTCATGTTCTACACTAGCCAACCAAAACTACATCCCCTTCGGAAGCCAACCAACCGACCACTCGGCCTTCGCCACGGGACTCCAACTACATGTCTTATGGTTGTTGTATCATGAACTCTCCTGCTTTCGGCTCCTTCGAAGAAACCTGCCAAGATATGAAAATGGATCAAACTTGAGACCAAGCTGGGCCTCGGTCGTCGCCATCAACCAAGGCATGGGGACCCTTGTTGGCTTGTAGGAAGCGTTCTAATGTGAGTGTGTCGGATCAGCTTCGACCAGCTGATGCATATTTTATGTGAAACCATTATGTGCATCGTTTGCTTGTTTTCTTTCTGGAATCGCCTCTAATAAACGGCTTAGACGAGAGCAAGAGCGCCAGGCTGGTTCAACTGCTTCTTTGCTTTCTTCATAACCTCTTGCCTCGTAAGAAATTTCCAAGTCAGCCCAAGATGGGAAAATCATCTTTCCTGCTTCGAAGCCAAAGGAGCTTGTTAGAACATTCATCCTGATGGGAATTATCCGGTATGTTTATGTAAGAATATGTGTTTGTGCGCTGTGCAAATCCCCTCAAGACCAACTACTGACTGCAGCTGAAATCTGTTGCAGACATATTTCGTTGCTTCACTGCAGCATTCCTCGTGTGCGGAGAGCAGGTGCATTTAAATTACTATGCCGAGTCAAGGAAGAGAGCTTGTTGCTGCTGCTGTTATCTGCTGCTGTTGCATCACATGGGCCTGCTGGCTGATGGGATGTATGCTTAGAAAAGAAAGCTTCACTGAATATTTTAACATGTGCTTGATTAGGGATTTTTGATGTTCAATTGAGTGAGGCAAAGTCAGGCAGCCGTCTCATTCGTGGCAAGGATGAACTTCAGCCAGACTACGACGGAGAAAATTATGCCTTCGGTTGTGTGGCAAACCCGTTGCTTAGTTGGTGGATAGGTCGTAAGAGAGCCCATTCAGCGTTGCTTATTTTTTGAAACGGTTGCTGTTCGTTGACCTGTTTGCATAGATGAATTAATTGGCAGTGCTTTCATGTGAACCTCATTTCAAGCAATCCGGCTAATGAGCTTGGGCAATTTGGTGTACATGATCGTCTGGGAAAGGGTGTTGTTATGCTGTGTTGGTTGAGCGATGTACCCAGCTTCAACATGTTTATTTCCACAATAAAGAAAACCATAAATTGTATAGTTATAAGTTTTTAGATAATTTAGAATTTTAATTTAATGTGTTATGTAAACTATACTTAAAATTCCCACCCTCTTTCCCATCCGTAATTTGTAATTCCTATTAACCTCCTTACGGCCGCGAGAAATCGGCTCTATCCTCCTAACTGTAGTTTTAAGATAAATGATGTATATAAATATGAAAATCTGTAAAGTTGATTCGATTGAGCCTGTACAAATAAACGATTATTAAAAAAAAAATTCACAATGAGGACCACTCAGACCCAGAAGTTTTTGAGCTCAAAGCTCCAAGCAATAGAAGCTGAAAATACTTGAAGAAAGTGGTAGTCAAAATTGCGTTAACCAAATGAGCCCTTCAAATATGGATTAAATGATAAATTTTAAAGTTACGCAACTTGGGTTTAAGTAACCCGACCAGAAGGAAACAACAATATTATTTCAAGTTATTTGTTATTCAGTAACGCTGTTTGTATAGCAAAGGTTCTTAGAAGTTAGATCACGGGTGTAGTTAAAATAAAAGTAATTTTAACCAAAAATCGTCAAGAAGAAGCAAAATTCTAGCAAGCTAAGATATAGATATAATATTTTGTTTTTATTAAATCATTTATTTGTACAGGCTCAATCGAATCAACTTGACAGAGCCAAGTTTTCATATTTATATACATCAGTTATCTTAAAACTAAAATTAGAAGGTTAGAACCGATTACTCGCGGCCGTCTCGAGGTTAATAGGAATAACAATTTTAAGGATGGGAAGATGGGCGGGGATTTTAAGTATGGTTTACATAACACATTTAATTTAAATTCTAAATTGTCCAAAAACTTATAACTATACATCTTTTGGTTTTCTTTTGACTTGAACATTTCTGAGAAAGAAAAACAAAACTCACAAACACAGATAAAAAAAACTTATAATAAACATACATGTTAAACTAACTACAGTCTAAGGCTAATGTTAGTCAAAAACACATAAATGAGTTTCATAAACTCGAGATCACGTACAGCCAAGATACCTCAAACCGGTACATTGGGTTGTCGACCTCGAGCCCTAAGGGAATCATAAAGCTCAGATCTACTGCACGATGCTCAGCACAAAACCAAATTACGTGATCTGCGTCCTGATAGCCTTGTCCACACTCACAGAGATTGCTGTCACTCAGCCCAACTCGGTATAAATGAGCGTTCAAAGAATAATGATTGGACATGAGGCGAGACATGACACGAATGAAGTCTCGACCCACATCCATCCCCCTGAACCAAGATTTCTTCGACACCTTTGGGATGATAGAATGTTGCCATCGCCCCAAATCTCCTTTACTCAATTTATATTGCCAGCTGACGAGTGACTGTTGACGAAAAATAGTAAAAAATTCATTGAAGGCGATTTGTCGATCATAAATATTGCCATCTATAGATCCCACCTTAGCAAGCGAATCCGCTCTCTCATTGCCCAAAATTGAACAATTAGATGGGACCCATACAAAGGTGATGATAAAAAAACGCGAAGATAAAGCACTTAAAAGCTCCTGTATTTTGTATGTATGTAGGAAGCCACCATCCTAGCGTGGGCCTTGCCCTGCATGCGGTTATACTTAACAGAAAGATCATGCTTTGTTACCGTTCTAAATTCAACATATCGCTGTATGAAGGGCCAAAAAGGGTTGGGCAGGCCCGTAAGCAGACACACTTACGCGAAACCTGCGGGAATAAGAGAATCTCCTTCCAGCAATATAATCCTATAAAACGAATAACAAAATATTTTATTATTTTATTTTAGAATTGTACACCTTGCATGTCAAAATTTCCTAAATGATTTTTATTTAAATTACATGTTTGCATACTGCTGGCCTACTGCACTTGTAGAAAAACCTGCAGAAAAACCTGAAAATTTAGACAATGTATCGTAACCATGAGAAAAAAAAATTAATTAAAAATTATTTTACATAACTTAGTATTTCCATGAATGACCTGAAATAATTTTTATATAATAGTATAACTTAAATTTCGGCATCTTGTTCCGTTTCCTTGCATCGCAATAATCATTTGTAGAGGATCTCATAGGTACTACAGTGATTTTAAATAATCAAATTAATTTAAATGTAATAATATACTCTCATATCATAACAATGACGTAACAAAATGATAACATGAGCACGACAGTTATCGATAATAGAATGTATATCTGTGACTAAGCTGTTCATCCTCTTGTCGATAGACTTCACCTTTTTCAGCTAACATTAATGTCAAGTAAGATTAATATTTGTATCCATAATAATAATAAGAGAATATAATTTATTAATGTACAAAAAATATCTGACATCCAACGATCCAAGCACATCTAATGTGAACGTTATGCTGAAATAATGAAAAACAAATTGAGCCTTTAATGTTTGTTATGTTGCTCCATGCTCATGAGATACGTGATTTTAGAACGAAAAGATGATCCCAAAGCGAAGTGAATTTATAAATTTAATGTAGATGATTGCACCCCCTCACTTCGCTATTATCAGATTGACAACATTGCCCAGGTTACGCCAACCAGCGTCTCCATGTTTCAGCTGGCAGTCTTGTGATCATATGACTCGTGGAGGCGTGAGGTAGGAACTTGTGAGGACCAAAGGTCTGTCGTATCCTTCTTTAATGCTGTCAACTCACCATTTGAAGCCCCACTTAGAAGCTCCTGTATTTTCATGAGAAAATACGAGGTGTGCTTTACCGGCCTCAATGAGCGGATAGCCTCTATAGAACTGAGACTATCCGTGAAAATGAAGTACTGATCCGGTGTTAGTGAGGCAACAATTTCTAGCGTAAAGTGTATTGCCGCTAATTTAGCGACATATACGGAACAAGGAGCTTGAAGTTTACGATTGGCGCTATAAAATTCATTAAATATACCAAAGCCTGCTGACTTCTCTATCAATGATCCGTCAGTGAAGAACAATTTAGTGGAATCAACTTGGCCAAACTTTGCAGCAAATATCACCGGAGCAATCATAGGACGATGATGCTCTGGGAGACCATGAAGCTCCTGCTTCATAGATAAATCAAAATGAACCGAACTGCCAAAGTCGGAGAAGCAAACACGATTGGAAATATTTGGCGAAGGGCTGACATCCTGTGTTATGTACAAATGGTACAAAGTCATGAAGCGAGTTTGAGGATTCAACTCAAGGAGCTTCTCAAAATTTTAGATAACCTGAGGGTTCATGAGGGTTCATAGCCGGAGAGACAGTTCTGTAAACCGATCCGAGAGTGGCAACATGCCAGCCAGCACTTCAAGACTCATGGTATAAGTCGAGTGCATGCAACCTAATGCGATACGAAGACCCTGATACTGAATACGTTCCAGTTTGATGATGTGCGACCGAACCGCTGACTGAAAACAAAAACTACCGTATTCTATAATCGACAAAATCGTTGTCCGGTACAACGTTAGAAAATCTTGCGGATGTGCTCCCCACCAGGTCCCGGTAATTGTGCAGAGAAAGTTGATCCTTTGCTGGCATTTTCGCTTCAGATACTCGATGTGGGATCTCCAGGTGCACTTTGAATCGAACCAGACCCCAAGATATTTAAATGACATGGAATGAGTTATCGGCTTACCCCAAATTTGAAGCTTCGGTTGTGCAGGGTTATGCTTCCTATAAAAAACTACCAACTCAGTTTTTTCCGTAGAGAATTCGATACCTAGCTCTAGAGCCATAGTAGACAAATTGTCTAAGGTATCCTGTAAGGGTGCTTGCAGATCGATCCCATTGGGTCCCGTGACAGACACTACGCCGTCATCTGCAAGTTGTCTCAACGTACATTTGTCCCTTAGACAACCGTCAATGTCTTTGACATAAACATTATACCAAAAGGGGCCTAAACATGATCCCTGGGGGAGACCCATGTAGCTAAATCGGGAAGCCGTAGAGTTTCCATGAGAAAAGCTCATATATTTCTCTGACTACAAATTGTACAAAAAATTATTCATTAATGGTGAAAAGCCACAAGTGTGGGGTTTATCTGAAAGAACTTCTACAGATGCTGAATCAAAAGTCCCCTTGATATCCAAGAATACAGAAGCCATTTGCTCTTTTTTAGCAAAAGCTAACTGAATATTCGCGGAAAGTAACGCGAGACAGTCGTTCGTTCCGTTACCCCTACGGAAACCATATTGAGTATCTGAATGCAGGTTGTTCGTCTGAACCCATTTGTCCAGACGGAAAAGGATCATTTTCTCCAACAACTTTCGAATACAAGATAACATCGCGATGGGTCGATAGGAGTTGTGGTCGGACGCGGGTTTACCAGGTTTTCGAATGGCAATAACTCTCACCCGTCTCCAATCATCCGGTACAATGTTGAGTTCCAGAAACTGATTAAACAAGTGCAACATGCGCCTCTTTGCAACGTCTGGGAGGTTCTTAAGCAAGTTGAACTTGATTCTATCAGCCCCTGGAGCCGTATTGCCACAGGAAAGGAGTGCGAGAGAGAGTTCTACCATTGAAACAGGTTGGCTGTTCTCATCTATCGAATTCGTGGTTTCGCGGGGAATCATCCGTGCCGGCACAGAATCTGGACAAACTTTTCGCGCGAACTTGAGGATCCATTGGTCCGAGTACTCCTCGCTCTCGTTGTTCGTAGTTCGGTTACGCAGTCTTCGCGCCGTGTTCCAAAGAGTACTCATCGACGTCTCGCACGATAGCCCGTCCACGAATCTTCGCCAGTATCCGCGTTTCTTGGCCTTGATGAGGCTCTTAAGTTCGCGTTCGAGAGCCGTGTATACTTCGAAGTGCTCAGGTGTTCCACGTCTACGGAAAACTTTAAACGCGTCGGACTTTTTACGGAAAACCTCGGTGCATTGTTGATTCCACCATTACACCAAGGTTTCCTGCGAAATGACGTTCCTGGAACTGGTCGAGTTTGAGCTTGAAGCGCGCTATCCAAGATCAGGTTGGAGAGGAAGTTATATTCTTCCAACGGTGGAAGTCCGTCTACCGTCGTTACGGCTTCATCTACTGCTGTCCTGAACTTTGTCCAATCGATGTAACGGGTTAGATCATACGCAACGTTGATGGATTCTGACGGATTGAACCCGGTGGCAACCGAAATTTTTATGGGCAAGTGATCACTACCGTGGGGATCTTGAATCACATTCCATGTGCAATCCAACGATAATGAATTCGAACAAAGTGTGAGGTCTAATCTATTGCCAACTGAGGATTGACCAGCCAAACGTGTTACTTCTCCATTGTTAAGAACTGTCATATTGAAGTTGTCACAGAGGTCATATATCAGGGAAGACCGGTTGTCATCGTACAGTTCTCCCCAGCCTGTACCGTGAGAGTTAAAATCTCCCATGATCAACCGTGGAGTAGGAAGGACCGAACAAATATCTGAAAGTTGTTTTCGGTTAATTGAGGCTCTAGGAGGAATATACACAGAAGCAATGCAAAGGCTTTTATTTTTAATAACAGCCTGACATGCGACAACTTCAATACCTGGAATTGGAGGAAAATTCACTCTATAGAAGGAGTAGCACTTTTTGATCCCCAAAAGTACTCCTCCTCCACGTGAATCCTCACGATCAAGACAAATAATATTGAAATCATGAAAAGAAAGATCGATTTCGGAAGAGAACCATGTTTCACAAAGAGCGAATGCATCACAACCGGTATTGTGAGCTAAAAATTTGAAAGATTCCAATTTAGGAACAAGACTTCGACAATTCCACTGTAGAACAGTGATCAAATCCCCGACCTCATTTGGAAAATTATCCATCGAAGGAAATGATTGCTGCAAGGAGGGGCCACTTTATTGTCAATTGCTTCAAAAAAGTTTTCACTGTGGGAAGCATTGCCAGAACAATGCTTTTAAGAGGGTCAGAAATTTCGAGGTACTTGAAGATACCTTCGACAATGTCATCAAATGAGAACAGCCCAGTCGAGGAAGGGGCTTCTGTTCTTAAAAGCGGGGCATCAGGGGTTTTGGATGTCCCCGGAAGAGATGGAAAATCCTGGGTGTAGTTAGTACTACGGAAACCAGGAGGAATTGGATTTTCCTTTTTTCCATCTTTCCTTGAAATGGGCAAGCTGATTTTGGGCTTCGGCTCAGCAACTTTCCGTGGGCGGACTAGTCTTCGCTTCCGTGAAGCACCTTTCGGAAAACTTAATGATGTTCCCTCTTCAGCCAAATCAAAGTCAGACTCGTCATCTGACAGAGGAGCAAAGGGATTCGTATTCACATTGGGTGATGGTGAAGCTTTTTTCACCATTTCGGTGAAAGATTGCCTGGAACGCTGTTTTAGCGAGCGTTCTTATTTTTCCCCGCGTTGTTTGTACGCCGGGCACGACGAGAGAGAATGAGGATGTGTTCCCTTGCAAAAAGCGCATTTTGGTGTGCTGTCTGCGCAAGTGCCATCCTCATGTTTCTCCCCGCATTTGGTGCAGCGTGCCTTACTGCCGCAATGGGAGGTCGTATGTCCCATCTGCTGGCATTTTTGGCAGATCATGACCCGAGGTACAAACAACCGCACAGGTAGTCGAAGTTTTCCCAACTCGACGTATTGAGGGAGGGCTGAGCCAGAGAAGGTCACACGAAACTAGTCTGACGGTGTATACTTTTTTTAACCCTTAGTGATCGATACTGTGCCTAATTTTCGCACATCCAGTATCTTCACTGGAGAAAGCACAGGGTTCTTGAACCGACCAACCGCCTGTTTCAGCAGGATCTCAGGGGTCAAACTCGTTTCGGTGACCACACCTTCGATTTCAATACCCCGAGCTGGGATATACACCCGATAATCAAGTGTAAAAAGCTGAGAGACAGCAATCTTGTTAGCTTGCTTGAGGTTGGACACAACGAACCGAAGTTTATTGGGTCTCACTTTGGTAACCTCGGTCACTGCCGAGAATCGCTTCGTCAGATCATCAGAAATCTGACAAACATTCAGAGGTTTCGATTTGGGCTGAAAATAAACAACCTATGGACCAGCTGAACCATCTGGATAAGCACGTGATCGGGTAACTTTATGAGTTACCTCATTTCGCGCCATAGATGGCTCGTCTTCCGACAAACCATCCATGGCTCGTTCGTGGTAGCTTATGACGCTCAACCACTGAGGCAATTAATTTAAAAAAAACTCCCACACAGACACAGATACAACACAAAATACTTCAGCTAACAACCATTATTCTAAATGTAGGAGAGAAAGAGTAATAAAAAACTTATCTTCTATGTATTGCTGATCTGCAGATGCCGGGCGACGAACGTGTGTGGCCGCTTTTACCGGTGAGGAGTGAAGCACAACGAGTGTGATACGATGGTCGGTGGTGGATGGCAGATGAACGGATGAACGCTAACACTAGGTGGATTGCTGGTATGCGTAAGCACGCGGAGATGCGAAGTAAAATGGCTTGTCACTTTTGCAATTAATCAAATTTTCTTTCCCCCTCCCCGAAAAAAAACCAAAAAATACCCTTTTATATATACACCAAATTTTCAAAATTTACTTTTTTATCCCCCTCCCCGCTATAACTCTCCCTCCCGGTTCACTTTTGTAGCAGACCCCAAAATAAATTTTATTGTATTTTATACTACAAATGTAGAAATTTTGATCAAAATCTCCCGGAAAAAACCTATAACACAACATTTCCCCCCCTCAACGTCCACGGCACAAAATTATTTCCAAAAAATTTACAAAACGCTCCGCTTCCGACAGTTCCTGCTTACTCAAACCGAGATTCAAACTGTATTTGGAGTACATATGGCGAGGAAATTTGTACTCGGTACAATTGACGATCAAGAGCGCTCTAGTCGACGCTAAAGCGATTCAAATATGAGGCATACTTTTAGTTTTTATAGGCACAGCCTTGCTCTTACTCGGTTGATGATCATCATTTGGTTCAGTAGTTGTGAGGCTTCCATATGTTTTACATTGGTACCACTCACACACCTCAACCGATTATTACGTCACTTCGGTTCCCCAGCTTAGAGCATCTCCAGGAGTGTTGTAGTTCTAGATTTATTTTATATGTCAGTTATGAATTTTTCTCTTGGGAAAATATATAACAAACATACCCTCTCTTCAGCAGCAGTTCCAAATGTTGTTCTAATCCTAAAGACTTGAATGTGTGTGTATAATTGATTCTCAAAACTTCTGTGGGCATATTCTCAGAATTCCTGAGGAATTCTCCTCAAATTTCCGCTGTAATTCCTCTCAGAACTCCTTTGAAATTTCCCTCAGAATTACTATCCCCTTCGAATTTCTCTAGAAATCTCAGAAATCGTCTGGAATTTTCCTCAGAATTCCCCTAGAATTTTTTTTTAGAATTTCCCTAGAATTCTCCTCAGAATTCAGTTGCAATTCTTCATAGGATTTTTTCTGGAATTCTCCTCTTAACTCATTCGCAGTTTTTCTAAGAATTCCTTTGGAGTTCTCCTCAGTGTTCTTTTGCAATTCTCATCAGAATTCCTGTGGAATTAATCTTGGAATTACACTGAAATTTTCAAAATTCCACCCAAACTGTCTTCAGAAGTCCTGCGGAATTCTCCAGTATTTCTCTGGAATTTTCCCTCAAAATTCCTTTGGGATTCCGCTCAGAACTTCTCTGGAATACCCTTTAATATTCGTTAAAATCATTTTCGGTTCTGTACCTAATTTAAATATTCCACAATATGAAGAAACTCTCGAAAAAAATTAAAAACAGAGAAATAGGGATATGTTGGTCAGCGAGTTCAGACTGTTGCTACAACTTGAAATTATTCACGAAAAAGAAGAACGCATACAAGATTGGAAACAGATGCACGACCGGATGTTGATTCAAAGTTTGACGTTTGACTTGATTCCATAGACACTACCACAATGACAAGAAAAATATAACATGGATGAAACGCGTTTCAAATTTGAACAAAAATAGAACAACGTAAAGGGTGTATTCGATAAAAATGGCACACACATATATACTCATCAAAATTAAACTGATTATCGGATTTTCTTGAAATTTTCAGGGAATCAAGAACTACTAATGAGTTTTGATTAACAACATTTGTTTTATTCAATTTCGTCTCCCATCCCGAATGCCCGCACCTTCCTTTTCACTCCACCCATCAAATTTTGAACAACCGATTTTCCCAGTGTTTTTGTTGTTTTTACCCAAATTTTCTTCAATTCTAGCTCTGTTTTTATAGTTTTGGGATGTTTGCGAAGTTCCGTTTTCATAATTGCCCAGAATTTTTGAATTGGACGAAGTTCCGGTGAATTTGGTGGGTTCATATCCTTTGGCACAAAATTGACTCCGTTGGCTCGGTACCACTCCAATACGTTTCGAGCGTAGTGGCAGGATGCTAGATCAGGCCAAAAAAGAGTTGATCCTTTGTGCTTCTTAATGAATGGCAAGAGACGCTTCTTAAGGCACTCTTCCGTGTAAATCGCACCGTTTATTGTTCCGGAAGTGATGAAGGGAGCACTTATTTCACCACATCCGCAAATCGCCTGCCAGATTAGAAACTTCTTTGCAAATTTCGATAGTTTCTTCTTTCGAACATCCTCCGGAACATCGAACTTCGACTTGGCAACAAAATATTCTTGCCCAGGAAGTTGACGGAAGTCGGCCTTGACGTATGTTTCGTCATCCATCACGATGCAACCGGATTTGGTGAGCAGCTTCGTGTAAAGTTTCCGGGCGCGGGTTTTCGCAGTGATGTTTTGTTTTTCATTCCGGTTTGGGGCTTTTTGCACTTTGTAAACATGTAACCCAGCACGCTTCATGGTTTTCTGCACAAAACCGACTGACACCTTAGACTTTTTAGCGACATCTCGAATTGACATGTTTGGACGGTTCTTGAATTGTTGTACGACTTTCCTGGCCATTTTACTGTCCATTGGACCACTTTTACGACCACTCCCTTCCTTCCTTTGGACACTCAGACGCTCCTTGAAGGTTCTTATTACACGAGACACAGTTGTATTTGCAATTCCAAGCCTTTTAGCAATCCACCGGTGGGACGCCCCTGGATTTTGATTGTGAGTGCACAAAATTTTCTCACGGACAATTTCTTGTTTCGACGACATGACTGGAACTACTGAATGTATAACTATGAAACTTGGCAGATGTAAATAATACACTATGGATAAGATCTACTCAAATTTCTAGGTTTTTTACTCATACGATTCAAAAGTTACAGAAGATTTTCTGGGTGCCATTTTTATCGAATACACCCTTTAGAATTCCAGTTTTAAATTTTAACATGAAACTGTTCGAAATTTTCCAACTAGAACGCCTTGCTGAAGTTGCCTTTGTTATGAATCCAGTTCTATTTTGTGACGACCATACACTCCTGGAGATGCCCTTAGAGTACATTTAAGACGAGTGATGCTATATTCATGAAAATTACTATTGTTGAGTCAAAACTTAATTTCAATTTCTGAAAACGATACTCGAAAGCGTGTGAAGAATCAGTTGATGAGAAAATGATGAATTTTTTTTAATTGCATCCCACGTACTGGGGTAGTTGGACCGTCTCTATCGCATCAGTGGTTCGATAAATTGATGAAGTTATCATCACGTCCACCATACCATAGCGGTAGAGTGCCCTTCTAGCGTACTGGGAGGTGTGGGATCGATTCCCACCGATAGGCAGTGAAATTTGTTTTCACCATTTTCTTAACATACGATCACACATGTTCTTAACTTTCGAGTATCATTTTCGGAAAGCAGTAAGAAACCTGTTTTAACAGGTTTCTTACCCGTTGGGAACGAGGATTAGTATGGGACTGACATATGGTCGCTGTTCCAATGAATTATATTCATGGACCCTGGATTGAATAGAGCGACGAATTGTGTCGAAAAGATATTAAATTTAGTTTATTATGGAGAAAATCGAAAAAAGTATATTTTTCTCACTTTTGACTCGGAATAAAAAACAACATGTATTTACACGGCGTGGTAGCTGTCATAAGTACGCTCCTTTCTCAAGTAAAACGTGAAAAAAGCTGAAATACCTAATGTAAACAATGACTGAACGTCGAATGTTTGAGATTTGAATGCATCTAGTTTATAGGAATTGCATGACATTTTTAATAAATTTAACTTTTCATGCAGTTCATGAATACTATTTGTGTACAAATATGCATACTTATGATACTACGTCATATAAATATTTACATATTGTTTTTATTCCGAGCCAACAGTTAGAGACATACATGTTTCGGTTATTTCACTACTAAAATAAATTCACTTACATCTGGACACAAGTTGTCACCCTATTCAATCTAGAGTCGATTAATATATGCTATTGAAGGGACCATCGAATCAACATATAGAACAAGATAAGCCTAATTATCCACTTCAAGGGACCGAGATATCCATCGACAAAAAGAAAAAAGTGGTCACATATCGGGATATAAATAGAACATCGTGATATGGAGAGTTAACTGTAATTTATTTCGACATTATCGTCACTCTTTTTAAAAGCACTCTACTCATCTCATGGTAGTGATCGTGGTTGAGGGAGCAGCGCAACTCCCAGTGCAAGAAAACAGAAATATACTCTGATTGTTTTTATTTCCCCCTTCATGATAATCGCAGATTTTGAAGGGGGGGCTGACAAAAGAAAAAAATAAGATTTGTTCCGGCCTTATTAAAAAAAAAATTTTTTTTCCCCCTTCTAACTTTTCTTGGTGCTGTCATGACGTCGACATGGTGACAGCTTCACTGCCATCCGTGAGCCCATTTGGAAAGTGAAACATCCAAGTGCTCCAAGGTCCCAACAAATACTTCAAACGAATTTTAACGCCAACATCCAGACCAGCTTGGAAACCGTTGAAGGCGGCAGTCCGAGCACTACAGTCAGTTTATTACGCCTATTCCTCTCGCACTACTCGGAAGCGTATAGTGAACGTTCCCGTATGCGACAATGCACTCTCCAAACGCAGTTAATGTGTTTTCTCCCAACGCAACTAACTTCGGGTAAAGGGCTCCATTTAGCTCAGTCTATTACGCAACTTATCAAGTTCTTCATCATATGGAATGGATATGGAAAGCCCACTGCTCTTGTTAGAGGCATAATGCAAACTAATTTAATGAGGTCCTTTATAATATTACACGCTACTATGATGGAATGGTTTCAGTACACGGTTGTTTGAATCCTTACACCCCTCCTCAAGTCAATCGTGGTTAGAGCACCGTGTTATTCCAATGCTCTTGCAGTGCTTGCGAAACCCTATCGTTGGCAGTCCTTTGGTTAGAAGATCCGCCTGCTGGTCGTTCGTCGAAACATAGTGGACTTCTAGTTTGTTGGCCGCAACACAATCACGGACAAAATGTAGCCTTACATCTGTGTGCTTCAACCGCTTCGATGTCCCAGGAGATTTGATGACAGCAATACTTGATCGGTTATCTTCGTAGATCCGTGCTGCCGTCTTCTCTAAGATTCCAAGTTCTTCAACTAACTTTTGGATCCAGACGGCTTCACAAGTTGCATCCGCTAGCGCTGAACACTCGACTTCTGTTGATAATAGGGAAACTGTACTTTGTTGCTTCGTGCTCCAAGAAGCTACAGCTCCATAAATCTTGAAGAAAGTTCCAGACACTGAACTATAGCCCAGTTAAAAACAAATGAACTTAAAAAATCTACATTTGACATTTAGTTGTCAAAAATTGCAAGAGGCATGTAAAAGGCATATACGGTTCGTGGAGGAGTGAAAAATTGTTAAATTGCACGAAATTGAGTCGTAATGCCATACAGAAACTGAATCAAATATTTTGCACAATTGGGTGACCAATAAGCTACATCACAATAACGCATGAAGCATAAAAACATGATTGAATTTATGTATTGTGCAATGAAATATTCCAACCGAAGTCTGATCGAAAGCCCACTCGAAATTTATTTACATTAGAAATGTCAGCCCAGTTACCGAGCAGCATCTAAGCTGCTAAGTGCTAAGAGCTAAGTGCACTTCGCCCAGTTAGCGAACGGTTGCTGTATTACAGTTCATAAGTACTCGCCAGCTGGAAGCCAAACTCATTTTTGAAAGATGGATACTTCTTTAAAAGACTTGGTATCTTCATGACATGACATTGTGTTTAGCAAGCAGCTCTTTTTTTTTTTTATCAGGAAAGGTTAAATAACAAGTGGTTTCTATTCGGAGTTTAGCTAAAGAGTGAGAATAAGTAGTATGGAGCCAATTCTAGAAGTCGAGTCGACCGTCACTTTGCTCGACAGGTATATTTTGCTATTACAGATGCCGAGATCGGTTCAATCCCAGTCGACGTCGGTGGTTTTTCTGAGGCGAAAAAATCTGGTCACGTCTTCCTTCGGAAGGGAAGTAAAGTCGTTGGTCCCGGCTCATATTCATGAGTCGTTAGGTAGGGTTCAGGTGGTGGAGTCGTCTTCCTGGCGTCGGTGATTGTCACCATGTGAGGAAATAGGCCGACGTAAAAAAAAGATGCCGAGATCGAAGAAATTTTGTCGAGTTGGTCGACTCAATCGACCGCTCGGAAACTAGTGACTGATCTGTCACATTTTGTCGAGTAAGAGTTTGTTTTGATACGCGTTTTTCATCGGTTAGTGGTAATTTACTAAGCAATTCAAGAAATACACTAAACCACTTTTTTTTTGCGGGCGCTTTTCTTAAAGCAATACTATTAAAAACAAAAAAAAATACCATCGGTTTGAATGGCTCAGTTCTTCTTTGCTGGCGTGGATCTAGCAGAACTAATGTTAAGCAGAGGTGGTAGGAAATTGACCAAGAGCAAGATGCATTAGGACCATTGGGTCGGAATTACAAAAAGTATATTTTATTTTCTTGCTTGAATACTATTACTTTTGTTATCCTAACATTGGCTCTCAAGCCCATTCGGTGGCCGCACGGAGACATAGAACAACAGTAGAAGTGATGAGCCTTTGAAATTAATCTTAGAGCTTTTTTTTTTTTCTGAAGTACTTCTAAGCGCATCATTCCAGTACCTTAGCACTTGGGATTTGGAAATTTAACCTCGAGTAAAGTGATTTATGAAACCTGCCCTAGATTTCTAGAAGCATAGATTCAAATTACCCAGAATTTTGAGCACATCCTACAAAACACAACAGGATACTTCCAGAGCTTTAGGAAGATACTTTCTAGAAGTTAGGAAGAGACTTCCTTGAAAAAAAAAAACTTCTCCAAACGTCAGAGGACGTCTCAGAGCTTCAGGAAGAAGTTTAGGGAAGAGGACTTCTTAGAGGTTTGGAACTTTCCAGAGGTTCTGGAGCTCTTCCCAGAAATTTAAGATGGAACTTCCCAGAAGTTCAGGAAAAAACTTCCCCGAAGTTTAGGAAGAAACAAACCTATAGTTTCTCAAAAAATCAGGAACAAACTTCAGGAATGGACTTTCCAGAAGTTCCGGAAGAAACTTCCCAAAAGTTTCGTTGGACCTTCTTAGAAGTGCTAGAGAGCTTTCCGGAAGCACTGAAGAGAACATTTCAGAATTTCAGTGAGAGGTTTTCCCGAAGTTCAGGAAGAAACCGCTCCAAAGAACAGAAATAAATTTTCCAGAAGCATAGGAGGTACTTCTTAGTAGCTTGAACAAATATTTCTCAGAAATTCAGGAATAACCTTTCCTTAAGTTTAGGAGAAAATTTCCCAAAAGTTCAGGACTTTCCGAAGTTCAGGATGAAACTTCCAACAAATTTAAATGAATTTTCCTTGAACTTCTGAAAAAAAAAATCCCAAAGTTTTGGTAAAATTTTCCGCGGAGTCTAGAATGGGACTTATTAGAAGTTTATAATGTACAAGCTCAGCAAATAACTTCGCTGAATTTCACGAAGCAACTTACTAAAGAGGGCACTACCTATAAGTTCTAGAAAGAATTTCTCCAAAAGAACTTCGGGAGTTCAGGAGATGACTTCCCAGAAGAAGTTCAGATAACTTCTAGAGAAGTTCAGAATCGAAAATTCCCCTAATTTCAGAATGAAGCTTCCTCGAAGTTCAGGAATTCCCAGAAGTTCAGGTAGATACTTGTCAGAAGAACAGGAAGAAACTTTCCAGGGGTATAGGGGGAGCTTCCTATTAGTTCAAGTAGGAATTTCACAGAAATTCAGAAACAAACTTCTCCCAAATTCAAGAGAAAACTTCCCTGAAGCTAAGAGGAGGACTTCTCAAAAGTTGAAGAATAAACTTCCAAGGAATTTAAAGAGAATTTCCAAGAAATTCTGGAGAGAACTTCTGAATTTATCAGAAGTTTAGAAAGTAACTAAGCTCAGGAAAAAACTTACCATATGTTTTTGGAAGGTAAGGTTGGGTTGTTAGATGTGAATTGTCAAGTAAATCGGGAGTAACTGCCAATAAGTTCACGAGGAAGCTTGCCAAAAGTTTAGGAGGAACTCAACACACACAAACCACACTCAATTCACAAGAACTTTGCAGTCCGTGGCCCTGATCAAATATCGCTGGGACCGGAAGCTCTAACCAATCATTACCATTCTCTTGACACCATTTAAAATGTGTTAACAGATCTTCCCACCGCGCACGTCGTGAGCTAGGACACAAACTCTTGTAGGAATGACAATTCCTTGGATTCCATCTCAACTCGTTTAAGAGATTTGATGGGTAAGAAAGCTTTCCTGAGGTTTAGCAGAGAAGATTAAAAAAATTCAAGAAGTTTCTCAATTTATCAAAGAAGTTTTTTTGAGAATTCTTCCAATGCTCAGAGAATCCTCTAAAAATAAAAATAAAATCCTCGATTTTGAAAAATTTCCCACTTAGGTTACTACACTGATAAAAAAGCTATGATAATATCTATGTGTCCCACACATGCTTTTATGCAATTTGATCAACAAATGATATTTATTTGTAACCACACATACTTCTTATGTGTACAAAAAACCACTATGTGTGGCCACGAAACATGGACATTGCCAGTGGAGGACCAACGCGCCCTTGGAGTCTTTAAACGGAAGGTGCTGCGTACGATCTACGGTGGAGTGCAGATGGAAGACGGAACGTGGAGGAGGCGAATGAACCACGAATTGCATCAGTTGCTGAGAGAACCTCCCATCGTACACATCGCAAAAATCGGTCGACTACGATGGGCTGGGCATGTGGTAAGAATGTCGGACGACAGCCCTGTGAAAATGGTTCTCGAAAAGGAACCGACGGGTACAAGAAGAAGAGGCGCGCAACGAGCAAGTTGGATCGATCAAGTAGAAGGCGACCTGCGGACCCTCCGCAGACAGCGAGGCTGGCGAGGTACAGCCATGGACTGATTACAATGGAAACAACTTCTGTGTACAGCAGAGGCCACACCGGCCTTAGTCTGATTGGTAAGGTAAGGTGTGGCCACACATACTTTCCATTTGCCACATAAACCTCATATGTGTTTCTCAGAGGGTCCTGTTAATGTGTGAACAAATGAATATTATGAGAAATTTTACATGGATTTTTGCCATTAAATATGTGTAGATTTTTACCCGTGTAGAAGCTTAGCAAAAGTTTGAATGCTTTACCAGGATGTCAGAGAACTTCGAGATAAAGTCTTTGTCGTGAGATTGGTTGAAAGAGTAAAGAAAAAAAAGAATCAATATTTTCAATGTCTTTCCAATATCATTAATAAGATATTTGTTTTTTTAATCATTTTATCAATTGACATTAATTAAATAATGATTAACTTCTTCGACAAACACATTTGAAATTATAATTCAGAAACCCCACCACAATCACTTTCTAAAAAAAACAAAAATATGAGTAACACACAAAAAACGAGAGAGAAAAATAAATATGTTTGAACTGTCTCTACTCACAATTAAATTAATAAAAGTGAAAGCTGACATATTGCTTTATTTATTAATTTATTTACATTAAAAATTGCAACAATACAAAAGTTAACCGTCAGTTCGGTTGCCGACTCGTTTAGATGCAGTCGGCCTCTGTTATGCGCAATTTTGCTCGACATAACAGTGACAAGTGTCGAGTCGAGTTGCTCGACTCGACTTCTATAATTGACCCCTATATGTCAAAGAACCTATAGGATTGCTGTGATCATATTCAACGATTGCTCAAACCAGCAGCTTGCTTCGGTGTCAAAATTATATTTAGGAAAGATACAATCAAGGGTTTTATACTATTCCGAATAACTGGAAACTCCCGGATTCTCCCTGAATCCAAACAACACCGCGAAACAAATCCAACCCGCGCTGAACCTAACCCAGTCCACATCGTTTCAAGAAGCTGCCGCTGCTCCATCCGCCCTAGCCAATCAACCAAGAATGATAAAACTGCATCCGACTCTAACCTACAACCTCTTTATCGAAACAAACCGAAACCTAACGTCCCCATACGAACGTAAAACAATATTGCATCATTTATCGATGTGCGGCGGTGTGGACTTTCCCGCCAATTTCAAGCTCCTATCGTATATTCCAGTTGCTCGTTTCGATATACAAATAGTTTTTTTTTTCGTTTTTCGTCGTTGTCACCACCAGCTACTAATCCAGAAAAAAACAGGATCAAGCAAAAGTAAAATGTTGTGTAATTGATTCCGTGGCAATACGGAAGTTCATTTTTTAGTAAATACTAGCTTTAACGTCTAAAAAAAAACACATTTACCATTGTATCTCCGCTGCTAGCTCAGCAAAAAACAACTACAATAATACGAAATGAACACAAGTAACATGTGTCACAATTTCAAGAAACAGATGAAACTAAGGGGCAAAACCGATTCTGACTTTCGATCCTTCTTCGATTTAGTCTTTAGATCAGTGGTAGGAGATTAGAAGAAGCAGAATAAGAAACCGGAGGCAGAGAAATGTTAGCAAACTAATCTAAATCTAATAATCCTAAATAGTTGCTTGTAAAAATAGTTGATAAGGTTACTATCTCTTGCACGAAATACTGTGAGAATGCGAATGTGTAATTTATTAGCGGTGTAAAGCCCTCTTTTTTTCCCGATTTGATTCCGGACGCTCAGAACGGTTATTAAAAGAATTAAAAAAAAAAAAACGGTGAATGAAGAAGACGAAAAAAAAACGCTTATAGCTCTCTTTTTTGGGTGGCGGGGATCAACGCTGGGTGCTGCTGACTCTTCGGGTATCTACTGATAATGTATAATAGACGTTAAGGACAAGTTTGTTGGTTCTCTAATCATTGTGCAGTACTAGTGAGTTGTCAAAATTGTGTAAGAAAATTCTAGGGTAACTTGTAAAAAGCAAAATAAACTGTACAAGCAGCATCCGCGGCGACCTACCCGCAAAACAACAACGAGAGAAAAGACAATTGTTTTAAATTGTTCTTATGTGATTTATACAAAAACAGAAGAGAAATAACGAAACAAAGTTTGCTTCTTTTTCAAACTATCCTCGGTTCAGTTGAGGGAGAACAGTGCAGATGTCGTTCATTTCTTTAAAAAAAAAAACAAAACAAAACAATACATTGAATGCATGTAATGGGAATGAAAGATTGCGCGTGGTGTGCTACAAAACAATATCAACAGCCATTTTTCTTCTTTTTTTTTAAAGCGGGAAACCAATAAGAACATTGGGTGGATTAAGCGTGTTTGAGTCCAGTGTTGTACGAATGAGCCGTGGCTTTAAGAAATCATGTAACTGACATTAAACATTGTATGTGTAAAAAGTTCAAACTAGTTGCAAGTTTAAAAGAATGTTTTCGTGGTTGGAATCATAAGAAAAATAAAGAACATAAATCAGAATTACCTTGAATCATTTGATGCGTTCCGGAGCTCTTTAATAGGGAAATATCACGAGTGTGAATAATATGTTTAGAGGAATAAAGCCACTTAACTTCTGATTGCGCTTGAATATTGTCATTTGAACACAGAATGGAGAAGGTGCAGTAAAATAGCAAAAAAATAAAAGTTGTCATCTATATGTGTACTCACTCTCTTCTGAAAGGAACGTTAAGGAAGACACATTAAAAGAAACAAATCCAACAGTCAAACACACAGTGAGAAAGATACCTACCAGATTAAAATCTAAAATTCAGTCACCAAGTGAATCAGAATAAGAGGACGGAGAAGAAACTTAACTACGAAATGAACTACTCTACACAGCAACAGCAACAACAGCAACTATCCTAACGGTGAAATTAAAGGAAATAAAACTCAAAACAATATTGAGCGAAAGTTTATGAAAACTAAACAAAAAAAAACCTTCAAAAAGTATTATTCTTATCGAACCTAAACTGGAGAAAAATAATAAAAATACTGAAAATAGGTTTTTAATTAAATTAAATTATTATTTTTTGTACACAAACTAAAAGTAAGAAATTTAAAATATACTTCAAGATAAACTATGAAAAATCTAGCAACCTGTGTATGTGAACTCATTTGATTAGAATCCGAAATTATTGTCCAAAAACTACAAGGTATACAGCCCCATTGGGTTGTTCGGAATGATGACGTAGGGCTACGATACTAAATGTAAGCCATTTAGATGGTACAATGCAGTGTTCTTTGAATTAACCCTTTCAGGCCTAATTTATACAGGAAATTTGGTGAATTCTGATTGATTTGGTGCTCAACAAGATAGAAATTATTGAAAAAAGTAAGAAATATTTATTTGAGATGTGCTGGGTCGTCCAAACTGACCAGAAGATCAGAACTTAAGATCTACAGTTGTAACAATAGCGTCACCCGCTATAAAATGTTATGATATGTATTCAAACGTATTCAATGAATGTCTTGAAATACCAACTTACATTATGAGATAATCTTGGGATATTCTATGCCAAACTAAATAACTTAACATTGTTTAACCCATAAAGCTATTGTTACAATTGTCGACCTTAAGTTTTGAAGGACAGTTTGAATGAACTAACAAGGTTATCCTATGATGTCTGTGGACGTTTCAGAATATTAATTGAACATGTTTGAATATTTATCGTAGCTTTGTATAGCATAAAAAACTACTGTTACTAACGTATATTTTAAGTTCTCAGCTCGAGGAAGGTTCGGATTACCTAGAGGATCTCAAAGTTATAAAATAATGACTGTTGACCTTCCAAAAGATTCATTGAATATGCTTGAATACAGATGGTCAACATATAAAGCTCAAAACACTACTGTTACAGCTGTAGATCTTATGTTTTGAACTTAAGGACAGTTTGGAGTACCTAGAATATCCCAAGATTGTCGCATTATGTCTGTTGGCCTTCCACACTATTCAATCAATATTATTTAATACATATTGTCCCTTTACACATTCCAAACACCTACTGACCGTTCTTATTTCTTCCCCACGTGTTGGCCTAGATCCTTCCTTCACTATTTTTTTTTTATTTACGTACAAAAATACTCACTAAAGATGGTTGAATACGTAGCGTATCTTTGTACCGCCCAAAACACTATACTTACTACAATAAATATTAATTAACAACACGAAGATTTTTTTGACCACCCAAAACAACAAAAAATTAACCAACAACCTTTTGTTGTTTTTTGCGAAAACAACCCCTCTTCCCCAAACGGAATTCCCTCCCTGGGGGGTCAATCATCCCCATCCCCTTCCCCTAGAACATCATAAAGTTATCAAATCAAATAATAACTGTTGACCTTTCAAAAGGTTCATTCAATATGTTTGAATACATATCGTAACCTTATATAGCCCTAAAAGGTACTGTTACAACTGTAGATCTGAAGTTCTGAACTCAAGTACATTTTTGATGACCTAAAGGGCGATACGGTCAAAATTTGGTCAATATCAACTTGACGTATTTCTTTCAATTTTGCATTTAAAAAACCTGAACACCCCTCATTTTGAAGGTGTGTGTGTGTAGAATGTTGCTCCTATTTTGATTTTGGAATTCACTCTTCAGTTGTCAAAATGCCGTCCAAGCAAGAAGAGCAGCGTATCAAAATTTTGCTCTCGCATCGCGAAAATCCGAGCTACTCGCACGCAAAGTTGACAAAATCGCTACAAGTTGCCAAATCAACCGTTACAAATGTAATTAAAGTGTTTGGGGAACGTTTGTCGACAGCCAGGAAGTCTGGATCGGGGGGAAATCGAAAACCGGAAGCCGCTGAGACGACAAAGAGAGTTGCCGGTAGTTTCAAGCGAAACCCTAACCTATCTCTCCGAGATGCCGCAAATAAGCTGGGTGTATCGTCTACAACCGTGCATCGAGCCAAAAAACGAGCCGGACTATCGACTTACAAGAAGGTAGTGACTCCAAATCGCGATAATAAACAAAATACGACGGCCAAAGCGCGATCCCGGAGGCTGTACACGACGATGCTGACGAAGTTTGACTGCGTGGTAATGGACGACGAAACCTACGTCAAAGCCGACTACAAGCAGCTTCCGGGACAGGAGTTTTATACGGCAAAAGGAAGGGGAAAGGTAGCAGATATTTTCAAGCACACGAAACTGTCAAAGTTCGCAAAGAAACACGCCAGAGCTCCGCCCAATTGAGAAATACTGGGCTATTGTCAAGCGGAACCTAAAGAAGACCAAAAAAAACTGCTAAGGACGAGCAGCAGTTCAAGGCAAACTGGCTTTCTGCGGCGAAGAAGGTGGACAAGGTGGCTGTACAAAATCTGATGGCAGGGGTCAAGCGTAAGGCCCGGCAATTCGGATTTGGAAAAGCGGAAGCCTAACTGAATATTTTTCCTGAATTTTATACTAATTGAACTTGAAAAAGAAATTTAATTTGATTTTTTAAATAAACGATTTCACCGATTTACACGCGTTTTCCCTTGACCAAATTTTGACCGTATCACCCTTTAGAACATCCCAGAAAGATACAAAATTGTTTAACGTTTATCAACGAGAATTTAATAACACATATGCATATGTAGAATATTCTAAAACAACGCTTTACACTATTAGTAAGGCATTTATTTTTTCTTCCTGAACGTCTTTATATTCAAGATGTTCTAGGTCGGCAATTAGGCCTTAAACACATACGTTTTTTTAAATATTTTCCAGATAGAAGAGTTTATGGAAAACAAATTTGCCAAAGTCAGACTGCACGTTTATTCAATTTGTGTGATTTTATACAGCCATTATCCTTTTGGGGTCATATATTAGGCTTAGGCCTGAGTAGTATGTGGCCCGGAATCAACAATTTTTTCTATTGAAATTGAGGCGTAGAAATACTTCCGATCGATTGGTGTAAAAATTTTGAAAATCTTTTGAGAAATGACTGAGATATTAATGCTCAAAACCTGACCACTTTTCGTGACGGTCGCAAAGCGATATTTTTTTTAAATTGTACCCCAGTATAGAAAACAAAGACGTAGTCCTACGTCAAAACTAAATTTAAATTGAAGCATGGCCCACTTAATAATGAAACAAACTCTTTTGATTATTACAGCGCTCCTAGCGGACGTTTTCGGAAACTTTTGCTATCGCGAAGGCTTATAGAATACCGCGCCAGTAGGCAACCCAATCGGTCACTCAAGCAGAATTCCCGTGCTCGCATGCTGTATGAGAACCTGCTAACCAAGTCCGGTGGAGGCATACCTATGGATGATGAAAACAATGTAAAGACATACTTCGGACCAAAATTTTAGCGAAGGCTCAAGGAGGTGTCCCTGTCAGATTAAAATTTGTTTTTACGGATAAATTCGCACGCAAATATATGATCTGGCAGGGAATTCGCAGCTGCGGGCAAAGAAGACAAAGGTTTTCGTCACTGAGAAAATGATGAACTCGGAGGTTTACAAAACCGAATGACAACAGAAGCGAATTCTGCCCTTTATTCAGTCACCTGATGGTCCGCTGACATTTTGGTCGGATATTGCGAGTAGTCTCTACAACCGGGAAGTACAAAAACGGAGTCCAGTTTGTTCCGAAAACCCTCAATCCATCCAATTGTCCCCAGTTCAGGCCCGTTGAAAACCACTGGGCAATTATCAAGAGAAAAATGAAGGTAAAAGGTACAGTCATCGAAACGGCAGCTTAGATAAAAAAAAATAGGTGAGGTAAAATCGCCAAAACAGTGGGCGAGAATTCCTTCGTATTTTTTCTTAAAATATAAGGAACAGTTTGCACTTTAGTGAAAACCGTTTTCAAATCCGTTAATTTAAATCCGAAATAGACCCAGATGATGTTGTTCCATTACTAAGTGGACCAAGCTTCACTTAATTGGGCTGCATAAAACATTTACGAACTTTTCAGTTTCCCTAAATCACGAGGGTCAGGCTTCTCTGAAACCGGTTTAGACGCATTTGTTTAAGATTTTTTATTTTTTTTTCTACTTATGGTTGTTTCTTGCTGTTTGCACTGGGAGAACTCTCTCTTCACGAGAGCCTTGGGGTAATGACAGGATACCAAATCAGGCAAGAATAGCAAAGGTGAATCATGGCTGCGTAGGAATGGCAACAATCGCTTCTGCAGGCATTCTGCACGGTAGATTTTCTTTTTTTTTCAAATCCAATTTTCAACTACTTAAAGCAATAATGAATGTCTACATTTTCGAGTTCAGTAATCTTTATAAGATCCTTTGAAACAAATTTATTCGATATGTTCTCCATTTTCATAAATGAAATCCTTAAGACGCCGCCAGAAGCTATAACACGCCTTTCGAATGTAGTCTTCGGACAACGACTGTCATGTGCGCGTTATGACAGCCTTCAAGGTCTGTTTTGCAGGTTTGTGCTTCAACATACGCACAGACCGAATAATCCAACGGGTTATGGTCCCGACTGGGGGATCTGATCCTCAGAGAAATTGTTCTTAATCCACGGAAGCCCTTGGTCCTTCGAAATACCGATATGCACTTCGGTATAGATTTCCGGAACATCCCCAAGTTTCTTCGTTTCAATGAACCGGTCTGTGCGGCTGTTGGACACAGCTTTTCGTCGGAGAACAGGATAATCATTGTTTTCCTTTTTTAACAGAGAAAGCAATCTCTTGGAACAAGTTACTCGTAGTTCATTTACCCGCTCCGAAATCATTTGGCGTTTCACTCTAGCTCTGGAAGTTGCGTGCAAGTCTTTTTTTGATGATTCTTCGTTTCCTGATGGAATGTACTGGTTTGCGAGCATTCTTTGCACGGACCGATTTGATCACGTTTGGCGTACGTGCAAACCGCGGACCTCCACTTCACGGTTTCTTCTGCTTAGAACCATCCTGTAGAAACTTTTTGATGAAACAAACTGTGGCCAAATGATATAAATAAGCTTTTCTTAATGGAATTTAAAGGAATATGCTTGTTTCAATTTTTATTTTTTATTTTAAAAAAGTGAACAAGTGAAGTGAAAACAAGTTCAAACAGACTTTCCTTGTTTTCCTATTACAATCATTCTATTAATACCCTCGTAAGGGTATATTTTTTAAAGTGCGGTTCCAATAAAGAACAATCAAGCAATTGTGTATATACAATAGGAACAAAGAGCAAAACACGACTTACGAAGTGTAACACAAGTTTTGTACACAATATCCAAAATATTCATCGCTTCTTTCAAAATTTTAGAACGACTGAACTGTTATTAGGGTGTCTGAGGTGTTATTTAATTACCTAATACATATGATAAAAATACCTCATCATCCATTCAAAAAGAGCTTTCAAGGAACTTGAAATAATTTCTCTTTTAAATAATTGGTTTTGAGCTGCAAAGATTTCTAGACTGGTAAAAAATGAATATTTCATGCAGAAGACATGTTCAAAGTTTCCACCAAACCGTAGAGAGTCGCGCCTTATTTTGCCAATATCAGACAGAATTTTCTGGAAATACTCGACATTACATGAAATGAAAATACTCTTGGGCAGTTTAAAAAACAAATGGACAAATCAATAACAACGACCAAGAGGATCACGGAAATTTTGGAAATTTGAAGCTATCAGGATTTTAAGTACATTTGAAAAAATTCTCGTACTTTTAATGACTATTTAGAATTATCACAAAGCAGGGTCATCATCCGAATAACATAAATGAAATCCCGAACTTGCTAGGTCGCTTCCGTTTGTCCGGCCTACATAGTTTTTCTGGTATGATTTAAAAAGTTTTATATATTTATAAAAACCCATGGGTCTACCAAAGGTTTATAAGAACCCACGATGATAAAAGCATGATAAAAACAAAACTATTGCAAGAGGTAAAGTCCGTTTCAGTTAGTGTTTGGCTGTTTCTGTTTAATACCTGTTGCGCCTCTCGTTGGCATAGCGTGAAACTTCTGACAGCGTTTTGATCCGGAAGGATTGTTTATTCAGTTGATTCATCTTGATTCATTCACATTTTCAAAAGTTATCGAAGATGGAACGCGAAAGACGTGAGAGAATTCTGCACAATTACGTTGAAACCTCAACTTGGTCAGGAAGAATGATTGCAAAGGTTCTCAACCTTTGCAATCATTCTTCTTAACGTACTTAACGCGGCGAATTTGTATGCGAGAAGGACATCGATCGTACCATGCCAGCAAACATACCATCAGGACACTGATACAAAACCAGGTTGTTAAAACCCGGGCAAGTAAGTTGTACAAGCAAGTACTGACGAAGAACAACGGATGCATTTTGATGGACGATGAAACTTACGTGAAAATGGACTTTGGACAAATCCCGGGTCAAAAATATTACCTTGCTACACATAAACCGGATGCATAGGAAAAGTTCAAATATGTCTTTACAGATAAATTCGCCCGCAAGTTGATGATTTGGCAATTTTGGAATCTGCAGTTGTGTAAGAAAAACAAAGGTTTTCATCACTGGAGCGCATATAAATGGACAAGTTTACAAATGAGAGTGTCTTCAGAAAAGAGTTTCTGCCATTTAGCCAATCGCACGAAGCTCCTGCGAAGTTCTGGCCTGACTAAGCCAGGTGTCATTACAGTCGTGAAGTCATAGAATGGTATAGGCAGAATAATGACGATTTTATAGAGAAAAGTATCGATCCACCAAATTGTCCAGATTTTCATCCCATCGAAAAATTTTGGGCAATCATCAAGCGAAAATTAAAGAAATGTGGCAAAACAATCAAAACATCATCTGATTTGGAGGTATGCTGGAAAAAGATGTGGACAGTAGTACTGTGCAAATATTTTTTTGTACGATATATCCTCGATATATCCTCGGAGAAATCACCCATTTTGTGCGGTCAAATGCTGAATGAAACAGACTTTAACTTACAATTGTTGAGAACATGGTTCGTGATTGTAAGATCACTATGAAGGGAAAATTGGAGAAAAAGTTTAAGTTCTATAAAAAAAACAAAAACTTGCAGAGAGCTGCGTAGAAATTTGGATATATGACTCGATTCGAAGCACTTTTTTGCTACACCCAACCGAAGGATGACAGATTCTCTTACAATTATGTTAGATATTTTATCAGCGGAGGATTTTAGAGGGCATGAATAGAGAATGCCAATACAATTCCAATACAAGACACAGGAGAAACATTCATTTGAAACGGTTTATTTATGCATTTGCTTACAAAGCAGTAAAAAATAAAACAAAATTAGTCATCGAGATTCGCACTACGAACCTTGAGCAAGCTTCACCAATGTCGTTTACAAGTTTTGCATCATGAAATGCTATAGGTTTTTTTTTTTTTGGGGCAGACTGCTCAGTGGTCAAAAAGTCGATTTTAACGCTCTCAACTGATTGCTCCCTAAATAGTGGAGCTAGAGCGATGGCGTCTTTGGCAAAGTCGTTGGATATGACAAGCTCGTTTTTTGACTAACCTCAAAAAACACTTTTTTTTACTATATGTATGTATTTTTTTTTAAATTTTAAGGACAATATAATGTTTTACAAAGTTATTTGTAATATCAAAATACACAACTTTTCAACGCTCTTTATCTTCAATTGTCCTCAGCAAAGTTATTTGTATTGACTTATGCTACAACTTTGCTGAAGACATCAACTCTTTATCTCAAAATCATAAAAAAAAGTTGAATTTTAATCTCACTTTTAGGAGGATTGATCACAGAAGTCATGCCATTAAAATACGAAGCTTATCAGTGCATGCTGAGTAGTTGACAGAGCATTGCTGAAGAATATCATCTCGCTAATTTTTTAATATCTAACTATGCCAATGTGAAATCGCAAAGTAGTTTTCGGCAAAGATAGAGCTGGATTTTGTGATTTTCAACTGGGAAGATCTTGTTTTCTACTATATCAATGAAAAATAAAGCAAGAGCAATCATGTCGCATGCTGGTGAATTCAACATTACGTAAATGTATAAGAATAATACGGTCACTGCACCCAAAATAAAAAAGGAAGATTGTAATGCAATTTCGCATGATTTTCTTTCATTTCTCGTAATGAATTGCAACTTGGAGAAAAAATGCAACATTGGTTGTGGGCAAAAAGTAACACGTCAATTGGCTTTTTTGGTTGTGCAGTGTATTAGTTATTGAGTATGAGATTGAAGTCCGTAAGGTCAATGGCTCACAAAAAAAATACGATCGCAATTCGTAATCGAGATTCGAACCGTGGCCGCCATCGTCACGGCTCAAGATAGTAACCATTCAGCCACTTTTAGCAGTTGGGAAAAATGGAATAGTTCAAAGCCCTACAGTTGCTTTGATTTTCGAGATACTCGGCGGTACAGCAATCAAGCAGAACCATAGAACGCTTTGTGGATCATGATGGGTAGAATTGTCTTTTCTGATTGATGCGGATTTCTCGAGATATGATTGCAAAAACTGCAATTGCATGTTTTGCCACCATTTCAACTTTTGGGTGTGGAGATTACAAACATTATCTTCCTATTTCATATTGGTGATAAGGACCTAGTACCTCGTCGATCACCTAATGAGTTAGTTGAGACGTGCTTAAAGTGTGCCCACTCTCCCCTATGGAGAAGTAGGACCTCTAATATCAATCGAATGAACTACTTCACCGGTGTTCATCTTGCTTGCTTGAATCACCAAAGACATTCTATTTTTTGAACAGGCCCTTCCATTTTAGTCGAAGAGCTGTGCGTTCAATTGTTCACCACAACCTCCACCATCAGCTGCTTTACTGTGGGAATAGAACCACAAACGAAGAATGAAACATCAACGTGCTTCTAACCCCTGATGGACTTCAACGTTGGTTCAAGTGGCAAACTCTAGAAGCTCGCAAGTCCAATAAAGTCAAGTCGATCGTTGAGTCGCTTGCGTTCGGAAAAAAAAGAGCGTCTCGGTGACTGACCCTATTGTACATTGGGCATTATTCACGCTCGAAACTCTTCTTCCTCGTCGACGATGCGACCACGACGACGCATGGTGCACGATCGAAAAAAAAAACTTTTCTGGTGATTGTTATTCGATCAAAACCGTTCGATCGATCGAGACGGACGACCGACGCGACGCGAAGATTGATGTAAATTGGCCCCAGTCAGGGACACTTGGCGTGCCGGTAGTTGACGAAACCGGTAACCGCTTGAGGCGGTGAGAAGGTGGCGGGTATTCATCGAGGAAGAAGATTCAACATTAATGAGCGCTGCCGTTTATTAGGATGTTGCGAATTATTACCGTTTGAAAGAACTGTTTGTTCAGTGGTTGTGAGCACAGTTGCTTATTAAAAATTGTTTTGAAAAATTCAAGAAGTCTTGTTCAATGGGAAAGTATTTCTATCTATTGCGGACTCATAATTTGACTTTGACTTATTATACAAGCTTTATTCTCTTTCAAGCAATAAATTATCGTCACAACCATTGATAATTTGTACCAACCCTCGCATCCGGCAGAAAGCAAATGATTATTGTTTAATCCTTTCAAGTACAACGATGCAAAATTTTTGTCCAATGCAAAGCAGGATAATTTGCACTACCGTAACGGCTAAACTTGTCATAGTCTGCAAAGAAGAATAGCAAACATTCTACGGAAAACATGTCCCGTCGAGACGTCATAACCCTTTCTCAGGGGACAAAAGAGTTCAAAAGTCGGAGATTTGACGGCTGGCTAAGCCTGGTCGTAAGCGAAAACAAAAACAACCACCGAAAGTAGCAAGTGTCGTTCGTTTTTCGCACCCCCGGCAGAAAACCAGAAGAGTCACCACAGAAACCGACTACCTGTGTTGTAGAATAATAAAACAATAAACAAAAAGGTTTCCACCTTTCGCCACTGACAATCATGCATAGAATGCGCAAAAGATGAGACGGGACAGATACCACAACATCAACAACGGTAACAGGGGCTAGAACGGACCGTAAAAAGTACAGTGAAGAACTATAAAGGGGAAAAAACCTGTTAAAAGCAATAAGCAATCAAAGATATAAATTGCTTTTCCCACTTTAGTGTGCGCACTTTGGCCAAAAACGGCAAAAAAGGAGGCGAAAAAAGGCACCAACAAGTGACTCCAGTCGGCGCAGCAGGCCAAGCCCAGCGTTAAAATCAGTGGTTACTTTGCGTTCTTTCCCTCCTTGCGAGTGGTGATGATGGCCTACTATGTACTTGTGGTGTGGTTTCTGCGTAGTCGTCCTCGTCGTCGCCTTCTTCGCTTATGGATCTGTTCTGGCTACATCTTGAAGCTACATAAATCCTAATTGCGCGCACCGAAAGTAGCAAGGAAAATCAAAGAGCGAGCACATTCTGACTAAATTCGACGAAGGAATGGAAAGAACAACAAATGTGAGATGATTCCGGACTGATCACATCCTCCTCCTCCTGCCGAGAAGCTGGTCATTAGAGAAGTTATTGCTAAGAATGTATACTTTTAGGCTTTATAGAGAATTATGGAGCGGGTCGAGAGAAAATAACCTGGCTAAAAAGACGGGGGAGAAGAGATACACACAAAAGTTCTCAACCGAAAAGCGCACCTCAATGAGGCCGAAGCGCAAGCGGAGATGGGACAGAGGGGAAAATGTAGGAAATTTTGTGTTTTTAAAATCGACAAGTGTTTTTAAAGAAAACACTTGTAAAACTCTCGGTTTTGCTCTCGCTCACCTTTGCGGTCTGTTATTTTAAAACGTTTTCGAGTTCAAGCTTTCGAAATTAATCTTTTTTTTTTGGCTTCGGAGAAAACCTGTTTCCACGAATTCAGCTAAAGGTAGGTTGATTGAGAGAGTTGCGAGGATCCTTGAGGTGGCGAACTCGAGTGCCTCCGCTCGGAGCCTGAAAATACAGTCGTCGACGAGCCTGAAGGATTCGGTTTTGGAATAACAAGATTGTCTGCCGTGGAAGTTTTGATCGACGCAATGATGAATAAGCGGGGCTGGGTGGGAAACCGAAGGTGAAGAATGGTAAACATTTGGGTACAAATTACGAAATATGTGTAAGGTAAATATTGAACATGTCAACATGTCCGGGATCGACGGATGGAGTGTGGGAATCTATCGAGTGACAGTTGGGAGGAACGTTTCCAGCGAAGGCATTACTGGCTTGTTGCAGTTGAACTATTTTGTAGTTGTTGTTTGTTTGTCTTTATTTGAGAGACTTTCAGCCGGTGACTGGTTCGTCTCTAACTATTTTGTAGTTAATAAAAACAAATTTTATATTCGGTGCCCTGATTTATTGTATCGCGATTCTTTTTCAGCTTCAGGATCGATACAACTTTCAAAGCCTAGAATAAGAATCATTTTTGAAAACCGATGCTCTTCAAAATTACAGATTTTTGTTATTAGAGATTGCAACTTAGCTAATACTACTCGGGCTCGGTCTAATCATGCAATGTTTTCAAGTGTTCTTTAGGATTCTGAGCGAATGTTACTAGCGATTCCCATTGAATGATTTTAAGAGATTTCAGCAACTCAGGATAGTGAGAGTCTTCTTCCGCTTTCTGGGCGGTTCTGTCATTATGTCTGCAAATCAGACCTAATTTTGTATAGGGATTCTTAGAAAATTCTGCTTGTGATGCAAGATAAATCTGCAAATATCTTTATTATTATTTTTTTTTAATCAAACTCAAATGTTCTGCGAAATTTGCTGAAAATTCTGAGCAAGGATTATAAGGCATGCTCTGACGAGCAAATTATTTTCACGAGTCTGAGCAAATGCTCCTCAAGCGTCCGGTCAAATCCGAATTATCTTCAGTGTTCTGAACAACTTGTGATTTCAATTGTATCATGCAGACGCGTTGTGAATGTTAATAAGCATTCTGAGCGACTTTCATCTCAAATATTTTGTTATGGATTGTGAGCGAATCTTTCATTGATTAATAAAAGATTCCTGTTCGGGTTTCTAAATTTTAGCCAATCAGTTCTTTTTTGTGGTTCTGAGCTAATCCTACTTGATGTTCTTACTGTCCCATGCTGAGATTGTTTGTGGATACTGTTAAGGCTAATTTAGTGCATAACTTCCAGACATTCTAGACCTTCAGCGTTAATTGCGTAGTATTTCTTGTCAATTCTTTGTGGTGTTCTGCAGGGCCTTTACTCGGAACTTAAATGAATCAATTTTTTTAGTGTGTTATTACGAATTATGAGAAAATCTTGTTCAGAGTGCTGAGCCAAGTAGGATTTCACTTATATCCCAGCTTTCTCAGGATGAATGGACTAAAGTTTGTTGATACTAATTTGCCCAAAAACCAATAACAATTTAATGAATTTCTAGCAACTTTCTAAGATTCAATTGAATTGAATGCATTCATCCTCAAATTTGACTGCGTATCATATAGAGTTATTAGCGTTCCTTGTTATGAATTATGAAAAAATCTCCGTTCGGTAAGAATTTCTTCTAGGGTACTACGTGAATTCTACTTTGGATTCAATTTGGACCAAACTCGAATTTAAAAAAAAATCCCTCTCAAGAACATGAGCGAATGGAGAATTCGAAACTTTGTGCAAATGATATTCAGCATTCTGAACCAATTTTTCGGATATTTTAACAGAGTTTATTCTGGTTAGCATTTTTATAGAAGCCAGCTGAGAATTGACCTCAAGTCGTAGGATTAACTTGTTCGGCATTTCAAACAACATTCACTTAGAATAACAAGCATTTTAATTTTTGGTATTTTGAACAAACTTCGAGATTCGTACGGAATCAAGCCCAGTTCTCATTATAACTTTCTCGAATTTTGAGCAGCTAAGGTTTAGTTTATTGATCGTGTCTTGCTCAAGGTGTTAATGTGATCTTTCAATATAAAGATAATGTACAAACTAAATAAGTCGTTCTTACCGTGTTGGGCAGAGACACAGTAATCTGTGTGAATGTGGACAAGGTTATCAGGACGTAGATCACGTTGTTTGGTCTTGTGCTGTACCGGTTCGAGATATTGTGGCTCTTAGTGATCTGGAGTTTATGGAACTCATTTATGTGTTTTTGACTAACATGAGCATTAGATTATAGTTTTTTTTGACGTAGGACTTACGTCTATCTATTCCTGCATAGGGGCGCCGTTTTAATTTTTTTGAAAACGAAACCGATTTTGAACGATAATATGTCCTCTCTGGCCCACAGACATTTTATGATACGTATTTCATTCGAAAGGTAGAACATCAAAGCTGAATTCCTAATGCTAACTTAATTCATTTGTTTAAACTAATTAGAAAGTACTTAAGAGAAATATGTCTAAACGCACATAGCTATTGGTCGAAAATGACATCATACTTGCGCCACGCTCTGATTGGTTCATACTGCCACAGTTACCGTGCCAGCGATTATCAAACATGTGGGAACGACCGACCAATCATCAGTTCTCACTGAGCATCCGTATGCGACAGACGTGTTTGGCGTGCACGTTGGTAGAAAACGCCGCCCGTGAAAACAAGAAGATCAGAATCATCCCACGTCACCTGCAGCTGGCCATCCGCAACGACGAGGAGCTGAACAAACTTTTCTCCGGTGTGACCATTTCACAGAGTGATGTCCTGCCAAACGTCCTGCAGCCCAAGAAGACTGATAATTTCAATCGCGAACGATGTTCCCTCCGTAAACAACTAAAATCCGTCCTTTTCAGGACGATCAAACCAATTTACCGGCTAAAGAGTATGTTTGATTGAAATTCCTCTTGAGCTCATCGAAATTTTCATTACCACGCACTGTTCAACATGGCGTTGCTTAAAAAGTAGCGTCCCGGAGAAAATTGCCAAATCATTCGCCCACGTCATCTTCGTGGTCAAGTGGTTAGCGGCGTCACTCGTCGTTCAAGCGATTGACGTGAAGTGATGGTTCGATTCCCGCTCTAGCCAGTGGAACTTTTCCATGCTGGTCCACTGGGTGTTAGGTTAGTTCCCAAGCAACACAGCTTGTCATAAACAAGTTGAAAGTACTGTCCAATGACAAATACAGGTTATCAATATAGTTATCAATCAACTTGATTATACTTGATTATATTATAGTTGATTTGCTTCCCGTATGCAGTGAAATCATACTCTTGTACTATAAATTCATCGTTATGAAAAAAATAACAATTATTGCAAAACATGGTTGGTGTAATGTAGTTTCAACAATATTTTAAGCTGTTCATAAAAAACTTGTCTTGTTCATGTTTTATAAATGTATGGGACAATGTTTTTAAGAACAATAATTAAGTAAAAATCACTTGCAGCAGTGAAATAGTTATTTTCACCTCAATCGTCAGTCAGGGTGACAGGTAAATACGAGAGATCCAAACCGCGCCAAACGTGGCATGTTTTGTCATACATTTATAAAACAAACAATTATAAATCATTCTAAAAAGATGTTTTGTGTGTTATTTGGGTTGTTCGTTGTAAATCGCTCTATGTTTAGTGTGCATTTAAACACAGGATCCATTTAACACTTACAAGCACGTTGAACATTCAACAAACAAAATATGATTGACAGTTAATTCGACCCGAACTGAAGTTTCAATAAATTTTCGTGGAGAACCAATAGTGAACCCTAATAGCATAGGGTTTCTTGGTTCTTTAGACTGAATAAAATATAGTAGAAATTTATTAATTCGATGACATCAATTTGTTCACATCAACAAGCAGTCCTACGTCAACTTTGCAGTTATGTCACTGACATAACTCACCCTTTCGTTTTTTAACCTGTATGTTTGGTTTTTTTTTTTATTTCAGTATTTGTGTGGGAATTTTGCCTTATGCATTCTTTTCCTTTGAAAATGTTCAAATAAAAAAAAATCAGTTAGAAGTAGACAACTAGAATTAAAAATACATGTGCTTAGTACATGATAATTGAAACGCCCATTCCTTTTTGCCATTCCTAAAATTGTTATTCCCTTTAATCTCGAGACCGCGCGAGTGATCCGTTCTTCCGCTTTTAACTTTATTTTTAAGATCATTAATGTATATTGAAATAGAAAACTTGGTTCTGTTAAGAGAATTCGGTTGTGCCTGTAAACGAAAAAGTAATTCTGATAGAAAATAATCTTGTGAATCGTACCTTGTCTTAATTCGCATTTCTGCAAAAAAATCCCATTGGTTGTGGGAAAGTTTTTTATGGATTTTAAGCTATTTTTGTTTATCAAACTTTCAGCGAATCTTCCCTTAGTTCAGTCGGTAAAAGCCTAGCTACAAATCAACACAATAAGCAAATTGTGAGTAAGCTTGAAACGCCAAGAAAGAAGAATGCAACTTCCATATAATATATACTATCCTCAAAATTATTCTACCATGTTTAAACTGACTTTTCAAAAGCAGCCTGCCTCAAATAAAAATAGCTTGGTTAGCAAAATGAAACGTTTACATTTATCAAAAAATTCCCTTGCGCGGCAACAAAATCATTTCTGTTTTCATGGATAAGAAGTCATGAAACGATCTCTTATCTTATTCTATGAATTCATTACACTTATTCAAAGTGTCATGATTGAAATGACAGATGCGAGTCGTGAACTTTGAAAGTGTTGTTTCTCTAATCTAAAGTTGTGTAATACGCTTCATTAATCAATAATCTATTCAAGAATAGCATTACAAAAATTAAGAGTCCATATCCGTGAACTTAAGTCATGAATTAAAGAACAAGCACAAATACACCGTGAATTAAATCGCGTAGTCGGGAACTACATCACGTTTTTAGGTAAAAATCCTGAAAACGTGAACTAGTTCATGGTACGTTTTTATTTTTGGGAACGCTTTTGTTTTTGTGTAGAGTAGTAGTAGTCATCCACCAAGTACTATCACAGCTCTTCACATCAGCACTAGGTTCGAATCCTGACGTTGGGGGTTTTTTTTTTGTGTTAGAGCCGAAAAAGTCGATTTGCCCAGATTCATGAATCAAGTTTTCAATTTCAGGATATCAGCTCATGGTTTAAGGTGAAAAGGGAGGGACTCCGTTCTCCATATGAACTATAGGTTAGGTTAATTATCACTTCAGGTTTTTGGGACTAAACAAATCACAAACAAAACGAAACAAACAACACTTAAATTGCTAACCAATGGATGCTCTAGTGGAGCAAACGATTTGTTGAAAATTTCACGCCTGAAGTCCTAATAGTGTTTGAGGTTTGTGCTCAGAAAACTTCGAAGTGATAGGGGATTGATCCCATATCACGTTAACCCGATTGATTCATGATTTCATGCAAATTGAAAGGCGGCGGAAATATATTTCATAGAATAATATTCATGAAATCATGACCTTTTTTTCCATGTATAAGAACAGATAATTTAATTAAAAATATATAATAAGCTATCATAAAAAATTATACATAATTGACTGAAGGAGTAATTTGTCTTTATGATCTTGAAGAAAAAAAAATGCTTAAAGTACTCATTAAATGCTTAATCAGACTACTTGTAGACTTCTTCTGTGTTCTACCTAGTACTGAAGGAAACAGCTCAACTAATTTGTAAGTGAGCTATATTAAAATATTGGAATCCTGTAACGCGTTTCGACAAAGTCAAAAGATATAGAAAACCGTATTTCAAAAAATATTCCTGATTTTGAAAGAACCAAAAAAATGCTCAAAAGAATGCAAACAAAAGTCATTCAGAACAATCTTGCAAACCCACTTCCGTTAAAAATTCATACCTGTCTTTCGCGGTATCAACCACTGTATTGAACATCTAAAGTTTTCACAATCGTAAAATTCCCACTCACCTGATGGTGATGATGATGGTGGTGATGGTGATAGCCACTCGGCCGCAGCGAGCCATGCATCCCATGGCCATAGTTTTGCATCGGCTGCCGGGGATGCTGGAAGTGGGACGAAGACGTTTGAATCATCATGTCGCACAGAATATCCTCTAGATCATCAGACGCAGAGTCAGCACTACCAGCTGCACTCGCTTCCGGATCGTCGGGCGAGTTGGCACCGCGCGCAAGACCGGTAGCGGTGTGATCTGAATTCTGCTGGGAGTCACTACTCAAGTCGTTCTCGTCGACTGCCGGGACACCTGGACTGGCAGAAATAGAACTACTGGCACTGGCACTGACACTGGCGGCAGCACCTTGGCACAGTTCATCAGCCGACGATTCGAGCTCCCTCTCGATTCGCTTGACCTCGGACTCCTCTTCCTCCTCTTGTTCTGCGGTCTTCTTTTTTGCTGGCTCTTCGGTTTCCTGCATTAAACAAACATATAATTTATTGTTGTTTTTTCTTGCTCCCTCACACGTGCTGGTTGATGTGCTGGTTCGGCACAACGAATCACATAGGAGAATTGTGAATAGTGCTACCCCCAAAGTCCGACCCGTCCATCTGTCCATCGTCATCGTCGCGTACGTTCGCTTCTATTTGAATCCAAAATTAACAGTGTAATTATGGTCGATAGTCTTGTCAGTGGTCATCGATAATTTGCTTAACCTCACAGCATTAAACATTAACGTCAAAAATGTTCAAACGAACAAAAACGCCAGCAGAAGGGGGAAAAAGGTTCTATTGACGTTCGCGTCAGCTCGATGTCCGTTGTGTTCTAGATGATTTAACCTTCCCGTAGGAAGGCTCAACCATGAATGTAAGTAGTAATTTAGGCAAATTCGCCGTCGTGAATATTGAAACAAATTGGGGTTGCGTGCGAAGAAGCTTAATAACTTATTTTAGGATTTAGTCCATGTGGTTTGGGAAGGATTGCGGTTTGTTGAACTTACCTCAGCAGTATCGTTGATCAAGTCCGGTAGATTGAGTCCTTCTTCGAGGAATAAATCAGCTAGCGGTGGTGGAAGTGTCGCCTCACTGCCGTCCGTGGCGTTGAGTACATATTCACCTGTGAAGAGGGGGTTAAAGGAAGAACAAATATTGAATCGAGGCGGTGGCAAGCTATAATAGAAGCATGTCAAATGACACTCGGGTGAAAGGTTGATTGTTTGATATGGAACGCGTCAATCAGTTGAATCACGGGGGGCGGTTGAGATTTAATTGAATTTCAGAAACGAAAGGGAAATTGCTTGGGAAAATTGTTTTAAAAATAATACTGCAATGCTACTCACAAAAAATGATCGACGATGCTTGAAATCGATGTTTACGTTTGTTGAAGCAGTGTATTGAAATCAAATCAAATCAATTTTAAAGCTACTCGTGTTACAGGCAGTATCTGTCAAAGCAGTAAATTGTCCGAAGATCGATGCATTTTTCCCGAAAAATTCTTAAATTCCTCTAGAGAATGCACAACAACACCATCAATCCAAACCTACATATATGTGTACGACTTCAGTCTGCTGGCCCTTTTCTTCCATTCAGGCGGTAGCTTTGTGCCACCGATTCCGGCTCCCAACGGGCGTCGATCTTCTATCCTGTCGAAGAACGACGACGTCTCGAGAGACTTGCCGCCGGCTTTTGTTTCCATTCATTGACTGCCCGTCTCCGAAAAGTCCACACTCATCTTTCGGTCCGATTTCAATCGTCATCATCGCCATCATCATCCCCCTTCTAACAGGAGAGCGGAACCGGCTACCGGAGTCATCTCCTAGACGACCTGACCTGATGACTTAGCCGCGTGTGGTTTCAAATTTCAGCAAGTAATACACCTCTAGTAGTAGTAATAATGAAAACGAAACCTTTCCTCCGGGCCCTTCTCGCCGTCCACCACCGGGGGCACTCTCGAAATCGGCATCCAAATCGAGAAATTCGTGTAGTCATGGCGCCATGAATCAACATAAACAACCCATTCAAAACTAACAACAAACAGCGATGCGCACTCGCTCTTTCGACAACCGTTTGGAGCAGGTATAAGGAAAAAGCATCGCATACTTTGCATAACGACCATCTCAACACCAACATCGCCGCCGCATTGGCAAATGCTGATGATCGATCGCCCAATGTTCCGAAAAATCCGGACGCGCGCTCTTTTACTTTTCATTGTTGCTCTTTACATGTACCATCATAGGTGACCATGATCAAGGTTGCGCAAAAATCTCGCTTCCTGAGCCTACTTTTCGGCTGGGAGAACCTGACTCGTGTAATTCGAACCACATTTTGTATAGTTCTTAAATGCAGAGTCAGCAACTTTCGTGGAAACTGGGAGAGCTTCCAGTCTCACAACATTTTTTTTTGTACAGTCATCAAAATAGAGTTTTATGACTATTTGAGACGTGAGTATTTTTTCTCTCACCTCTTGAGGATCGATTCCGGACCAAATTATGCAAAGGCGCCCCATAAGGAGTGGGAGACGTGGCGAAAGATCTTAGCGTAGGTTAGTTTTAATGGAATTCATTTGTGGGACTTGGTGCACGTGGTGTGGCTGCTTTCAATGGCTTTTCGCGACTCTTTCATCGAATCGGGTTTTATGGAGATGTTGAAAGGCGCGTCGGAGTTGATCTTGACATTGTCGATGGTTTCTTTTGAATTTGGAGAGCTTGCTTCCTTGGTGGAGTTTCTTCTAGTTCAACGATTTTATTTTATTTTCGCGCAGTGGATGATTGACTTTGCGAATATCGTGGCATCACGACGCTTGCCTCAAAGCGAGAATGGTTACAAATCTTCAGACAGACTTCAGAACACAACTTATCTACATCTCTTAAAGGTGCTTTTTCAACCCCTTCTTCTGCTTCGTTTTCCAGTTCCAAACTGGGTTGGTTGGCTTGGCTCATGCCATGCAGTTTTGTGTAGCTATTTGTACCTCGTCACGATCCTGCTGATATCTGTCTTGAAAGAATCTCCTCTTTCAGCTGCTTCGGGGAGGAAGCATTTATCGGAACCCTCTCATCTGTGGTTCTCTCTTCCCTGTGTGTTGGTGCTGTCCGCGCCACATTCTTTTCTCGGCGGCCAGAGCATGAAGAAAATAAAGGGAAAAAAGGCGGCCTTCCCGGCGCGTCGGACAGAAGAAAGCCAAACGACGTCGATCAAGACGACAACGCCGTACCGAAGAAGGCCAGGAATTATGTCGAATACTATTAATTCCTCTTCTCATTGATTTTGACCACGAGATATCGGGTTCATTATTAGTCAATTTTGTCGGCGGAGAATTTTTCCTAATACATTTGCGTTGCCATCGGCATCAGCGTGCTGGTGCCGTGTGATCCGGCATCTGGCGTTGCGTATCTCTAGGCATCACCAATCTGGCGAACATCCGAATACTTCCTCTTGATCTCTCGGTGATGGTGATCTGAGGGCTGAGATCATCCGTCCGTCGTCGTCGTGATCATCGGGATCGATCGTGCTAATAGTCGGCATTTGGAGTTTCCCTTTGAAGTAATCACCGTCAACCTCGGAGGCGCAAGTGGGAGAACAGGAGGCTTTGATGGGGTGCCGTTCCTGGTGGGAATTTACGCTCAAAATATTGACTGGGAGAATGTTTTGTGAAGTGTATTTGCGATAAATGTTTGACTATCTGAGATGTAATGAGCTCGTTTTTTATTCAGAATTTGGAGAATAATTCTATCTAAAAATAATTGATCAAAAATATCGATTTCATAAAAGTTCAACCTGCACGTAATTTATATTTCTTGAGAATAAAAATTTGTATCAGATGTTGTTCATAAATGGTAACAAACAATTAATAATCAATATTACCATGATTTTGAAATTGTTTAATATCGCCAAACGTTGAAAAGAATCAAACATAAAAATGTTATGTTGGAACTTTTAGAATACAGATTTAATTGAAAAATGTATTCCCAGCTGAACCTTAAGTACCTAATTTATTAACATTTAGAAAAATTAACACCAACGTCTAAAAGTTGGTTCAGTGATTCCAATATTTTTTAGTATTCTAGGATATCACCCAAGTATGCAGTAAATCAACCCAAAATCTGCAATTCAGATGCTACCAGCATTATATTAGCATTATATCAGCATCTTGAATGCTATTTGTTGTAAAGTTGTATTTCAAATGCTATTTAAATGCTTGTAGCCTGTAATAAGCATTTCGAATGCAAAATAGCATTGATGAAGCATTATCATAGCATTGCAGTAAAGCAGCCGTATAGTGGGCCAAAAGCGGCATTTATGTTGCAGTTAAGGTGACTCAATTGCTTGATAGGCTTTGGAACTGCTTATTGGTTACCGGGTTAGTCAATCAATCGATCGGTTACATTTTTATTGTTATGGCTGGCCCACAATTGATACGTTGCGGATGCGTTTGCGTTAATTTGACAGTTTTTCCATAGGTTTTCTGTCAAATTTACGTCAACGCATCCGCAACGTATCAATTGTGGGTGACCCTTTACTCAATAAATAACTGTACCTAAAACGACATTCAACTGCTAATACACTTGTTTAGATAATCTTAATAAGATGCTCGTTATCATGCACCACCATGAAATATGTTGAAAAATTTAATTTTTCGGTATGAAAACTTTCGAGGAATACACACAAAGAAAAAAAATGATGAGTTTTATCTGGTAAAATTCCCCTTTTTTTCAATTGCAAGCCAAAGCAAGCTAAATAAACAACAAAATTGTTTGTAATGTTCCAAGCAACAGTCCTGATTTAGGCGATATTTGGCTTAAATTTACATGAAATGTCCCATGTATTTATGCCAAATCTTGCATTCCATATATGAGTATCGCAGAAAATTATATAATTCTTTCAAACTGTGCTTGTAATGTCGGTTTATAGTCTCCATGTTGGGTCTATTCCTGGATGCAACTTTGAGTCATCCTCTAGATTTCGCATCAAACATAATTTGCGTAAGGTTATTTTTTATTACTTGTGACACATTTCATGGTCTCTTCATTGAACACCAAATTTCAGAAATATTTAATATTAAAAAAAAGTACTTTAAAATACAGAAAGGTTATTTGCTCATGTTCTATTGGTTGCACAAATTCAAAACATTATAATTTACATAACATATGTTTGTTTACTTACATTTTTAAGAAGATATTCGGCAAACATACAGCCACACAAATACTTATAAACTCCCATTGCATATTGACCAATTCCATCATTAAACTATCTAATGAATATTATAGGCCATAGTTTCAAACATAGAAAATAATTCGTCACTAAAATTGGGTCTGCGGTTTTCACGCAAAATCAATATTAATTTATCCATTAGAATATCTAATTTGGAACTTGTGACTTTTTGATGTTGATGTTGATCAAATTTAGTTAAATTTAGGACATTTGAAGATCATTATGATCTGTCAGCCTAACGTGACATCATGGCGACTATAAAGTTAGGGATACCGTTAATTTCGATCAATTGTATCACAATTCCCACACCCAAAACAATATTTTTTTTTTTTTTTCTTTCTTTTCTCTCTTCTACAAAATAACAAAAAATCCCCACCCCACCAAAAAACACCAACAAAAAAAAAAAACAAAAACAAAACAACCCCCTAACAATTTTTTTCCCTTCAAACATACCCCCTTTTTAATTTTTTTTTTTCCCCGTCCCCCCCGTTTTTTTTTTTTTTTTCTTTTATATCCTCAACCCTTTTTAAAAATTTTAACAAAACATTTCCTAACAAGTTTTTATTATTTTTTTTTTTTTTTTATACCCTTCTGGTCGGGTTACTTGATGAAAAATTTGACATTTGCTTGAGAACAAGTTGATCTGCATGATACCATCGCGGATTTGTCGATTATCGTTAAATTTATGACATATTTGGTACTCACATAAGTCTATAAGTGTTATTTGAATGGAGATGATATCAAAGATAGTAATCAAAACTAAGTAAGAGTACTTTCAAAATAAGTAGACTACTTTCGGAGTAATCTTGAAATTTGCTAATTTATTTTGAATAACCAAGCTGACGATCAAACTTACATTGTATCAAAAAAAAAAGAAGATTGGCATCACTATCCTACATTCAATACTTTCAGATCCGGATGATAAAAAATCGGTTTCTTCATCTTCTTTCTGTATTAAGATGGCTTTTACCCTAGGCTACTTCACCACCACGCTAAAAAATATGTAATAATATTCACGCATACAGTGGAAAAAATTAATGGCACGCAATTCTTTTCAAGAAACTCTTAGCAAAACCCTTGTCCCTTATGTAATTTATGGAATCTTACAAAGTTTGGTTGCGTAAAGTTTGACCAATCTACGGAACGGATTTGAGAAGAACATTGTTGCATATACGACCATATGCATCGGTCTGTTTCTAAGATAAACAATCTAGCAAGGCCGAATTGGAAAAGGCTAGGTCCTAGATTTACCAAACGGAAATAGTAGATTTTCTCTCTCTTAAATGCTAGAAATCACTTTATCAACACGAAAAATGTTCTTAAATATTTGTTTAAGAATATTAGAAACTAAGAAAATAAACGAATTATAGAGCGATCTTACTCAGATAGTCAAGCAGGTTAGCAATACATTATCAGCAGCACAAATAACCCTTTAATTTCCACTCGGGTAACATCAGGGCATTCGTGATGCCCTCGATTCGTTCTCTTCAATTAATCTGGTCATACTAGCTTTCGAAAACTATCATAAGTCGATAGAGAAAAATATGCAGCTAGAGCAGGATTGGAATCGGATTTGTTTTGGGCGCATGTTGAGCAAGCGACTACCCAAGTAACATTGCTAACACCAACCTGCTTTATTAAGTTTTATTAAAGTTTTATGGAAGCCAATTAAAATCAATTTAGTTTTATTATGGCACCAAGAGGTGCCAATAGGTTCCATATTTTAGTAAGATTTATGAGAACCTACACAGCTTTTTTACAACGATCTTAAAACCTTGTTTCTCAAATTCCCTTTACTCCTATCAAAGGTTTTATTTCGACTTTATGAACTCGTAAAATGCTGTATTCAAATGCCGTTTTAGAACTCATTGATATTATCTTATTATGGTCAGTTGAAAAAGCATTTTAAAACCATTTTGCCTCCAGTGAATGCATTAAACGGCAAATTGGCATTAAAGGAAGTCACCATAAGACCAAATAGTTTTATAATAGTCATTGCGAAGAAAAATTGGCTTTTTGGCAAAACTGTGATTTTTTTCCAATCGCCATATTGAAATATAAGAAATAATTGAAATGTGGAAAAATAAATTCATCAAATTTTCAATGGTATGCAAATAACTGTAGATCAGAGACTAATTTCGGCATTCTTTTAGATATCCAATTCCAGCAATTTTCAGGAAATTCATGATTGATTTATCGAATATATTTGTTTTAATTTTGTTTATGTAGTTGTTAATTCGCATAATTTTCGAGGCACATTAAATTTCAGCTCTTATCGTGCCAATACTCACCATACAAATAAATGCGCATATAATTTGGAGCATAAAACGCTGTAAGAAACTCCATTTGTTTTGGATATTTTGCTATCAAACAAAATTTCCCGCAACACTAGACCTGCTTTTTACTGCTAAATGAATCAGAAGGGCAGAGAATCGAACAAAGCAGAACAACACAATCCAACCACGATATCACAGTGAAGTTTGATAGCTGTGGCCATTCGGCCGTATGCTGGTTTTCATGGCAGCCAATAGGTTTTATGAAGGTTCTCGAGTGGTCAAAACATCTTTCACTAGAACATATTCAAAATCTTCATGGTCTTATGAACTGGCCACTTTGAACATATTTTGGCTTTAAAGAACCATAGAGGAGGTATTGGTAGTCAAAATTGTTTTGAATGTAGTTTTATCCACAAAGCCGAGAGGAGTGCTATACGGCTGGAATAAAACTAAAATTGTTACTTGGGTATAGACTTGATCAAGAAAAAACGACTTTCATTCAATCTTGGTGTGTGTATATTGTGTGTATATACAATCCAACGCCCACCGTCCGGCAGTGTTTTTATGGAAGAAAAATGTTTGCAGTTAAACGAACTGTTGTCGAATCGACAAACACTTTTAGCCCGGTAGTTGGAAGGTGATAGCTCTGTTGGGTTCCAGTGACCCATTTCAGAATGCCTGGTTACTCACGTCCATTCCGAGGTCACGTTCACTTACAACAAGCCCCGCATAGACACGGTACAAACATCAAATGGATATAGGTACTGTGCATACACTTCCATCATCAAATCTTACTGTTTTGAGGATGGCACGTATTTAGCAGTATCGTTCAAATTTAGTTATAATCAGATAGACCTCACCGGAATTTGTTGCTGATATACAGTCTTCATCCCGTCCAGGCTTCCCTGTGATGCTGATGGAGGCTTTTATGTCTCTACACTCCGTTATTCGGCAAATATTTTATCATCCTTTTCGAATGGAACAGCCCGAATTCAATTAGTACTTCGCGCACAAATGCAATACAACGAAAATCACAGGTAAAAAAGCACTCCTGAGAAAAAAAATTACTTGAAAATCACAATAATTGTGCAACGAAAGAAAAAAAAACTTCACAGCTCTCCATCTGTACATCTGAAATTATATGCCAGTCGACTTTCATTCAATCTTGGTGAATAGAAAATGTGTTTTGACACGAAATTAAAAAAAAGGATTACCGCAAAAGAAAATTTCCACAAGTTTGATTCCATCAGCTCTTAATTATTAACTTTAATGCCGACCCTGTTGTGTTTTATCAGGAGACTAATTTAGTGTTAAAAAGAACATTTGGAAGTGCGCTATGAAAATGAGGAACTTGAAGCTGGAACCTTTCTTTCAATGGAGCATTTTCGCGAGGTTCATCCTTGTCGAAACGAAAGTCGTTGAGGTCTAAGCATGTTTCTTCCTATCCTGATACAGCAACTTCAAACTGTTCATGGCAAAGACCCGACGAGTACCCTAATGTTGAAATCAGCCAAGATCAGTTTGATAAATATGGCTGATCATCAATCGCAAGACAGTGTTTCAAGTTTGAAAATAGGGTTCCTTGTCAAAGAAGCTTGAAATACGAGTAGCTTTGCAGGTCCATAAGACTCTTGAACGATGGTTTCAAATCGACTTAAACAACTACTAAAAGGCACCCCACCTTTACATAATATTGAACCAGCTCTAAAAATAATCATATCTGTAAAAGTCTCAACTTCACAAAAAAAAAATCCTTCTAACTAAAAGTAAGTCCCGAGACTTCTGATTAAGCTAGAATTTTCTGAATTTGTGAAGAAGCAATGTACATCAAACCCTTCAAAAAACTAGAAAAGAAAACAAACAATTTACAGTTTGTAATGAAGTTATATATTAGGACATTACATCACATGACTATCCAACCTAATTAATTTACACGAAATCCCTTGTATTATCCTCAAGCTATTTTTGTTATAAAATCCAAAAGTTTGCCTCAAACAACAAAATTATTACCTTTTATTGTCGATAAAATTTTCGGGGTAGAAAACCAAAAAACTTCTAGTAGAGTTCTAAACCTAACAATATTACATCCGCCCAGAATGAGATTATAATTGGATCTTGTCAGTCTCCAATAACTAATGTTCAGCCTAGTTCATGCTCATGCACATGCAGATGTAACGTAATGAAAAATTAAATCCATTTTCAAATACACTTTCCCAAGATGATGCAAACCCACATTCAACCGAGAATTAATTTAAAATTTCCAACCCAAAAATCAAAGTTGTGTCCGGGAAGTTGCCAAATAATTACTATCGTTTTGCTCACACCATTGTCGCAGATTAGTTCAATTTGAACCGTGCATAATGCATAACTTAAACCGTGTAACCATGAGCCATAGCAATTCGAAAACAATAGCCTGCAAGCACCCATCTTTCCCTTAATTTTCAACCCGTCCCTCCAACCCACTTGCTTCCACCGCTCATCAGCCGTGCTGCGAATAAATGAAATACCCACGCAGCAGGCCAGCGGTTGTCACCACCTTTTATTCAGTGCCTAGCGTTGCGCTGATTCCATTATGTCGTCGTCGCCGCCGTTGCCACCACATTGATGGGAAAGAACGCGGCCATTTTGAATGTGATCATCTCTCGGTTTGTGTTTTTTGTGTTCCTTTATTTTATTTATTGCGCAAAGTTTAGCCACCAGCAAAGCTCCGTAGCTAGGTGGGTAGGTACATACGCGGCAGGTAGTCTTCTTCATCGATGAAAAGAACGGAAAAAAAAGCCGTCGCAGTGTCGGTCGCCGCCATGCGAGCAGCAGAGTCCTACGTTTGTGTTGCTGTAGGATTACCGAGTGGAGGGGGAGGGAGTCGTTAATTTTTGTCTGTTTTGTTGTCGGTCGATTTTATGGGCTTTTTGGGTTGGTCGGGTGGCACACATATTCGCGGCCTGTCCACACACAGTCGGAGATGGATAGAAAATAATATCGAACGCAACCGACGAGCGAAAAAAAAAATAATAATAAAATAAATCAAGAGGAAATGCCCTTCTATCCAGCAGCGAGCGCCAGCGAGTTCACTGAAGTGGTAATATGAAACACAGCGTGAACCGAAAAAATTAAAACATGGTCGTATTATGGAGATAGGGTTCTGGTTTTAGTTTATATATTCCCCCTGTTATTACTCCGTGTGTGCCCGCGATGGTTTTGCTATTTGCGGATGTATAAAATGGAAGAAGGAAAACCCCGAGGCTTCGATCTCTCTAGAACCCGCGCATCGTCGTCGGATCCCGTCGGCCTCAGCGTGAAACGTGACTGCTCTTCTGTTAGGCAAATTATATGGTTTTGTGCTATTTGACGAAGTGGTTTCCGAGGAGAAGCCAGAAGATGAAGTACTCCATGAAGGACAAAACAGACTACGTGTTTTATGACCAGGAACTCACGTTCAAATTAGATTTCTATAAAATAAAGTGTATGATTGTACTTAGCGGCATCAATCCCTTTTCGGGAGCTTTGAGGAGTTAGTCTTTCTGATAAGTTGTTTTGAAAAACTGTCACTACTCTGTACATCGAAGATGATTAAACTATGAAAGAGGGAAATTTAATCGAAAGCAATTGAAATTGAAAAAAGTGACGTATTGAAGGTCCCGATGTGTTTTGTAATGCAACTTAAACACGTTAAACTATCTTATGGCATTTCGAGTCATATAAAAAAATATGAATTTAGCTTAATCCTAATCCTAAACTGAACCCTTTTGATGAGCTAATGTAAAAAAACAAAAAAAAAAAAAAAAAAAAAAAACATTTAGGGAAGATGTACCTATATTAATTTCATCATTTTGCAATTCATCCTACTTGAAATAAAACGATATACACGTGATAGGATTAGTTAGTAATGTTTGTTGTAGTTATTTAACGTAAGCAAACATTATTAGAAAACGAAACCGATCCTTCAACTGCCCAATTGTTTTATCGTAGGATGAATATAGGAACAATGAAATTAATATGGGGGCAGTTTCCCTATATACAGAAGAACTTATTGATTAGAATCTTCTCAGCGATATCAATCGTCATGATCATTGGTTTAAAACAAATGATCTAGAAACTCATATCGAACACAACTTTCAATTACAGGGGTTAAAAACAGGATGGCCTTCCTAATATAGGAAGAATCAACGAAAATTTAACCCAGCCTACTGATATTTTTCAACATGGTTTTCCAAGTTCTCCCGGTGGTACCCAAAAAAATGTTCCCGGTATTTAATATATTTAAAAAAAATAACCGAAATTATGTGAAATGGGAATATTAAATTATTATTTAGATGCACATGAATGATGCGTGTGAAAATAATTCAATTTATTGTATAAAATCACCAGCGCATAATGAAACTCAATTAAGCTGAATGAAAAATAAACCAGGCGACTATATATATTCTGTACCTATCCTGCTTGTGGGTTACATCTAAAAAATCAAAATCGCGTAAAAACAGTATCCTGTGTACTTACTTAAATAAGTACAAATACAACGCATTGTGAATTTCTTAATACAGCTTTATCTAAATAACCAATAACACTTCGGCCTAATGACAGTTGGAATAATTCGTAGCATGTGAGTAAAATGTTGTAACAAATGTTTGATGTCTATTTATACTTGATGAAATAAATTAACATTAAATAGACTTACATTAAGTTAAGATGTCGAGGAACACAATTTAGGAGTACATTTTCAGGAAATATTTGAAAATTGTTAAATGAATATGCTAGGTTCATTTTTTCTTGGAATTCCAACTGATTGCTTATTACAATTTTCTTAAGATCGGCTCTCAAATTATTGTTGTAAATGTATAAACATAATTTATAACTGTTGTTGATTGAGAGCATTTAATGTCAGAAGCATAAATGAATTAATACGGTTGTTTGGCAAGTACAATCACACTGTATATCCAGGGAAACTAGGTATTTTCCTTCCTGAAAAATTTATAGATCTTCCGGTATGGTCTTGTTTCGTAACCGGACCTTCACAAAGGGTTCGCTAATGGCGGGCATGATCTATCATTTGAAGTTCAATTGTTCCATGAATCTTATAGAAAATTAGCATTAGAACATTATGTACAAAAATAAACTACAAGAAGTCAGTCAAGGGGATTTCCTCCTCTTGCCTATCCTGCATGGGGTAGTATGGTAAAGGGTTATGTGCCTGATCGGATACTACCGTTCAATAATGCCCTCCGCTCGTTTTCAAACTTGATCTTTCAATTTTCAAAGCCTGCCGTTGCCCTATACGGAACTATCAATACACTTTCTCTTCATGTCTATTTCGTTCTAGCAATAAATTACCGTCCACTCCTAGCTCTTCGCATGGAGATGATAAATTATCTACTTCTGACAAACTTCATACAAGAAGTTTCTCAAAGTAAAAGAATCACCAAATAAGATCAGATGTCTTGTCTACAGGGTGCGGCAGAAAATAATGCGAAAATTTGTTCTATTTCCTTCAAATCCCATGTTCAACTAATTCAAGCAATAATATCAACATTTTCGAGTGCAGTTATCTTTATAAAGTCCTTTTAAACAATTTTATTCAATGCGTTCTCCATTTTTATTAATAACATCCTCGAGCCGACGCCGGAAGCCAGAGCATGCCTTTCGGACGTAGTCCTCCGACATTGACTGCCATGTGCGTGTTATGGTTGACTTCAGGGTTTTCACACTAGGGTGTGATGTTTTGCAGGCTCGTGCTTCAACATATGCCCAAATCGAATAATCCAACGGATTAAGATCTGGACTGCTAGGGGGCCACAAATCCTTCGGCCAAAACTTCATGTTATCGTTCAACCATTGTTGGGTTTGATTGGACGTGTGACACGGCGCTCCATCCTGCTGTAGGACAACGTTTTGGTCCTCGGAGAAGTTGGCCTTCACCCAGGGAAGCACTTGGTCCTTTAAAATACCGATATACACTTCGGCATTGATTTTAACTCCAGCATCAATGGAAACAGGTGGCATTTTCAAACCGTTGGACGCCACCAAGCCAAACATCATGACACCAGCCGGATGTTTGGTTTGAAATTTGAATTTCACTTTTTCCGGAACGTTCTCCATTTTCTGCGGTGAAATGAACCGGTCCGTGCGGCTGTTGGACACAGCATCGACGCTAAAAAGCTTTTCGTCGGAGAACAGGATTATCATTTTTTCCTTCTTCAACAAGGAAAGCAATCTCTTGGAACGAGACACTCGTAGTTCCTTGACCCGGTCCGTAATCAAGTAGCGTTTCACTCTGGCTCTGGAAGATGCATGCAAGTCTTCTTTGATGGTTCTCCGCATGGATTTCTCCGAAATATTGGCTTCCTTTGCAAGTTTTCTTATGGAACGCACCGGGTTGCGAGCAATTTTTGCACGGACCGATTTGATCACGTTCGGCGTGCGTGCAAAGCGCGGACGTCCGCTTCCCGGCTTCCGCTGCTTAGGAGCATGCTGCAGGGACTTTTTATGCGGTGGCACCCTACCACCTTGGTAATCTCTTTCGGCTTCTTCTGGGCGAGCAACAAACTGGTGATCACTTCTTTCGCGAACATTTTGACGAATTTTCAATAAAACAAATAGAATGTTTGGAGGCAGCACTTGAAAGTAAACATAAACAAATACACTTTCGACCGAAATTAGTCACTAGCTACACGAATTAACTCAATACTCAAGTTTGAACATTTTCGCATTATTTTCTGCCGCACCCTGTAGTCTAGTCCCTTTCTACATGTACTGTCAGTTGTTGAAAAAATCCTGGAAAGTAATGAATATGCACCACTTTTCTTGCCACTTTCAGTACTTGCTGAAGATCATGAATGTGAAACAAATACTAATACGGCCAGGCCAACTGTGCATCAATTAAATTGTGTAGATGCCAGTACTATTGGCCCGTGTTTATAAATAAAATCTGACATAATGTACATGTTTTCCACTAGAAAGCAAAGGATGGGAACATATCGTACCAATCGCCCCGAATAGGAATGGATAATAAAATAAAATGAATCGTTGATAATTCTTCTTATTTAATATCACATTTTAAATTAATTATTGAATCTCGCAGCGCATACACACAACCGAAAAACTATGTAGATTTCAGTGCTCTGAGTCCGGTACATGCAACGTAGGAATTAGTTGAAAAAGACGAGAAAATAAAATTCAATCGAACGCACCTTTTGTCGAGTTTGGTCGAATTCAAAAGATTGACAACTGAGTGCAATAATCTGTATGTTATCAAACTTACACTCTTGAGTTTGTTAACAAACCTACACGCTTAGAAAAAATCATGGAAATTTTAGTCTACTTGGATGCACATAGTAGAAGCGGATCATTTAACAGAAATTTGCGTCTGTACTTAAATTTACAAGACCATAACAACCACCAAGATGATCATGAAATGATGTAGAAATAAGTTAAGGAACACAAAACGACACTCTCCCAATGCTACTACTGTTAATGCAAGAGCAAATGTTTCTTGATGTCAGTTTTGATCTGAAGGATCTAATTCTAGTTACCGTCAGAGAAATTCAAAACTCGGTATTCAACTTAATTTAAAAAAAAAGGGATACTCAAGGCCATGGATTGTACTGGTAAAAACTAGCACAATCTTACCCTGCTGGATTAGTTTTTTCTTCATGATAAAATGCTTGTGAACATTTAAAATAAAATCGGTCGTTGGGCTACGGCAAAAACCATTTTAAGGATGCTAGAACTAGGCAAATGAACGCCGTGTGTTACACTTCGTAACCGGGTATTGATGAAGATGTTGAATTTTAAAATCTTTCGTTTATTCCAATTAACCAAATTTTCCTTATTTGCAGTACCTTACAGTTTTGCAATGCTCAATTTCTGAGAAATGAAATTCTAACACTGAAAGTTAATTTTAGTTTATATTACAAAATCGAAGGTAATACTCACAAATCCATTCGTTGTTTTCTGCAACGAAACTGATTTGTACTTTTTATGAAGATACATTCGTAATTAATGGCACACGCGCAACTGTCAAAAGCACGAAGCTTTTGTTGACACAGAAAGAACATTCATACATTGTACGAAAACAATACAAAGAGCTGCGAATATTTTGTCACAAATTAAAAAGAAACGTCTCTCTGGTGGTTGCATGAAGGACTGACAGATCTACTTTATCGACTCGAAATGTAATTGACAAAAAAAGCGCAACCACGTGGAGTTGTCCAGCGTTTTTTTTTTTAATGTTTCTGACATGGGATTCGAACCTGAATTTTTGGAAAGTGCTGATACTGAATCCGTGGTTGATCTCACTAGGCCATGCTGACTCGTGAGAAGATGCTTGATTAATGAGCATGAAGTTATAGCTTTCGACAGCGCTTTGATTTTTATTTTGGGATAGATAAATTATTCCCGCCCATCCCAGCAGCAACACCATTTTGCATGAGTACGATAAAAGAGAAACAGCGATTGGCTGGTCTTCACGAAATTCATTTCGTGCATTTTACAAAAAGGTGTAATGATAGCATTTCACCAGATAAAAAGCAATATGAATGTTTCATACAATATACGATACATTTGTTTTATGTACAAAATCCATGTTTACGAAACGCGTGAAAGCTACTTTACGAAAATAAATTTTCAGTGTACAATCAGGATTCTGACACAAACCGATCACGCCACTGAACAAAAAAAAATATTAATAATTTCCGACGAGGAATGTCCGTCCACCCGTCCAGTACTCAGATCCGTTATCCTACCCCGTGACTTTAATTCGGGCAATTACTGTCCCACGAACAATGACATCCTCGATCTCGGCAAAGACAGAATCAGTCCACCCGCGCGGAGTTGGAACGGCGGGCGGAGGGCAATTTATTAAATTGCTCAAAATAAAAGAAAACGACTTATATGGTATGGTAGTGGGTCACTGCGCGGTATGTTGTGCCTGGACTCGGAATTATTAAACAATTATTCTGTCTTGCAACTTCCACCAATGCACTCCGCCATCGTACTTCTTAGAGTGTGCTTTCAGTGGGCAAAAACAACACACTCTCGACAGTTATTATGTCCGTTATGATTTTCTGCCTAGCTCGACTCTTACTGCACTCGAGTAGTTGCATATATCTACAGCTCATGCACAGGCGGGACTGAAAGCTTTCGAGTGCATGCACCGTGAATGCAACCAGCGTGTTGCAGTCAGATTCGTGAGAGTGAGGGAAACGCTCTACTCACCTGCCCAGTTCCTCCCGGTTCCAGACTTGCGTTCGACCGAGATCCGATTCGACACGGTTTTCTGTTCGCTCAGATGCGGGGGAAGAATAAAAAAGATCCAAGTGGTGAAGGGCCCCCTTATCGGGAGGAACGGGTGAATAAATAATGGCACCCTCGTGAGACGGCCATTTTGTTCGGTAATTGCTAGTGCAGCTGCTGCAATTCAAAGTGCATTGCAACAACAGCGCGATATAAATCTACCCCGTGAACACGAAATCAGCATGAAAGAATGCGATTAAATTTATTTGCATGCACAACACTGCGGTACTTCCCTCCCATTCAACTGACACTGTCTTGAAGCAGCATGGCGAGTCGGGCGCGGCCATTGTGCACAGCAGACGATGGGCTTTCAGTGCAGTTAATTGAGCACAATTGGAACGGCTCATATGAAGAAAAATTACTTTTTTATGCGCTGGTTGCTCCCACTGCTATTCAGTTTAATCTCAGAAGAAGGAAAACATTCATATGAACTAAATAGTGCAGTGCCGAGGGCCGTTTGGTGTGCAGATATTGGATTACGTTACCGGTCGATTGATCCCGCGGCGAAAATGGCCAAAATTAGCAGCCAGCTCCACCTCTCGATTGCTCGCGGGAACCGCCGCCGAGCAGCCGAAAAATATTATCGGCTTGATTAAAAAATCTCATTTCCTCATTTTTCAATAAATCGATAAAAAGGAAAAATTTATGCTTACCGCCCCTCCACCCCTTTTTGTTGATCAGTTGGTCGGTTTAGGGGTAGCGCATTACATTACACGAGCAGCAGGCGAACAAAATTAAAAAACCACGAATATTAGACACAAAACAGCGCAAACACCGAACCAACACGAATCAGGCGAACAAAACCGCCGATGAACGATCCGACGTTTAATGAAGTAGAAGCCCAGCACAATAAGATATAAAGCGCCAAAAAGTGATCAAGAAGAAAAACGGAGCACTTGAAAAGGAAGGAAGAACAAGCGATAGATAAAAAAAAACGAAGCAATAACGAATGGAGCGTAAAAGAAGTTCGAAACAGATCACACAAAAACAACATGGACGAAGAGACGTCCGAAGGAGTCTTCGAACGAACGGGGTAAAAAAAGCTAATTTAAGAACATTGGTGTGTTTTGAAGTTGAAGGTTATTTTCATAATTGAATTTTTTATACAAAGTTTTTTTTTCGCTCGCTGCTGTGGCCGTAGGGAATTGCTTCCATCTCTTCTCGGCTGTCGCTGCCGCCGAATGGATTGGATGCTCGTGCTAAACAAAAATCTTCAACGTTGTAATTTAGTTTCGGAAAACTATGTACTTTTAGTTGCTTGCTCGGATGCTCGTTGAGAAGCAACCAAGCCGAGAAGAAGTGAAGCGCACTTGAGGTGTTGTTGGCGTTGTACCCTGCTTTTAACCATTATTTTGTTAGGAGACGAGCAGCATACCTCTAACGAAATGTTTAGGGAATCGTTGAATTGAAACAAAAGCCCTCCGAGCAGGCGGAGCGGGGAAGAGACTTTTGTGCATGCGAAGAGTACCACATGCTCCCTGAGACAGGCGACGAACCCGTTTTTTTCTTCTTCTTTGCTCGATGCTACTTCGGTCGTCACGTCGGTCACGGTCACATATTTGGGTTTGAATTGTTTGGCGTCAATTATTGAGCCTATTTTCAGAATCGGTAGACGAGTTGTGGAACAATAGGAATTACTTTTGTGAGTGAAACAAAGAAAGAAAAAAATTGAACACCATAAATGTGAGCAATCTTTGATTGATTAGAAATTTGCAGATTAATTTTGTTATCCTGGAGGTAACTGACATTTCTTGAAGCGAATATCGATGAAAAAAATTCCAGTTTTACTTTAAACAAATCAAGTTTGGCTGTAAAAATAAATTTAAATTGACATTCTTAGCTTGTTGTACACGGAAAAAAATTGAGATGTGAACTGCAGTCATGAATTCGAGAACAAGCAAAAAATACACCGTGAGCTGCATCACGTAATCATGAACTAAATAACGTTTAAAAGGAGAAATCCTGAACTAGTTTACGGTCCGTGTTCTTTTTCGGGAACGCTTTTTTTTCTGTGTAGAGTTAAGGAAATGGTCGCATTTGTAAACAATGACTTCTTCCGATAATTTTCACAAATTTAAAATCTTGCAAATCGACATTGACTAGAGCAAGTTTGTCCCACTGATAAATTTCATATCAGTGGAATATTAACATTCAAATGATGATAGAAATATTCTGAGATTCACAAGCTAAGAAAAATAACATCCAACAAGTTTTTTTTAGGAATCTATGAATCTTAAAACGCTGTAGTAATATAATCATTACTCGTTAATGATGTCAACTTTTGTCCTCTTCTTTCCTCACAAAAGCTCAGTCAGTTTATGAGGTCTAGAAGCAAAGCTGTATTTTGCCAATTGTATTTTTAGTATTTAAAATTTACAGTTTACTGTTTACTAAATGTCTTATTAGTTACTTAAACTTTGTAAAGTGTATTTTTCTGTTTTGTATTTAGGTTATTTCTAGCCTGAGGCTGGTTCGTCACGCCAGGGAGAGGACCTGGCCCCTACATATCGAACATATTAACCTCATCAGAGATTTTTCGTCTCAGAAAATCCCAACGGCGCCGACTGGAATTGATACCAGACCGATTGGGGTGATAGGCAACCACGCTAACCACTACACCACCGGCGCTTCCTTTGGTAGTTCATTCAGATTTGCCCTTTTTTCGTCCGCCTCCCCCTATAACAAATTATTAATTATTTATTCATGGTTCCTCCTAACCTACTAAGCTCCCCCCCACCCAAAAAACACCACAGCGCTGTGCTGATCCCTAGCATTATATATATATATGTAGGTTTTCAAGATTTTTGGAAGCTATTTCCAGAATCGCGTCCCCAACTGATTCAACTGGTGTACACTACTGAGGAAGGCCAGAAACGTGTTCAGATCACCGCAGGCGTCCCACAAGGTTCGATCCTGGGTCCTGGGAACACGATGTACGACGAGGTACTACGGCTTGAGTTCCCGAACGGGGTGAAGATCGTCGGGTTCGCAGACGACATCACCCTAGAGATATGTGGCGAATCCATTAAAGAGGTGGATCTAACGGCCTCGCACTCCATTGGCATTGTGGAGAGATGGATGAGTTCCAGGAAACTGGAGCTAGCCCATCATAAGACTGAGGTCACGGTTGTTAATAAACGAAAATCGGAGCAACATGCGACGATTAGTGCAACTAACTGCACAATTGAATCGAAGAGGTCTTTGAGGTACTTGGGTGTCATGATCGACGATAAGCTGTCCTTCAACAGCCACGTTGATTACGCCTGCAAGAAAGCCTCTATGGCTATATCGGCATTATCCCGCATGATGTCGAATATCTCGACGGTGCAAGGGAGTAAGCGTAAGTTCCTGGCCAGAGTCGCCCTTTCCATACTTAGGTACGGCGGGCCGGCATGGATCACCGCCTTAAGTACCAAGAGCTACACGAGTAAGCTAGAGAATACGCACAGGCTTTTGTTCTTCAACAGTCTGGTTGCAGATTTTCCATCCGGTTTGAAAAAAAAATTGTCCTAGATCAGCTGTTGTTGATACAGTTGGAGTGCCAGAGAAGCATCCTGGAATATGACAAGATCTCCTTAAAGACTGTACTCGAAAAAAATTAGACAGACAAAAATGGTCGGCATTTCAGGGAATAAACTACAAAATTATGGTTAGGTTACTATTTCATTGGTTTATTGGATCTGCTCTCCATGAACGATTCCCCGCACTTAAGGTTTTGGGCAACAGTGGGGCCGCCTTCTTTGGATACTTTTACATACTGTTTCATGAAAGCCAGCTCGCTCTCGAATACTTTAGGTGTTTTACGAAGTTTGGCACAAAACATCTCAATCGGACGAAGGTTCGACGAATTCGGTGGGTTGAAGTTGAACCAAAAGACTTCAACCCATCGAACTCGTCGGAACTTCAGCATTGTTATCTCTGTACGAGTCTAACAAATCCGTTAGACAAGGCAAATTCGGCAAAATAGCGTCTCGCTTACGTGAAACCGCCGGAAGGACAGACGGCGCTTCTGGAAGCACTCGTCTCGGTAGATTTGCCCATTCATGGCACCATGGCCTGCCAAACCAAGAACTTTTTGGCGAATTTGTCCACCTTCTTCGTCCTTACCTCCTCAGGAACGGCCAACCATGCGGTGGCCACGTAAAACTCCTGTCCCGGCAATTTCTTTGAGTTCACCTTAATGTAACTCTCGACGCACCTCGGCTTCGTCAGCCACTCTCGGTACAGCTTCCTTTACCGTGTTTTGTTTGTCGCTCCGGATTGGTACCTTCCCGACCTTCTGGACGTGGAGGCCGTCTTCGCATTCTTCACCATATCGCGGATCGAAAGGTTCGGTCGACGTTTGAACAGATTCAACGCCTTCCTTGCCATCACCGGATCAGCTGTCTTCGGTCGCCTGACCGCTACTGGGACGTCTGGGTCTCCTCTAATGTTCTCACCACCCGAGACACCGTCGAATGATGGAATCCCAGGTGTTTTCCGATCCACCTGTGGAAGGCAATCGCATTTTTCAGGACGGCGCACATAATTTTTTGGCGGATCTGCCCTTATTATAATGCCATTTCGATACAAACTTGTCAGATTGTGATGAAATTTTGCTAACGAAAAAATTAAATTCTTAGCTTGTTTCGGTCGAAATTTCACGCTAAAAAGTTACAAGCCAATCATTGTGTTTCACTTTTTTTCTGAGTACAGTCTTTAATCTTTTAGATTGATTAAACCGCTGCTCAGTTAGCAATACTATTGCGCAGTGTGCTAAGTAGCCAGAAACACCTATATTGCCTTCTGAGCAGTTGAACGAGCTGTAGTGACTTGAATGATTATCAGATTTTGTTCCTTATATTTATATGAAAAAATGATACTAAGCAATGTTGTAAGCTGAGAAAGCAGAAATCTCAACCAAGTTTTTAGATCGATACAAACTAAAATTGGAAGTTTTCTGTAGTAATTTTCATACAAATTGTGCACAGTCGGTTTCACACTACACAGAAAAAAATAATGAATTTTAGCTGGCGCGTAAAATTCAATCTCGTTTGATTCCAAGTCAAAGGAAGCGTAAACAACGAAATTGTTTGCCATCTTCCATACAATAGACTAGGTTCAGGCGTTATCTGACTTAAATTTACAAGAAATATCCCATTAATTTCTGCCAAATCTAGCATTCCTTTTATGTGCATTAGATAACGCAGAAAATTAAATGTTTCTTTCTATCTGTGTAAATTACTGCAAACTTTGGGAAGCTCATAAAGACCTAAATTGAAACCGTTTAAACATAGAGGAGCGAAAATTTCATAATTTACATACGTTTAATGCCCATGCGAGCATCAATATATACAAAATAAACATTTCTAAAGCTCCTCATTTATTAGCTAAGTAAATTTCAAATTTATTTGACTCAAGATTACCCAAAATGCACTATCATTTTTTTTTTTCTATCAAACTCACGAGAAGTCATTGTATAAAATGATTTACTAGAAAATAATGAATAATTCCCCAGATTCAACCGTCTTCCTTACGCATTAACTGAATTAGGTAGTGCAAGCTTAAAGATTTTCCAAAACTGAACCGCAGGTTTAGAATGCTTGCGTACTCCTGATATGGCGTCTTTACTCAATTGAATTGAATAAATTAATCAGAACGAACTCACCGATTGGATTAAAAATATCAATGAACGTATAACAGATAGGAGCAAATGGGGGAATGTGGGTTTAAAATGATGTGCATAAACTGACGGCTTGTTTTTTTTTTTTTTTTTTGATAGCTAAAACTGGTGCCGTTGGGATTTTTTGAGACGAAAAATCTCTGATCAGGTCTTCTTTCGGAAGGGAAGTAAAGCCGTTGGTCCCGGCCCATGCGTTGATGGGTTCGATATGTAGGGCCCAGATCGTCTCCCTGGCGTGACGAACCAGCTTACGGCTGAAAGTCACGTAAATACGAACCAACAACAATAACAACAACATTTCATGATTATCATTGTAGTCACTATGTTCTTCAGTGTATCTGCCGGACTACAACTTGTTAAGAAAAGTAAAATCGTTGGTGCAAAACCGTGCAGTTTTGAAATTCACGGGACGCTACTAATATTGTGAACTCGGATAATTAACATAGTGCAAATAATATTTCTATGCATACACAGAAAAAAATATACATTTTCATTTTGTTGTAAATATTGATGACTGTAAAACAGTATTTCATTACACGCGAAGCACCAACTTGCAAAAAATATTGCTAGGAAAATGCTGATTTTGGTGAACAAGGTATGAAATGCCTCAGAACTTAACACGTTTTAGTGTAAATTTATATGGTTTTTGACGATCCATCTATGGGCATGTTATTGAACACACATTTACACTGCTTTTTCGAGCTGTGTATCCTACGCCCAGGGGAACGAGATCAGACCAGAAAGTGGACACAGTTCAGCCAACGTCGTTGGAGCCGTATAAAGCCAGCAATTCGGTAAGCAAACTGATAGGAATAAATTGGGATAGAGTACCTAATTTTATTAAACTCTGTTTGCTGCGTCAAACTAATTCGATATATTTTTTCATTCTAGGATTTGTACTGATGAAATAGTATTTTTTTTTTTGTGTTTCAAAAAGTTGTAGGAGATAAGAAATTCCGTCTTAGCGTAATTGCATTTTTAATTTTAGCAACCGAGGTTTTAGATAAATTTGTGATTAGTAAAACCAACAATTCAACAAGTAGTGCAAAAACTTGGTTAAATAATCAAGAAAACCGTGCATTATGTATTGCTGGGCCATTGAAACTGCTAACACATCGAAGCTGAATCAGCTCAGGCTAAAAAGTTTTTAAATAGAGTAAATTTAATTGAGTTTAATGTTAATTCAATTGGCTAGAAAACCCCAATGCAACAGTTTATTAACAAAATGTATGACAAATTTCGAGTACTTTTTCAAACAGGCGTGTCTGATTTTGTAAACAACGAGGGGAAGTAAGATTCAAACTTCAATTTCTCAAAACTCTCAGCACCCTGACGGAACGTAGCATCGCCATCATGTTAGGGAAATGTTATTCCTTATGTTGGTGGCCCTAGTTTGTGTGAAAGTGCTAAGGGTTTCAAGAATTTAACGTTTGGATCTTGCTTCCTCTCTTTGTTTACAAAATAAGATACGTCTTTTTGCAAAAGTACTCGAGAAATATTCTAAACACGACATCGGATGCAGTAGAGGACCGACCTCTATGTGAACGACATGTGTACCAACCAACTGAGGAAGAAGTATGTTAATGAATACTTCCAATAAACAGAAGGAAATTGAAATAGTTTATTCTACTTTAAATTAAGAGCAAACTATTGAGGGTACATAATTTTACCCCTGTTGGCATGTAACCCACTTTTCAAGTCTTAACAAAGTTATCATCGACAATTCCATGTTGGACTCTTTACACACTGTAATCCGAATTAATTTTTATTGATGAAAGTTCAATTGGATAACTTACGTCCAATATTCGAAAGAGACGATTTTCAATTGACGTTAATTAAAACCCATCAGCCGTAATTGACACCCCGTGTGCCGATATTCTTCTACTAAACAAAGTTTAAATTAAATTTCCGTTCACCCGTAGCGAAACGGTTTTCCGTCGTGGAATGCAAGTCTCCCATCCGAGAGGCACATTATTCCACTTATTCCGCACCGCGGAGAATCGCCTTTCGAGAGCATCTATCTCGACTCCAGTCCAGGGGGTGAGAAGAAAAATGGAAATATATCTATAAAAATTAATGAAGTTACCATTACAGTGCACAAATGATCGAACAATAAAAATTCTGCCCTTGTTTCGGTGCTTCTGAATCCTTGCGCTGTAGAGCAGAGCGGGATCCTTTTTTCATTTCCTTCCCGAAGCCGTCGACGCGCGGCGGTTATTATCATTGAGAGTCCTAAAAGTAAAGTTCTCGGTTCTGTTTTTTTTCTTCGATAAATACATACATTTCACATTTTTCCTTGCTCTCTTTTTTTACTTCGGGAACGTCAAAAACTTATGACTAATGATTATATTTTCATAATAATAAAGAAATGGACGGTTGGCTCCGGCTGAGGGAGACCGAACCCAAAAAGCCTCCGACGAGGCGTCCCTTATGTGTGATGATGGTTCTCCTACTGCAGCTTTAGCTTTTTGGAAGGTTTCCTACTCCCCGTGAAGGTTTGATTAATGGTTACACGAGCGCTCGATTGGAAGAGAATTCTCTTCTCCGTCGTTTGCCTTTGGTTCGTCGGTTCTCGAAAGATGGGCGAAACGAGAATATTTCTCTCAATACAATTATTTTCATTATATTATTTATTAAAATTGTATAGAGCGAATCGTGGATGGATCATCGAAACGCGCAGAAGGGAATGCTTGGTGAAACGTACCGCATAACAAACTGAAATTAACGAAAAATGTGAAACTTTTTTTTTGTGTGTTGTTGCTGGGACGGATTTTCGGGTACAATGGCAGCCATTCAGATTGGTTCTAAAATGAACCGTCCCATGCTTCCCTCGGGAATTGAGATGTTTGCTCTCTGGGACCTGACGGTAAATCCGGGACCCCGAGAGCAGGGCATGCTGTCACATGAATTGGGCAAACAACAGTATGCTTTCCGAAAGGCACGGGGAACAAACAAAGAATTGGGATTTCAGATTGTATCAATGCAAAGTCAACAGGGCAATGAAACGTGCTCGGATAAATTAGGTGCATTGATAGATTTGTCAACGGGGTGTTTAGGAAGAATCGATACGGGCAACTGGGTGGACTTATTGGCTGGGTAAGTTTACTAGGGGCAATTCGACAATATCCTCCATATTTGAAAATGGAATCATCTTTACTATCTTTTGCGAAAGGGAGATGCAGTTTAGGCTTCAGGAAATTTCAGATGACTATCGCAAATCTATGGTCTCACGAAAGAGCTGCTAGTTTCTAGACTTAAAATTTATCGGGTATATTTCCTCAGCTCAAAATGAAAATGAGATTTCATTAACGTGAAACTGATTCCGCAAACAACAACACTTTTCTCCCCAGTTCTTTGTTTACAAAGTCTAGATTTCAAAACATCTATCAGGGTAATCTTTTTCGTTTTGTCATAAAAACTCAACAGCGAAATTTACTAATAATGATGCCATTCAAAATATCTCATAAATTAGCATTGCTACGTTGTACTATATCATTTGATTGTTGAGAAACTATCCCAAAATTTGCTGAAACAATAGCAGTTTCAGATGTTCCAGGGCCAACGAACATTCCCAATTACGAATCTGAATTCTTCGGTGGATTCTTATTCAATTCGCCTCTAATTTGTTTTACAATTCGATACATAATAAGTTGTTCAATTTCTAAAGTCTTTCAAAAATTCCACTCGTCGGAACTCTCAATCGAAACTATTGATGAAGTGTTTTGGAGTTAATCCCTCATTATTCGCTTCCCTTGTAAAGTGCGAGATTCTCATCTAGTTTGAAATTTCACACAGTTAGCTCATTTAACAGTTTTTTTCTTGAAATTGTTGCATATATGTCAGCACACTGAGCAGAGAAATAAAATCAATTGTTTACAAACGTTAACCTACATCAGGTGAGCTTGTTCAGAATTGTCACAACCGTCCAAACTTGCTTACTTACTTACTTACTTGAAAATTATACTTTTAACTCACAAATAGATTCTGAGTTTTACTCTAACATGTTTTGTTGAAACACACCCTAGCATCACAAAAGTTACACCAGAAGTTCCATGGGATTCCTTTAGCTAAAAATCAAGTTGCTGGAACAAATTATGATGGTTTTTGTTGCTTTGGCATTGCACAAATAATTCCAAAACCGTGTGTCAATTCCGATACTGATCTCTTGTAAACAATTATTGATTTTAAAGAATTTTATTCGTAGGGATAGTTAGGTGCGGGAGTTAGGATGGGTTATGCTAACAGAAGATCCAGTTACCAATTTCAGAAGCAGGCGTTTCCGTGTTATTTTCACATACAAGAAGCGCATAGAAATAGCTACGATATGAAGAATTCTAAGGTTGTGCCGCCCACAGGAAGGGTCTCTTAAAAAAGTCACAAGTACACAGCAAAAATTATTCTCCTCTGTTAACCCCTTTCTTCAAATACCAAAACAAGAACCATTAAAAAATCTTTATTACTACCACTTCCTTCCACCTACCTTTATCGCTTACGCGCACCAATCCGCGCATTTCCCCTCCACGTGCACACTCCCCCACACAGAATCAGCACACGCCACTCGAAGAAGACATACCAGTAATAAAATAAACAAGCATAATAGTTGGTAATTAAAATAAAATACAAATTACCTTTCTTTTTTTTTATTTTTAAAAATTATTCGCCGAAAATGCCTTAATACAGTTTTCTCCGTTTACGCATTAGCTAATACCACACTATATGAGTATTAAAGTATGTGTGCAATGATAGAGAATTCGTTTTGCCATAGTCTCTTTTTATTCTGTAGAATGGCGTCGAATCAAGAACACATGCAAGAACTAATTTTGCACAAAAAGGTGGAAAATCCGGATATGTCGCACGGCGATGTTGCGAAGTCGTGGAACATCGCAAAATCGACGGTCACTAAAAACCTTTCAGCAGCGCTTAACGTTACAGAGAAAGGTCGGTTCCTGAGGGAACCACGATTTTCGTCGCAGAGAGGAAGGCAAAACCGAATATCTCAGTCAGAAATGTGACCAAAAAAGTGAAAATGTCTTCATCGTTCGTCCAGAAAGTGAAGAAAAGTGCGGGTCTGAAGTCCTTCAAAGTAGGTGTTCCTCCAAATCGTCACGATACGCAGAACAGGAGCGCAAAATTGAGAGCGCGGCAATTATATGACACTATGTTGAAGGCGTACGACTGCTTAATAATGGACGACAAAACATATTGCAAAGCTGATTCAAAGCAGATTTCGGGACTAGGTTTTATACATCGGTTCAAGGAGGAAATGTTGCTGAACATTTTAGGCAAAAAAAAAATTGTCAAAGTTTTTCAAAGAAATTTCTCGTTTGGCAGGCAATATGTGAATTCTGTCTCAGAAGCGACATTTCCATCAAGACTGGGACCATAAATGGACAAATTTACAATATACAATATACATGAAAAAATGTCCTAATAAACAACTATTTAACGGTTCGGTGCTGTTCTGGCCTGACCTGGCGTCTTGGCATTATTAAAAGCTATTATTTTCGAACTTTGCGCTTAACTCCGTCCATTAGGGTTTGTACAGACTCTTCAGAAATCCTAGAAGCCGTCTTTGTCCAAATTTGCTGGAAGTGTTTGATGTCTTTGATTCCTCGCTTCTTTCCAGAAAGCTTCCGCTTCATCAGAGCCCAATATCTCTCGATTGGTCGTAGCTCTGGGCAATTTGGCGGGTTTGAGGTTTTTGGTACAACGTTCACTTGATTTGCTTGGTACCACTCCATCACAGTTTTAGCATAGTGGCATGATGCCAAATCGGGCCATAACAAAGGTTTTTTTTGTGACTTTTGATGAAGGGTAGCAATCGCTTCTGCAGACACTCTTTCCTACGAGTAGTCTCCTTGTTGGTTGTGCCTGAAGTGACGAAAAGATTTTATATTTTTGCCACACTTGCAAATTGCTCGCCACACAAGGTATTTTTTTTGGGAAATTTCGATGCCTTTTTCATTCTGAAATGCTCAGCCATAGCATTTCTTGCCATAACAAGAATAAAAAGCCAGCCCTGGAAGCTGCTTGAAATCCTTCAGGACCAAAGTTTCATCGTCCATAACAACACATAGAAAACTTCGTCAAATATTCGCAGTACAAACGTCGAGCCCGTGATTTTGCTGCCAAGTTCTATTTGTCGTTGCGATTTGGAACTGTTTCGCGCTTTATACGACTTAAGTCCCAAACGTTGTTTTTGATTTTTGGACAAAACCAGGCGACATCCCTATTTTACGAGCAACCGTTCGAATGGAGGGTGTTGGGTTTTTCGTTAATATCCTTTTCACCTTTCCGGTCCATGACAGGATCAGCGCGTCCAATGTTTTTATCACTTCTCGGTTTCCTCTTCACCGTCAAATGTTCCGAAAATGATTTGAGCACATCGTGAACAGCGGATTTAGGCAAATTCAATGTTTTTGCAAGGTCCCGTATTGACAAATTCAGAATTTGCCGTACGCTAGTTCCAAATTCGCTCGCGCACTTGTTTTTCTTTAGTCGTCATCTTGAATACTAAACATGAAATGTAAATATCAATCAAAGTATTTTTTTCCTTAGACTCTCAGCTAAACTACAGTGAAATTTTTCATTTCTACGTGCAATATTTCAAAAGTTACAATGATTTGAAGGTGTCGAGGATTAACTTATTACTGAATATATTTTTCATTTCCGGTTTGCAAATGGACATTTTACCAAATCTGAGCTGATCTGATTCATGCAGCGCTGTGTGCCACTTGGTTAGCGTCTGATTTTACAGTTCAATCTTTGTCATTACTTTATCATAACTCACAATATCATTATATTTGATAATATTGTTTTATTGATTTTACTTCATAGATGATGTCAACATTACTAATTGTTTTTTTTATGTCTTTAAGGTCTTTTTTACACGGTTTGTTTTCAGCGATAACTCCAGAACGGAACAACTTATCGACCTAATTCGAATCACATTTTACGTTTTGGGCAAAAAGTAATCATATGGCAGTTTTTCAAAAAAAAATCACAATTTTTGGTGTAAATACTCAAAATTTTAAAAACTGTATTTTGACCATTGCATGGAAAGGTAACACATGCAAACAAAATCGAAGCAATTTAAAATGTTTATGCATGTGAATTTATCAACTCTATTTAGTCTTTTTTTACACGGTTTCATAGTAAAAGTGGAACGTATCCCCCGTGTAAAAAAAAAACCTTAGTGTAAAAGTTACAGACACCACTTACGACGAAACAATAAGACAACTTTTTGATTTTCATTGTTAAGGCTATGTTGATGAATTTGAATTACGATCTATAGTATACTGATGTTAAAATGAGTCGCACATCTAAAATCAAAAATGAGATCCTCAAGCTAGAGGATTATTTATGGCAATCAAAAGGTGGTCTTATTGTTTTGTCCTAAGTGGTGGCTGCAACTTTTGTGGTGGTTATTTGAAAAATTCTGGATCTAATACAGATGAAAATTCAGGTTACTTCTACACTAATGCCGAAATTTTACCTCAATTGGTTCGCGGTAACATGAAAGACAAGCCCCCAAACAAGACCATTTTGTATGAAAATCGGGATTTGGTCTCATTGTATTGTCCGTCACTATAGGTGATTCTTTTCTGTCTGCAAATTGTATCTATTACAAACAATTATTTGCATTTTTATCAAAACATTTCGTATCTGTTTAACTAACCCAGAAAAGGAAGATATTTTATTAAATAGTTATTTAGGTTTAAATGCTATAAAATGTAATTCTTTTAAGTATATTTATAGTAAATTTTTATTAAGGTGATTGGTTCATCGTCGATAAAATACCCTTCTTACTTTTAAGTGGCCTGTGTGACGATTTTGTTTCAAATAACCAGATTAACTGACAAGAATCATTTATATCAAACTTAAACACTTAAATACTTTATGTATAATAGAGTCCTGAGGATGACAAGTTGGCTTCAAATGGTGAGTTGACAACTTTGAAGGAGGGTGCGACCGACCTCTGGTCCTCACAAGTTCCTACCTCACGTCTTCACGAGTCATATGATCACAAAAGACTGCCAGCTGAAACATGGAGACGCTGGTTGGCGTAGCCATAGTCATTTTGACAATAGCGAAGTGAGGGAGTTCGACTGAAGATCGTATACCTTTTAATCATATTGTATATTTTCCATTCTCACTTTATTAATGGTTTATTAATCAGCACGCTTCGGAATAATTTTTGTATTCCAGAACCACGTTAGAGCCTGGAACAACATGACAGGCATCAAAGGCTCAATTTGTTTGTCAGCATGTCAGCATAACATTTAATTTAAAATTGCACTTCTGAGCTTCAACTACTATATTCATAAAAGACTGGCATGTGCTTATAAGCAATGTAAGATTATGTTTGAATATTGTGTTTAGTGGTATTATGGTATGATAAGCCATTTATTCAGAAATCCTCAAACCGGACTCTTCGATCATTTTAATTACTATGTTTGAAATGTTATTAGAACAATAGAAAGAAAAAAATATTACAACATGTCTTATAAAATAATGTCTTTTATTTAAATTTTATCTTTAATAGTAGGATATTGGTACATATCTAGTTTTCATTTATTTCTCAGTAACAATCCATTGGATGTAACAATTAAGTTTGAAATTTAGATGATGAACCAGCCCAAGAGGATGAAAATCACCATAACAAAGCCAAAAAAAGTTTGAAATTTGAATAAATTATCTTTTTTTGTCTATAATGATATCTTAATTTTTTGGAACTAATTATTATTATTATATCTTCAAGGTAAGATGATTTCAAAATGATGGTAAGAAAATCATATAATTTTTTCTGAATTTTTCATATATTTAAACAACACCATATGTTGGGATCAAGGGAGGAACCATCAGAGCACCCGATTGAAGCGATTTGGATAGGAAGAGTGGGACTGCCAACTTCTTGTTGTTAACATTTCGTGAATAGAGGGCGGGCTCTTCTCCCCATCTAGTGGGACTTTTTACTAGGCGAGCGCTCGGTTTTGGTGTGGTTTATGCGAACTTGTTTCTGGAAGGAGATTCTCTTTAGACCCCTGTAGCGTAAGTGTATCTGCTTACGGGCCCACAATACGTGTTTGGCCCTTCATACAGGAACATGAAGAAACATTAACCACAGTATAACCTTGATCAAATCGTTTAATCAAAACAGTCCAGTGCTATAGGCAGTTGCCTTGCTACATTAGATGGTAGTTCACATTATCATCATCATGAGTCCTGAGGATGACAAGTCTACCCGACCAATACGGCGTAACAAATATATTTCTCAATTATATCACTAGTGTCCTTGTTAATTTTCTTCGAAGCAGTAAGCCACTTAGAACGAAATTCTTGGATCGTTGATACCTCTCCACCAAGTTATTTGAAGTTTCCCTTGACGATTGACCAGTATGTTTCAATCGGGCGGAGCTGTGGACAATTTGGTGGATTACAATCCTTGGGAACTAACAAACGTTATTTTGCTCATACCAAGTGATTGTATCTTTAGCGTAATGACAGCTGGCCAAGGATTAAGTCGCATGTCTTCCCAGGAAAGGTAAGAACCGCTTTGTGAGGCATTATTGCCGAAAATCTGAGATTTTAGCCTACAGGAACATATTGCTTGCCAGACCAGATATTTTTCAGGGAATTTGGTTTTATACTTCGAGGGGCATCTTTCCGGCAAGTTGCAGTGTAAAATTCCGTTCCCGAGAGATTTTTTGAAGCAGTATGTTTCGTCATCCATGACAACACAATGGAATTTTGTGAGAAAAAGCTTTCTGGAGTGTGTTTTTACCGATTTTTGTTGCTCTCAATCCAGCCTTAGACTTCACTTTTTGCACAAAACCGGTTGACATTTGCCCTTTTTTCGCAACTGTCCGTGTTGACACCTTCGGGTTTGCCGTAAAAGCAGCAAGGACTCTTATCTCCTTTCTTATGTTGCTTTGTCCATGTTCACCACCACTTACAGCTTTCTTTTCGACAGTAAGACGCTCTTTATAACGTTTAATCACATCTGCAACAGTTGATATTGGTACATTTAACGATTTTGCGATGAATCGAACAGTAGAATTGTGATTTTCCAAATATTTGTGCAAGATAGATTTCCTGCGTGCTAGTTCAGACGGCGCCATCTTGAATATAGAATGCGCTTTAGTAAACAATTTGTGTGATTCACGTTTGTCTATGTATTGGTTATGTACATAACAAGTTTCATTCCATTTCGTAGTGATTTGACTAAGAAACAGGATAAATATTTTGTCCGGATTTTGGTATTAACGGCCTTTAATTATAACACAGTTTGTAAGAATTAACTGTAAAATTGCTTATGATTCGGGTTTCTTTGTTTTATTGTAATTTTTTGGGTAATCACGTTGTACACAATGTACAATTTGAGAGATGATAATGTTTTGGATGTGTTCTGGATTTACACCCGGAAATATAATACAGTTGACATTCTGCATTACCATTCTTTAAAATTGCTTTAAAATGCCTTTGATCTTTTTGTTGCAGGCAAATTTCAAAGAAACAGTAAAGAACTATTAATTTTTAAGAGAGGAAATAAATATTTTTCGTATGGTTTGATACGTTTAAATTTAATATAATCGGTAGTAATTCTCATTCTAGAAAATGTAAATCAATTCAGAATAACTATTGAAAACGTGAAGTGTAACCATACAACATAACTCAACCAAGAAGATAAATGTTGCTCTTTTTTTTTTTTTTATTTTTTATTTTATTTTTTTTTTTTTTTTTTTTTTTTTTTTTTTTTTTATTCAAATATATTAAAATGAAAAAAAAAATCTTATTAAAGGATACAATAAAACTGATCATTTGTTGATTAATTGACTTGATACGTACGAATCAATTGTATTTTTAGGCAATACAATTTAGTAACAATTTTGTGGGCTTCAAATGGTGAGTTGACAACTTCGAAGGAAGATGCGGCCGACCTCTCGTCCTCACAAGTTCCTACCTCACGCCTCCACGAGTCATATGATCACAAAAGACTGCCAGCTGAAACATGGAGACGCTGATTGGCGTAGCCTGGGCAATGTTGTCAATCTGACAATAGCGAAGTGAGGGGTGCGACTGAAGACCGTGTACCTTTAAATCATATTGTATATTTCCCATTCTCATTTTATCAATAATTTCAGCACGCTTTGGAATCATTTTTGCATTCCAAAACCATGTAAGAGCCGGGAGAAACACGACGGGCATCAAAGGCTCAATTTGTTTTTCAGCATTTCAGCATTACACTTAATTTAAAATTGCACTTCTGAATTTCAACTACTAGAAGACTGGCATGTGCTTATAAGCAATGTAAGATTATATTTTAATATTGTGTTTAGTGGCATTATGGTAAGATAAGCCATTTATTTCAGGAATCATCAAACCGGACTCTTCGTTCACTCCAATTGCTATCTTTGAAATGTTACTAGAACAGTATAAAAAAAAATATTATCACATGTCTTTTAAAACAATATCTTTTATTGAAATTTTATCTTTGATATTTGGAATGATCTATTCTGTTTTCAGCTTTTCCAGGACAAGAAGGATACTAATTCATATCTAATTTTTATTTATTTTTCAGTAACAATCCATTGGTAGTATCATTCAAGTTTGAAATTTGAATAAATTGGCATGTTTGTCTATAATGATATCCTAATATTGTGTGTACAAAATATACTAATATACTAACATATAACGGAGAAAGGGAGGGACCATCAGGGCACCCAAGTAAAACAATTTGGATAGGGAGCATGGGACTGCCTCCTCCCTATTGTTAACATTTCGCGGAACGAGGGCGGGCTCTTCGACCCCATCTATTGGGTTTATTCTGTCAATCGAGGGCTCGATTCTAGTGCTGTGCGTGTGAACTTGGTTTTGGAAGGAGATTCTTTTCCCTATATTCGCGGGTTTCGCGTTAGTGTCTCTGCTTACGTGCCCGCCCAAACGTTTTTGGCCCTTCATACAGGAGCTTGAAGATCACAAACAATATTAGAATCCTGATCAAATCGTTTTTCAGATTATTCCACTGCTATGGGAAGTTACCTTGCTACAATAGATGGTAGTTTTATATCATCATCATCATCATCATAAAATTTAGTAACAATTTTGTTCTCATCAATAACAGAATTTGTTATGATTTTGTTATATCATGTCATATTTTATGGAACACATTCAGTTTCATTTTTGTTGAATATATAACTAATTGAGTAACAATTTTGTTTAAACTAGAGGAAATTTTGTTAAAATTTGTTGTTATTTTACTACTAACGGTACAGGTTTTATAACAGCTGATGTCATGGCAAATCAGTGTATCAAAATAACACGTTCTAGCGTAAATCTGCAATTTTCTACTGGTCGGATAGCCAAACATATATACCTAGAAAATGGCAAGATTATTGTTGCGATTAACTCTCTATAATTAACGATTAACGGCAATATAAGAAAACTTTAGAAAAGAAGTAAAGGAATGCATAAGATGCACACATACAAACATTTTTGAATAATTTTAGAACAAACGTTTTCGCCCTTGAACATTAAATCCAAAAAGATTTTGAACTCTCCATTAGCTAAATTTTAGACGTTTCTTTGTTAACAGCGTATAATGCAAGTACTTAGCATTTTTCTTCTGACCAAGTAGATTTATTATTAATTTTACATTAAATCACCAGTAATATCTTTTTTTTCGTAAAAGATTATCAGGCTATTCATGTGTAATTTTTAATAAAATTAAATTCGTTTTGAATTGAAAAAAGTATTCTAAGGAAACAACATTGGTTTGTAGAACAGCCAACGCAATAGCAACCACACATTTTGATTTGTCTAGTTGATTATTTTTTAAAGCTGATACCAAGATACCGCCGGACATGGCATATCGTTGGGGGCTGTCCTGGTCTATACCTACATGGTATTTACATTCCGAATAAATTAAAGCATTGGAAGAAATCCAATGAGTTCGGCTGGAATTACCTCCAACACATTTAGGAAAAATGTAGTAACCTAATCGGCAGAAAAACGTTGTCTTTTTAATTTGAACCTTAATAGGTATAATTGGTAAAAAAGTGGTTTGATCGAAATGCTTTTACCTAGAAAATCTAGGAAATCATTTCATTAACAAGTGGATATTTTTTTTATCAAATCCAATTCATAAAAACAAGTGTAAATACAGCTCGTACTTAGCTGCAAACATTTTATCAACAAACTCATGTGTTGTCTGATGATATTGAATCATCAACATTGCAAACCTTCCAAGAAGGTATATCATTAATTTCAACAATTTCTTGCACTGAATAAAGGGTGTTAAGTTTAGACTTTGGAACAGTAATATAGTTTATTTCGTAAAGGGACAAATCATTTTTTATAATCATAACAAAAGCTCCTTTTTTACCAGAGCCTCGCTTACCTTATCTAAAACATGGAAAAAACTTCAACCTGTTGTTACAGTTATAACCAATTCGTCACTTTGAACGAAGCGATTCAGCAATTCAACGTATTAGTTTGTTCTTCGCTGTGCCAATAACTTCATGTGCTCAATATATTCTGACATTAACTTTCCACTTAAAATCAGAAATTTTCTCTTCACCGTACGCTACTTAACTATGCACTTTTCATGCAAACAATTGCATGCAAATCACTTGCATCTATCAGCAAATTTCCCTCAATCACCCAGCACGTCAACAATGATTTTCCAAAAGCACAACAACGGCTGGATCAATTCTCCTTCGAATTTGGATTTTCATTACACATTGCACAAATCTTCGGCAAACGGAGCACTTTTCTTCGACGATATGGAAAAGCTTTTCACATTAAACCTTCCGCCTTCTTGTTCTGACTAGCCGCGGCAGCTCCAATATTTCTGCAACCGAATTTCCTGCTTCTGGTTCTGCAACACTTTCGAACGGAACAACGGAGATGACTTTGGCCGAAGACGTTGCATCAAAAACCAACCGTACCAGACAATGTAAAAACTCTTGTAACAATGACTACACGGGAAAATCGCCAGTCAACCTACAGGTCCCTTAGAATGCTCTAGTCCACAGTAGTTGTAGATATACATCGAACAACAAAACAACTCCCGGAGCTGCGAGAGAAACGCGCGCGTGCGAGCCAAGTCGAACTCGAAACAAACCCCAAACTCCTATCCGCAGAGCGCCGAGAGCAGCACATCGAAGTTGGTAGGTACATGAATCCGGTTGGCGATGGGACGAATACAGAAAGCTTTTTTTTCTGGCGCAGGCTAAAGGAGGCTCGAAGTCACCCACCGGGTTGATATGTGCAAGGGGACGTGAGAGCGTGTGTGTGTTTTCAACCGTATGTGTGAGGCGTTAGTGATCATGTATGTACTAGATAGGGTTTGATATCTCTGGTAGCTTTTATGGTCAAGAGCGAACTAAGTTCTTAGAACGTGCTAGAACAAACTCATTCTCTGCTAGTGAGAGTTCTTAACTAATTATCCATAGTTACTCTTGTGTCGAGAAAGAACACATCTCCGGTACAGTCGACTGCATTTTAACATTAATCCCATTTGAAGCACCCCTCGTAGCGATATGTTCTGATGTAGTGCTTGGAACATTAATCATTCTACGCTTGCTTGCTCGCTGTCAGGGCCGGGTTTGGAATCCAGCCAGAAGAAAACATGATCTCTCAGCTCACACACATGCATGCAATAAGCCACACAGGAGAATGTTGTACATAGAAACACGCTCTCCGTCCGCATGGAATGAAGAAAACTGCCATGGTGTGGTAACATATCGCAGTGTGAAATGGAAGTTCAAAGAGAAGTTCATCAGAACCCCGTGCAAGCCAGATAGAGCGGAGGGCGTGGCTTGAATCTGAGTAGCACTGACTGAATGCTTTGTGCTTGTGCGCTTCGATGCCATCAGGAGACATGGAAAAAACGACCCAGCTTGCTACATATATCCTCGCTTGCTCGCACGATTGAAGCAGTGGAAAGCTCTCGTAGGCTTGCGGACCTGTTCTTGATAAATGCGTTCACCGCAGGAGAGAGGCTGGACAAAGGAGAAAAAATGTCTTATAAGGAGGGGTGGAAATCAGGAATCATACCGATAGGAGATCGAAAGCCTAAATTAAGGTAATAGGATATGATTTTCTGGTGCAGTCAACCGCACAGGGATCAACGAGTGATGGATTTGTTTCGAAATGAAGTTGACTTTGAATAGGTCTTTTTGTTAACCAATGTAGAAATGCTTTTTAAATTGGATTTTTGGACATATGTGGGTATATGACTTGTTCGTTATCAAAAAAACGTAACATGCCATGAATGTAATAATACTCCGTGTCCTTTATTTGTTGCGTGAATTTTGAACTAAAGCGAGAGGTGCGTGTTAATATGTTAAGTATTAACAAATTAATTTTTGATCAAGAATTTTATAATTTAAAGCAGTGAACACATTTGAAAGTAAAGGTCGCTAAAATCCAAAAAAGCCGATTTACTTCGCTGCCTCAATGTTTAGAAAACACAAATCTAAAAAACTACGGAGATTACACATGCCAAACTTTAATAGAGTTTGTAGTGCACTACAGCACACAATTCACAGGCATGTGAAATCTTTGTAGTTCTTTGAATGTTTGCCTCGTACAATTTTAAGTGCACAGAAAAAAATAATGAATTTTTACAAGCGCGTAAAATTTCCCCTCGTTTAATTCTAAACGAAAGAAGGCGGAAACAACGAAATTGTTTTCAATTTTTCATGCGCTATACAACAATGTTCGCAATCTTTCATACAACAGGCTAGATTCAGGCGTTATCTGGCTTAACTTTACATGAAATATTCCATTATTTTCTGCCAAATCAAGCATTCCCTTTATGTGCATTAGATAACGCAGAAAATTCAATGTTTCTTTTTATCTGTGTGGTGATGTAAATAGACCATTCCTTTCCTTAACTTTAAACAGTATTTTGATTTTTAACGTAAATCTGCTTTTGAATTCTTGCGAAATAAAGAAGAATCTGTCTACTTGGCCCATCCTGTAGTGCCAAAAAACAAGCACCACATTGAGCCTTTTATATATAATATACCAGCATACTTACAAACAAACAAATCGAATAGAATGCAAAAGTATGGCTCATACGTGTAAATTTTAATAAAATCTTAAGCGAGTTGAATTGACAACGTAAACGATTTAATATGTAATAGGGAATACAATTTCACAAGTCCTACAATGTAACCTGCCCAGTTTGATAGAAACATTTTATTTTCTGCGGTATCTAATGCACATAAAGGGAATGCTAAACTCGGCATATATTAATGGAAGCTTCCATGTAAATTTAAGCCAGATATCGCTGGATTCAGGTCTGTTGTATGGAAGATTTCAAACAATGTTGTTCGTTCCCTTTATAGACAAGTACAATTAGCGAGATTTTATGTGAGATCTATTGTATTTACTACAAACAGGGAAATGGGGAACAGCTTGATTTTTTCAATGTTATTTGTCTTAGACGCCACCAAGTTAATACACAGATAAAAAGAAACATTGCAATTTCAGTGTTATCTAATGCACATAAAGGAATGCTAGATTTGGCAGAAAATAATGGGAAATGTCATGTAAATTTAAGCCAGATAACGCCTGCATCTAGCCTGTTGTATGAAAGATTGCAAACATTGTTATATGGCGCATGAAAGATTGCAAACAATTTCGTTGTTTACGCTGCCTCTGGCTTGGATTTAAAAGAGGGGAAATTTTACGCGCCTGTTAAAATTCATTATTTTTTTTCTGTGAACTGAGAATTTTTAACCTAACCTAAAGTTGAGAATTTTTAACCTCGTTTTCAGGTGAGACTTATTAAGGACTTATTTTGATGAACGATAGTTTCGATTCATTATTGATTAACAATAATTTCATTTGTACATTGTGGATATACACTGAAAAAAAACATGAATATTACACGCAATGTGAACCCGTTCAATTTGAAGAATACATCAATGTATTGCCTTATATTATAATATGGAGTGTATCGAAAATAAGCTATCCACAAACTTTCTTTCAAATTATATTAAAAACCGAAATTTTATTTATAAAAAAAAAAAAAAAAATTTAAGTTATTCTTTCCCAAATTTCCAAATTTTGGATCGAATGCCCTCCACAAAGTCCCGACAAGTGTTGCATCGCATTTTTTGGACGCTTGAGCCCAAATTTTGTTGAACTCCCGCATGTTCCCAGCTGCCTTACCAGTCTTCTTGAATACCCTCTTCACGATTGCCCAGTAACGTTCGATGGGTCGAAGCTGAGGGCAATTTGGTGGATTGATATTTTTCTCAACGAAATTATACCCTTTTCCGCAAGCCAATTGAGAGTGGTTTTGGCATAGTGAGCCGACGCTAAATCCGGCCAAAACAGTGGAGGTGTACTATGCTTCTTATATAAAGGCAACAATCTCTTCTGGAGACACTCAGATCGATAGATTTCCGCATTTATAGTTCCGGTAGTGTAAAAATGGTTGACTTCAAACCACAGGAACATATTGCTTGCCATACCAGTACCTTTCGACCGAATTTCTCCACTTGAATCGACTTGTCCGCATCGCTCACATCCTCCCCAACGACGGCAGTAAAGTATTGTGGACCTGGAAGGGTTTTTGAGTCCTCCTTTACATAGGTCTCATCGTCCATCAAAACGCATGCATCCGGACGCTGCAAAAGACGCGAATACAATTTCCGGGCCCCCTTGTTGCTGCTCGCTTCTTCTGTTCTGCACTTTATTTCGAGATTTTCTGCTTCTTGTAGGTCTTCAGGTGGTTTCGCCTCTTGATACGCTGGATCATTCCGACACTCGTTCCTGCTTTTTTGGCCAAATCACGTATTGACATTGATGGGCTGCAAAATGGTGAGTAGACAACTGGGATGGAGCGTGCGTCCCCGCAACATAGCACTGGTCCTCTCAAGTTCCTACCTCATGCTTCCACGGGTCAAGAGATGACAAAGACCGCCAGCTAAGGGTTGCGTACATAGCTGGTAGTGCAGCCTGGGCACTATTGTCCTTATGACTTCAGCTAGATTGAGGAGGTGCGTTCCGAGCGTCTGTCCACCAAGGAGGTGCAGCTCATACAGCGTCTGTCCTGGCATCCAACGGCTGAGTAAGAAACGCTGTATCGCGTCATCTATACCTTATGAAGCAGTCCCACCAACGCGATGTAGGAAGGTAGCGTGCTGAAATCTTACCCTACCACATAAAATGGAAGTATTCTTTATACGGTGTATAATTTCAGATCATCTATGGAATTATGTTGTTTAATTATTTTAAATGTGTTGTTTACTTCGTGGCAATGATAATGCAAGAGCGTCTACAATTGCAGCTGGACATCAGTCTACAGACATGCAGACAGTAAAAATATAATTGTTACTATCATTTTATATTATAACATCCCTTCACAAAATTTTTAAAGCTATTTTCAGGTTCGCATCTATGCATCGTCGTAAGTTTTAGCCCACCTAACCCACGATATGTATTTGAAAAGATAGAATTGTTTTTAATGTTTTTTTTAGAAAGGATCATACGACAAATTCTACAAAATAAAATTTCCAAAAAAGTTTAATAATTCAAAAACAAAAATTGTTGATGATCTCTCATTTTCTATTGGACAGATATAAAGAATTATTTATGGGCCCAGTAGAAAGCAAGAGTTATCGGAGAATTCAAGTTGCGTTTTTCTTTTCTCTCTGTTTTTTTTTTTTTTTTGTAGATTCATTAAGCTTCCGTTTTTGGGCAGTAATCATAATCATATGAAACTTATTCCTGCTAATTGTTTGCTTAAATTTTCTTTGCTATTCTGCTTGGCTGCCCGGTGATCAACTTTCTTTCATTATATCACTTTGGAAATTTTTGCCATTTCAGAGTTTCAATCATCTAACATCACAGCAGAAGAGACAAATAGTTGCATTTAATTTTTATGTGTATACTATTACAACATCGTATTATTTTCATCATATCATCATTATATATATATAAAAATAATCATATTAAAAATATTTACCAAGAGATTAATAATAATAATTAAATTTCATTTGCTTCATGGTTACAAGGAAATAGATTCCAGCTAGTACAGATATTTTATTTCATTGTATTTAATGGTGTTTTTATATGAATTTAAATCATTGAATTTTATTAAAATTAATAAATGCTCTTCAATTCTGCTGATTATGTATATCTATATGTCATGAATACATACATATTTTTTTGATTCATGTATAATTAAATGGTTTATGTTTTATTTAATTGCAATAAGACCTTCACATTCCAGAGTTATATTCATCTGCCACTGATTGAGCTGTAAAGATGCACCAAGCTGCATATGATTATCATTTGCCTATTATAACTATTTTAACTATTTCATCATATTATTTTATTTATAACCATATTTAAATTACAGGATGACGAATTCCAACCATGGCATATTTTAATTAAATATAATAGTATATAACATTGCTCTATTACATACTGCATATATTGCATATTATGACATATTATGTACATTATATATAATAAATACTGGGTTGGGAGGGAGCATCAGGGTATCATTCAAGCTGCAACTGGACGATGGTTTGATTGACTGCCTGAGTCTAGGAGGGAACGAGCATTATCATTTTCTTTATCCTACCGATTCGATTGTGATGCTGCGAATTCTACTCCAACAGTTTCAGTGAGAGTGACGCGCCCTTCTTAACAAGCCATCCTGTAGAAAGCTTAATAAGTATTGCGAATTGGGTTATTCGAATTGTTGGATCGTATCGTTGGAAGGAGATTCTTAATTTCCCGTGGATTTCGCGTGAGTGTCTCTGCTTACGGGTCCACCCCTCCGTTTTTGGCCCTTCATACAGCGATATTGTGAATTCAGATCGGTGGCTCAATTTGATCTTGCTATTAAGTGGAGCTGCATCCAAGCCAAGGGCATGAAGGGATGGTGGCTACCATACATACATACAAATCACGTATTGACATTGATTTGTTCTTTATGATTAGAGATACCACTTTCTGCTCCAGTTTCGGGTTGGAAGAACCGGGTTTTCTGCCTCTTCATGGTAGCTCATCCAAAGAATAGTGTTCCCCAAACTTATTAATGATGGTTTTAACACTCGCCTGATGAATTCCAAACCGCTTCGCCAATTTTCTCATAGTAATACCCTCCTAACTTAGCCATGTGTCCAGAGCCTTAATTTTCACTTCCTTTTCAATACGCGACATTTTGAAAACGCAGAATTTGAACCGCACAAACAAGTAAACAAAAGAAAGCTGACAGTCAAACGCACAGTATGCAGTGTTCAGAGCATAAAAAACTATCTCAAATACATGCGTACAACGCAAAAGTATGTGGATAGCTTATATACGATACACTCCTTAGTTCCCCAGGTACTTCATATCAAGATGCTGGAAAGCGGACCGGAAAACACAGTTTTGATAAACATAAATTAATTTTATGAAAATCTTCCAAAAGTTGCTATTGGGATAAGCCATTTATTTCAGAAATCATCAAACAGGGCTCTTCGATCGCTCCAATTTCTATCATTGAAATGTAACTAGGACAGTATAAAGAAAATTTTCAACAAAATCTCTTATATAAAAAAAAACTTTCATTGATATTTGGAATGATCTATCTGTTTTCAGCTTTTCCAGGACTAGTAGGATATTAAAACTTGTCTAATTTTATTTTTTTCAGTAACAATCCAGTGGACGTTAGATATATTTTGTACATACGCATATTATGTTTTTTTTTTGTCTCACTCTTGCCGCTTTTTACAATATTAAAAAATAAAAATTTATAAAAAATATATTTTTGTCTTTTATCTTAATTGTTTTATGTGAGAAAAGTAGGACCTTGTAAGGAGCGAGCAAAGTATATGTATTTTTGTTTTTGAACCATATCATATTTTATCAGCCTATAAAAGCATATGAGTCTTATACGAATAATAAGCAGTGCAAGATGCGTTTGAAAGTTTTATTCACTGAATATATGATAAAACATAGAGACTGGTATGCTTTTATGGTAAGTTATTTAAATTTTAAACAACTAGTTTTATTAGGAACAGTAGAAATTTGCAATATCTCGGTACATTCACTAGTACCAATGAAAACTTTAATAAATTTATTAATTGAATCTAAGCTACATTAGGGCCGTAAAATTTCCTACATTTTGTATCTTAACATTTTTTATAAATCATCATTTATGCTAAAAATTTCTACTGTTCCTAAAACAACTATATAACTGGGATTGGAGGGGGTACCCAAAGGCAGTCCAAGGATTTGTTGACTGGACAAGGGTTTGTGGAGTCGCCAGTCCCTTGTCATGAGAAGACAGCCGGCCTTCTGGCCGTAGTCTTCCGAAGGTCCGCATTGAGATCGACTGGCCCTGCTACACCAAGCGATCACGTAGGCTATATTTTCGGGGCAACCTGCTGCAGATAGTTCTGCAGACATAGGTAATCCTTGCACTGATGGTGGGTTCTTATCACATCACATAACATCACATGTTTTTATTATTAATAATTAAATTTAAAAAAAATGTAAAAAAAAAAAAAATATAAAAAAAAAAAAAAAAAAATCATTATAAAAAACAATTTTATTACAAAAAAATTTTTTTACATTATTTTTAAAAAAAAAAGAACCCATCTTCACCCAACCATCAACCACACAAAAAAAAAAAAAAAAAAAAAAAAAAAAAAAAAAATGAAAAAAAAAAAAAAAAAAACAAAAAAAAATTTTTCTTCTCCAAATTAAAAAAAAAAAAAAATAAAAAAACTACAACACTAATAAACATTTTAAAATAAGGGAATACTCAATGAAATAAACATAAGTACACGTTGTTCTTCTTCTTCTTTAGCATTTCAAGCTTATTGCTTTCACAATTAGCTTATTGCATGCTCTCAACTTAGTGTTCTAAATGCACTTCCACAGTTATTAATTAAGAGCTTTCGACGCCAAGTACCATTTTTGCATTAGTATGATTGTGTGGCAAGTACAATCACACGCTATGCCCAGGGAGTCGAGAAATTTTCCTTTACGAAAAATTCCTAAACCAGACCGGGAATCAAACCCAGCCACATCCAGCATGGTGTTGCTTTGTAGCTGCGCCTTTATCGAATGTGCTAAGGGAGGACCCTTAGCTAAGGGAGGACCCATAGCTAAGGGAGTACACGTTGTTACAATAATAAATTACAGCGCACTCATTTTTAAATGCATGATCATACGAATTTACATGATCGTGTAAATATAAAGATTCTTTCATTTATGTTTCAGGCTACCAAGCTGATTTCCTAGTTCAGTCTTCACCATCCGCAAACGAAGAGGATTGTTTTAATTTAGAATTTGAGAGCAGATTTTAACCTGTACAAAGCTGGTTCCTTGCTAATTAATGGAAATAGGTTATTGTCTCCCCGTGTGCCGTGTGTCGTGTACAACATTTATGAATTGTGATCTAATCTCTGTAAATCTTCTGTCATTTGAGAAACTTTCCGCCTGAGCCAGCATTCTGATATATGCCGAAATCAATTTGCACAAGGCGGGGGTCACTGACAAACATAAACCTATAGTGGAGTTAAATTTATGCAGGTGCTGTGTTGAAATAAGCTAAGCAGTTCAGGAACGCAGTTCATCGATCTAACCAAGGATTACAATGTCCTTAATAGGGCTGCTCCTTAATGAGAGAAAGTAAGAAGATTGCCAATTTGTTTAATGATATTATGTACGATTTCTTCAGTTATTGTTGTTGTTGTTTTTTATTAATGAAAAAAAAAAAACAAAAAGTGATTTGAAGCCCATATCCTGCTTATTTGGATTGTTATGTTATTTGTTGAATTGAACAGTAATCTATCAATTTCCCTTTCCTCCCCTTTCTTTGCCATTCCCTCTGTAACGTGGAAAGTAATCTAGGATGTAATAATAAAGGCGGTGATCATTTAGGCAGGTCATGTAAATATCAATTTAGCAAATATTACAGGCTTTGATTTTCAAATCATGTAAATTAGAAAATTCAAGTGATTTCTGGTTATTTGCATGCTCTTTATATGTCCATGAAAATAAACCTAAAATTACAAAATATTTTTAACTGTGATTTTAAAATGAGAGTTTACATGAACGTGTAAAATTATATGTTCGTTCTCTGAAACCAATAAACCATTTCTGTTGTTGCTTGTTCCTGCTGTCATTCGTTACCCAATACTTAACACGATTCAAGCCAAAGTCTCAACACAGTTTCAAAGAAATATTTATAATCCGGATGACATATCCGTTGGGGGAAATATCAATAACCACGTTGTTAAACTGTTATTTTCCTTGGATAATAATGTTTATTTACAAAGCAAGGAAATCAGCGTCAATTTGTCGATGTCAATTGGGAAATGAAGTCTTCGGAAGGAAATTTTATAAATGATGACCGGTAATATCTAAACATCGCAACAATTTAGTTAGAGCAATTCGAAAAACATTCGCGATTGCATACATTCAGGGAAAAAAATAGACCTAATCATAGTCATAGAAAAATAATCTTGGAATTCAATAGAACAATTTAATCATTCTTTAATTTTTATAGAAATATTCAAAGATGATGCTCGAAAAAAATATTTTGAAAAGAAATTTTGGGTATTTATTTTTGTTTCTATTCTTTTTAATTTTTTTTATTTAACTGAAAACTCTTAACATGCGAATTTATTTGTTATTGTACGCTTCTATTTTAGTAAAAAAAAGAATCTTGCAATCCCCGAATTATTGAGTTAGAAACAAGAGAACTACTATTCTAGGTTTATGTATCTATTGTAACAATGGTTTTCTTTACAAAATTTTCAAATTGTATCTCCTAAGCAACTCGCCCGACCAAGCTGATTTTGTTTATATGTTATGTAGAATTAAATGATCTTTCAATTAAAAATATAATAACAAGGAGTAGTTGAAGATCATCATAGTGAAAAGCAAGAAAAACGAATTGTTGCGTATTTTTTCCATCTTCTTTTTTTTTTTTTAATTTCAAGTGCCTCATAGCCTTCTTATAGCCAGCTACTCAACTTAGTGTTGTAATTGCACTTCTACAGTTGAAGACTGAATTGAGAGCGATAAGAAATGAACTATCATGACATTTCTGGTCATTCTTCAACCATCATTCAGTTATGAGATTTTTTCTCATAGGCTTTTGTCTGTTAATTTTCTAACTAATCTATATAAAATTAGTCATGCAATCATGTGTAATAGATAGAGTGAAAATTGTATTTGAAGGTTTGTGATAATATGTGCAATAATAACAATAAATGTACTTGTAATTGCGATGACTAAAACACGTTCTAACATGACGAAAACACCGAAGAAAATATCTATCATCGTTTCATCACCCAATGAGATTTTCAGAAGTAGTTTGGTAAAAATCGTATAAGATTTGTCAATGAAAATGACATTTTTTAGCCCTGTGCCAGGTACTTTTTTTTGCATTAGTACGATTGTGTGGCAAGTACAATCATACCTTATGCCACGACAGTCGAGAAATTTTCCTTAACTGGAAATCGAACCCAGTCCGCAACCATCATAAGTGTAATAGTTTTAGCCATCAAGGCGCTGGTCTAGAATGAGGTTGCAATCAATAGCCAGATTAAATTTATTTATCTTGCTGCAATCTTGCGATCGCTTTTCTTAGAGAATGACAGTTTTGTTTTTATTGCCTTGACAGAAACTCTAGTGGAATACTTACTATACTAACAATAGAAAAATATACATAGCAGGTGGACTTTTCAGTTTGGTCTCACTTTTAGAAGCATTAGTTCTCAAGTTGATGTCACAGGAATAAATTTTTGGCCTCAATTTTGATCTTTTAACCGTAAAAACGACCATAACGACAGCCACCTGAGTAATGATTATCTTCTACATCACAACATTATATTTAGTTTTCAAACCCTACTCGGCATGTAAGTCAAATAATGAGTCAACGTTTGGCAGAGCAGTTCTGGATATGTGGGATACAAAATTAGCGAATAAATGGATTAAAATTACTGTTTTCAGATCCGTGATCTCAACTTGGGCTTTGGCTCACATTTGGCAAAGGGTAAATGCACCCTTCTTTTTGGGGAAATGCTCCTTAAACTTTGGAAAAATGCTCCTTAGATGCGTTTGCCCGGCATAATGCAATCGGAGGTATTAACCTTCTGGTTAGCGCTTGCCGGGTGTTTTGACGGGTTTTAAGTTTCTGAATTTCAAAACGAAATTAAGACCCGTCAAAACGAAATTAGGTTTCTTCAAAATTAAATTAGAACTCGTCAATATGAAATTTAAACCCGTCAAAACTACATACAAGATTTCAGAGCGAAGCTCTGATATACAGTCTTGAAGAAACTGAAGCCCCGTCAAAACAACCGGCAAGCGCTAACCAGAAGGTTAATACCTCCGATTGCATTATACCGGGCAAACGCAACTAAGGAGCATTTTTCCAAAGTTTAAGGAGCATTTTCCCAAAAAGAAGGGTGCATTTACCCTGCTGCCGCTCACATTTGCTTCTGACAGTGTTTGACTTCGAAACAAGGTATATCGAAAAAAAAACTTTCAGGTATTTTTAATGTAAATGTTTTTACAACTAGTGCATTGTTTAGTGTGAATTGTTTGTTGTATTTCATAAACATTTCTAAACATAGTACATCTGTTCTCAATTCTATATTCACTTAACGAACTAGAACGTTCGCGCCTGAAAATTTTACCCATACGAGTACCTTTGTGTTTCATATGAAGAAAGTCTAACAACATTTCTATTCAAAATTTGAGAGGTTCATTCCGCGTGAACCAAATCGCCACAAATAATTTTTGACATAACCGTGCTTGCAAAGTTTGTTAACAAAAAAAATGATAGGCTTCTTTCAAATGTTCCACTAGATCGACACAATCGAGGTTATTGATAGAATGTTCAATGATCAAATTACCCCACAATCATCTAGTCCCCCTCGTGCCTCAAATGTGAAAATGTATTCAAAATTACACACAAAAGTATAGCAAATGCTTCTATTAGCTGAACTTGAAACTTGTTGAATGAACTTTTTTTTTATGATTTGGAGCTGATTGTTTCATTGTCCCTACTGATAGTAAGAAAAACCAATTTTATTTGTGGTAGAATCTGCATTATGCCTATTGGGGTTTCTGATAGGGAAAACAGTGTTATTTAAAACGTTCGAGGGCCAATATGAACTAATTTAAACCAATAGTAAGGATGGTGTTGATGCCACTCACATTGTGTGGAAGTGGTTCAAATAATTGGGAAGACAAAGTATTTTTTTAATGATACACTCTTAGAAAAAGTCATGTAAATTTAAGTCTGTTTGAATGCACATAAAAGGAGCGGCCCTTCTGACTTAGATTTACATTTGTTCTTATAACTACATGAATATTCCAAATTGAAATTTACTTGTTATGATGTAACACAAAATCACATTATTTAAAACACTTGTCAATTTTTTAATTTAAAATACTTTTTGATAAAACTTGTTCTAGTAGCTATCTAAAATCAAGATACTGTGATCAGATTTAATTCAATGAGGCCATTGAATTGGCCAATATAAATGGATATTAAAAAACATCCAAGTGCAGATTCTCAATCTATTCACGAAAAATTAATTGAAATTCTCTTAAACCTCTAAGTATTCGTAAAGATTCGAAGAGAAATGATGCTATCTTCTGTTCTTATTTTCTAATAATCTCCAAAAATATAAAATTTATCTAACATACTGTCACATATAAATTGCCCAAAAAAAAATTAAATCATTTCGGTGCTATTGCCAGCAGTCTTAAGTTTATGTACTTCAAAAACAATGCTTAGAAGTATCGTTGATCGAAACAATCTTGACGGATGATTCTGTTGTTGCGCTTATTTGTATTAACCAACGCTATAAAATGCCGCTAGTATCTGCTTAACTTCGCACATCATTTCAAAAATTCAGCAAATCTTGTTTATTTTTTTACTCTCTTGTGTAAATGTGGTGCGACGTATGAAGCCGATGGCATTGAAAGTTCAACTGATTAATGTGACGCTTTAGCACCAAAGTCAACGATCATATAATGTTACATCATTTAAATCTCAAAACGTACAACGAAGCTATAGAACGCGATATTGAGAGTGATTGCATGTGTTATTTTTGCTTGCGTATTAGATTGATAGAATGAATCAAAATGAACAGAGAATTGAGTCATATTTATATTTACGTCTCGAAATATTTATGGCAATAAAAATTAAGTAACATATTCAATTCATTATTTTTAGGAGTGTACTTGAAAGTAGTTTTGTTTGATAAGAGTTGACAAATTTGAAAAGGACATGGCCCTGAACATTTATGTAACTTATTTTTTTTCAAGAGCTATATTTTCTTCCGGTTCAGGACAAAATTGAGAAAGTAAATGTTTCGGGATTTGACGCAGGCATCTTTAGAATAATACATCATAACCTTTTCAGGGCATAAACATTTGAAACAAAAAAAAATATAGTTTATGTAAAATAAACCACTGTCTTTTATTAAGTCTCATCAGTTTACAAGACATCTATGATTCGACAGACTCAGTTCAAAAAACTGGCACATTAATTCACAACAAACATAGAAAAAATGTCTTCCTGAGACTGCAATGCTTCAAACTATTCGCTACGATATGATATCACTCTCGGGGCCCGACTCAACCGCCATGAAAAGAAGAATGTAACCTAGCGATAAGAATGCCAATAAAAGTAGAAAGCATATCTAACATACTTTGGCAGGAGCGCAAAGATATGAAGGTAGGTAGGTTGGTAAAAGAAGTAATCGACAATAGAGGAAAGACGATGACGACGAGCGGAAAGGAGAAGAACACACGCACCATATACCGCCGGTGCCGCGCGCCATTGAGATGAAAAATGAACGCAAAATGAATCTGCACATTTTCCATTGATATAAATGATGGAAAAGCCGCTGCCAGGCAGAATGCGAACCGTAGCTCGGGGTATAGCGATATGTTAAATACATTCGCAGAGGCATGTAGGAAGTCTTCTATGTGAGAGAGCATAGATTTGGACGGATCTATTTCCTTCCCGAACATGAGAAGGAAGGCAGTATCCATGCGCATGTTTCCTTTGCCACAAGCCGAACGGCGACACATACAATAGTATTAACAAAAATAATAAAAATAATGCGGGTTTGCCTAGGGGGGAAAAAAACTGGAGCTCCATGCGTCTCCATTTAAACGAAGATTCGTGAGATCCGTTATTGTAACGAATAAAGAAAGAAATAAGCCCGTATACATATCTGCCAGAAAACACATTTAGACTGGACGGGGGCGAACATTTCTTTGCCATCCAATCTAAAATGCATTAAGGAAAATCTAAATCCCCCATTTGTGTCAGTTGTGATAAACGGGAAAATAAGAAATCCCAATATTTCTTTGTTCCGTTTTCCTTCAGGCGTGTTATTCCGTTCTGCGAAAATTTAGATGTCTTTTCGAATCGAATTCATGATTTCCATCTTCTGCCAAGATCATCATGGCACCTGACAACCTGTTACCTGCGGAACAACAGGAGCAAACTGCTAATTCCGAAAAGTCATTTTAAAATGAGAACTCCTTTTTAGCCTGACGACGTCGGTGGAGAGCAGCGAGAAAAGTGCGTCTCATGATTAGATGCTATTTTTCGAGAGGAAAACTAGCGCACCGCTGCTGTTAGCCGAAAAGTCAAAAGTCGAACGATCAGTTAGTTCAGAATCGAATGGAGAACAAAAAAAAAGTACGGGAAATGCAACGTCATATGGTTAGTAGGTGAAATGAGTCCAAGGCACCATCACCACTACTGTCGTTACTACCGTTTTGGGTAGGTGTGATAATTCCTCGTTGACTGCGTTTTCGGCTTGGTTCTCTTTTTACTTTGTGACTCTCCATTCAACATAATCATGCAGTCCAAATTAGGAGTGCTTAACAGAATTATCCACGCGGTGATGACAGCAGATGACGAATGTGTTATGCTGCTTCTGGTGCGTCGGGTTTCCTTCGTTTCATTTGGCAACAGTTGGACGTGACCTGTCAGGTTGGTATGGAGCTAGCTGTGACAGAAGAAGGATAATAACAGAATGTGATCACCATCCGGGGACTTCCCTCTTGATGGGACACGTGGAAAATGAAGATTGTCATTGTCAGTATGTTGTCGCCCAGGGAGTTGAGACTTTCTAATCAGCGGTTAACATGTGCCACCGGCAGGTGACATTGCAGTGATGATCCAATTGCTTGGAATGATATGTAAGAATTTAATGAACGACCCCGGTTTAGTCTCAACGTGGTGATGTTTGGGTGGTTCTATAGATCAAAAGGCTGACCTTTAGCCACCCTCAGTTCTGCCATTCGTTTTAAACTGAAGTCCTGCAAGCCATTTGAAGTTCTCAAGAGTATTACTATTGGAAAATCAAGTACTCTATCAATTGACTATTTCAGCCTATTTTGAAAATGTTTATCTGAGCTAATAGATAATTTTGTAAATTATAACTTTGCCGAAGATTACTTTCCGAGTAAATGTAAGAAACGAAAGTTGTTAATCAATCAAATGCTCTGCAGGTAAATTTGATGTAGAGGGAATGGAGTACACAAATCATGGCAGCTAAAGAACGACGGGGACATACGAAGTGCTGGATTCTTGATTGCCCAAAAATTTTCAATAAGTGGAAATTCCGGTGAATTCGGAGGATTCGTGTCTTTTGGCACATATGGTACATTATTGGCCTTGTACCACTCCAAAACGTTTTCCTAGAATAGTGGCATGAGGCAAGGTCATTCCAAAATAGAGTAGAACCATTGTGATTCTTCGGAAATGGCAAGAGTCGCTTTTGTAGAAACTCTTGCTCATATATTCCTCACAATTTAGAGTACGTGTCCCACCTAGCCTAGTCTGCAATGGTCGATTGTATTGTTTATTCACTGAAAATAAAATAGTTTAAATTACAAAGTCGTTCGCCAAACTCACCATTTTTTTTCTCTTTATTTATTCCAAATTCTCACATTATTTAAACATTTATATATTATCCTACGTGCTCCTGCTAAGTAATTTCAATTTCACCGTATATGCTATGATTTATATCTTATTGTGTTAATATTGTTTTTACCTTGGCTTTTCAGTATTTTTAACAGTTTTTTTTTTGGCCTGCGTGTAAGGATAACTGTTGATTTCTTAAAACTAGTTCTTATCTATCGAGAGAATTCATTATTGTTATTGAAGATTGCAATGATTTTTGTCTAAAATTATTAATTATTTTGTTGGACATTTCTTCTAGAGTCTCGACGTTCGAAATTCTATGTAATTCAGTAGTACTGAACTTTGAAGTGCTTTTTTCCTAGTAGCACAGCAACTAGACCATATTGGCACAGCATAAAGCATGGCCGGTCTAAAAATTTGTTTGAATATTAGAAGTTTGTTCTTAAACAAAGTTTGGATTTTCTGTTTACAAGAGGATATAAACATTTTATATATTTATTCCATTTGGCTTGAATGCCCTCAATGTGATCTTTAAAAGTTAATTTTTGATCAAGTATCAGTCCAAGATATTTTACTTGATTTGACCAATAAATCGGAACTCCGTTCATAGTGACTATATGACTATTACTTGGTTACAGTTGCACGATTGTCTGATAGTTCTGCTTTATCGACTCAAATTGAACTTCGAAAAAAAAAGCACAACTGAGGCGAGGTAGAGGTTTCATCGTGATCTTTTTTCAATGTTTCTAATTTGGGAATTGATCCTGCCCAGTTGGGAAGAACTGCTACTGAATCTGTGGTTTATCTCACTAGGCTATGGGCGACCCATAAGAAGTAGAGTGATAATTGTAGATAATCTCAACATATTCGATTCGAAGCGTGTGGCGCTTTTTATTTTACCTCGAGGTAAACAAATGATTTTTGCCGGCACAGCAACAACACCAACACGTTCGGATTCGATATAACAGAAGCTGCGATTGGCTGGTCCGCTTCAAATTCACTGCGTGCATTGTTCGAATAAGGTGTATAGCAATCTGATGACAATCAGTTCAATGTTCGAAAACTGTGTTTACAAAACGAGTGTACACGAGCTTACGAAAAAATATGTTCATTGTTGTAACTCATAATATAATTGAGCAGCAAACTTGCTTATATAATCTTCATAAGCCGTTTGTTACATTCGAAACACTCACATAATACAGGTTTTTTGTTTAGATTTGTTTAGATATTTTATATGAAAAGTATACAGTCACTTACTGATAATCCTCCATTACATACCAATTGCAACTTATAGCTATCTAATGAATAAAATAGGCCATAATTAGGAATTCAGAAAAAAAGTATCCTTTAAATTGGGTACATGGTTATCTTATAAAATCACTATTAATTTTTCATTTATAATACTAGAACTTGTGTCTCTTTCTTCAGATCTAGGGTGTATTAAAATGAATATCGATCAAATTTAGCCAAATTTTTGCCAATAGAAGATCATCAAAAGAAAATCTGTTAACTTAGCCAGCGAAACCGTGGCGGTCATAAAGTTAGGGGCTATTCATAAACCACGTTGACTTTTCTGGGGGAGGGGGGGGTTGGGGTCCTGACCAAAGTCTACGCTCCATACAAAATTTCAAAAAAATGTATGGAGAAAAGTCTACGAAGGAGGAGGGGGTGTCTGAAATTTTCAAAAATGAGTCTACGTGGTTTATGAACAGACCCTTACGGAAATCGTAAATTTTGGTCAATTACATCACTATAAACTTGTAAAATAGTTCTCATTTGCTTAAGAACAAGTTGGTCACCATGTGATTTTGTTGATTATCGTTGAATTAATGACATATTTGGTTCATAGGTCGAATGAAGGGACTAGGCTCAAATTACGAACCGCTTCGCTCTTTCTTTTAGCAAATTTGACCACTTTCTTCTTCCGAACATACTCTGGAACTTTGACTTGGCAACGAAACCTTCCTGTTCCTTGTCGGAAGCCGGCGTTAACGTAGGTTTTGTCGTCCATCACGCAATGCAATGTGGATTGGAAAGCAACAGCGTGTAGAGCTTCCAGACAGGGGTCTTAGCGACCATTAGCTTCTCATTTTTGTTTGGAGATTTCTGCAATTTGTAGGCAGGTAATCCTGGCCATTTGATGGTTTTCTTAACCAACTTCAAATTTCTAGCGACATCCCGGAATTCTGCAACGACCGTCTTGGAATCAACCGGGCCAGTTCTCCCACCACTTCCTTCCTTCCGTTTGACATTCAAACTCCCCTTAAAGGCTTTACTCACACGGAACACGGTGGTATTAGCGATCCATTGGGATGCATTCGGATTGGCGGCATGAGTGTACAAATACAGGATTTGCTGTCCCCAAGACATGACCGTACATACTTCACGGATTGTTATGAAACTAAACACAGACAGACACATAAAACCAATTCTGCTTAAATTTTTCTAAATTTTACTCATACGGTTCAAAAGATACGGTTCAAAAGATCTCACAATAGGTGTCACCTTTTTTCAGTCTTGGTTTAATTCAGCTGGGTAATTTTAACAGCGGAATTGATTATACCCGTTTTGAGTGTATTCTTTTGACAGCTTTTCGCTGAAGATAATAAGCGATTCCGTTTGTTTATATTTAACTGCTACCATGGAAGCCATACGGGAGCAAGTTTTAAAATTACATTTGCAAAAGCTTAGACCGTGTCAGATATTCAATAGCCTTAAGCAGTTCGAAGTGAGTAAGCGTTTTGTTTTTCGTACCACAAAGAGTTAGCGCAAAATTATCAAGGAAAAGGGCAAGAGATTCGAATTGAATTAATATGGTTTATTTCTATAATATATATATCTTTCAAATGAAAAATAAATGCTATGATTTGGTTGGTTTGTTTTGCCATTTTGTTTTAGTGGCACCTATTGTGAGACACCCTGTACACACCACAAAAAATGTTATGTAAATGACGGTACCCCGACACATGCGAGAGGCTTTTTGGAAATAACAATAAGTTAAAAGAGACAAGAAAATCAATTCAATCAAGCTTTTTTTTCGAGTTGCGTCTGTTTCTTAATTTTACTTTTGCTTAATTTTACACGAAATTTTCGTTTAAGTTTCTTGACGTAAATAAAAATTTAATTGCGATATGGCGAATAGCGCCTCTTACTCTACCATAATAATGTTCATGTTCAAATTATTGACAGTACACACTACCAAAAGATCATGTAAATTTCTGTCCCCTGAGACTGACACATACAAGCGTCCACATAAGAATGAGTAGAAAAAGATGAGAAAATAAATTCAATCAAACACATTTTTCGTCAAATTGCGTATGTGTCAGTTTCTGGAGACATAATTTTACACGAAATCTTTCTTTACGTTCCGCGACTTTTTACAAATATGAATTACATCTCGTGTATAATTCCATAATTTTTAAGTGGATATCTTCTAAAATTTGTAATTGTTTGTTTACGTTCAGAGCGATAAAAATCTGATTATTGCTGTAAAGATGATCGGACAATGGAAAAAAAAAAGGTTCAAAAGTCACGAGCCGAATAGTAAGGCCTGAGTCATTTAATATCTGAACACACTGTTTATTTTACTGCAGCGCTCCTAGTGGTCAAATTTGGAATGTTTTTTTTTTGTGAAAAGTTCGTCACGATTCATTTTATTTCAAATAAGTTAAACTTGATGGAAACCGCGAACCGAAAATTCATTTTGAACACTCACTTTGGCCATCCGACGTGGTCAGGTTAAAAAATCGATGAGCGGCATACCATCTATCGGCAGGATCATAGCAAGCGTCGTTGTGTAACGAAGCATCGGAAGTTGCATTTGAAGGTGTTGAGAACGATTAAGGCAAACTAAGGGCCAAGAATATTCAATGCCAGCCAAAGCACCGTCAGAAGGATTCTTCTGTGAGAAGGATTTAGAACAGGACACTGTAGCAGAGTATAGTGGTCAAAAGACGTGCCCGGGAATTGTACAATAAGATTCTTACGAAGCACGAAGGACGCATCCTCATGGATGACTAAACGTACTTGAAGATGGATTACGGGCAGTTCTATAAACCCATTGGTCAAGGTGACGTCCCTAGTAACTTGAAATTCGTTTTTACCGATAAATTCACAAGAAAGCTGGCAAGGTATTTGCAGCTGCGGACAAAAAAAACCAGCTTTCGTGACAAACACGAATTTGGATTCCAAAATGTACAAGCAGAAGTGCCTGAAAAAACGTATTCTTCAGTATATTAAAGCTCACGATGGCAATCTGCCACTATAGCGGAGATGTACTTCAGCATTATCAAGACAACGGGGTGGGTTTCTTCGAAACGGAAATCAATCCACCCAATTGCCCTCAATTCCGCCTATTTGAGAAATATTGGCAATTGTCAAACAGAAGTTGAAGACGAGTGGAAAGGTGACTCGAGATGCAACAGAGATGAAGAAATGGTAGCTCAGGTATTCGAAGAAAAGTTCGAGATTTCATCAAAATCAAATCGGAATAATTTTTTGGTTATTTTGCCTTGAAAATGCAATGAATTGCCTTTATTTTGAATGTTCAGCATTTTTATTCCATCAACACGGTTCCGAGATAGATCCGTTTATTTGCGTACAGATATGTTCAGTTCTAATGACTTTAAAGTTTTCGTGTCCCAAATAAATGATACCATCTCACCCAATGCGATGAGGATATGATAAATTTAAAAAATAATTTGAAACAATTTCAAAAAAGTATTTTATTGGATATTATGAAGAATCTAAGGATGGAACTGCTAATCAATTATGAAGTCCTGTTATTATAGTGCAATAGAGAACAAGCCAGATTTTAAATAAATTGAGGAAATAATTTTTGAAATGCTGAACAACTCTAAATGATAGTTTTAAATTCCAACCAGTAAGTTATGGGAATTTTAAGGAAGAAGAACAATCCGCAAGTCGGAAAGCATTTTAAGATAGGTTTGCTCAGCAATTTGAAGAATGTTGAACTGTTGAAGCATAGGACTGGACTATTTTAAGGAAATTAAAACTAGTATTATTAATAAACATTCTATTGAAACTTTAAGGCCAAACAATAACTTCACACACAAAAATCGCTACAAAATTCATGCACATAAAAAAATTATAGCAGAATTTCATAATAAAATGTGAAAACGATCCTACGAGAAATCTAAACTAATTGATCATTATAAAAGTGATGATCAACCACTGTCATAAACTGCTGTGAACACCATTCCAAAGTGGAAAATATGAAAAACGCACCATGTGGTCAAACCTCGGCTACGCGTAATCCTTTGTTTTCTCAAATTTCGGCCAAACTGAACTGTTTCGGTATCTTTCCCACCGGGGCTTGCGAGGGAAAAATGTATTGAAACCGCCAAGCAAGCACTAATTATTCATTTTTGCCCGCTTATCTTGATGGTGTGTCTCACTTTTGTGGCTCTTGCAATACAAATAAAACAAAATGAAGCAGTATAAAAGAGCAGAAAAATGATGTTAAGATGGTTATCTTTCCTCCCCAGAGAAGCACACGGGCTGGGCCAGCTAGCCCTGGGAGAGACAAAAAAAATATGGGTAACACACGCAATGAAAGCCCGAAGAAAAGGGAGATGATATCTCGCCCCCACGGAAAAACTGTTATACTACCACGCTAATAATTCTCGGCCATGTTACATTTTTCATCCCCTTCCACCACCCTTGCTGCTGAGATGAAATATGTATAGGTTACTTTTGCATCGATTCAAGCTAAACGAAAAAGAAAAAAAATACATAACATGGAAAAAGAAGGAGCCCACGGATCCGAGCTCGATGATAATGGTTAATGAGTTTTCCCCCATGGCGGCAGGCGGCTCGGTCGGTTGGATGGCAGGGCAAAACCATCTATCAACGTCACACGCCGGGGTGCGCACAACAGCACAACAGCATAACAGAGCGCAGCACACCCTCCGCCGGAACGGCATGGTTCGATGGTGTCGCTGGAGCCACTGCCACAAGCCGGCTGGATGGGTTCGAAATTCGAATGTTACGATTCAAATTCAGAATGGAATAGAACCGAAGTTGGTCAACTGAGCCAACGATCATATGGATGCAATTATTCATGAAAATGAGCTGATCTGCAGTTGACAGATCAACGGTAACCACTGGAACCAGGTCAGATGAAAACTTAGGATCTTATTCTGGTTGCAAAAGTTCTGAAATGGAACTTTTCAGTTCAATCCTGACTTGGAATTCTACGCATTTTTCAAAGATTTTAACATAAGAAATCTTTTTTTTTATCATGGGGTATCATGACATAATTTGAACGATAACAGTCATTCCTACTATGATTACTCAGATTTCTAAGCAGATTTTGTTCGGCATTCCGAATAAACACTAAAATCTCAGTGCAGTTTGATCAATATTCAACTTGTTAAACATTCTGAGTGGATTTTTCATTTGATTTTGAGAGAATATTTCTTAGGATTCTGAACAAATTTTATTCGAAATTTCGATTGTCTCATGCCAATGTTTTTCGAGCATACAGCTCAGGATTCTTAGCGTGTCTTGTTCTGAAACATGAGGGGATCCTGGAGAGTGTGAGCTGTTTAGTGAAATACCTGTTACTAGAAAATGCGAAGAAAGATTAGTAATTTCCATTTAATTCCAACTACCTTTATTGATTATCTTGACAGATACACGTGTTTCGTCTACAATGTTCCGACTTCTTCACTGTCGTGTACTAATACTCGACTATTAGTACACGACACTGAAGAAGTCTGCACATTGTAGACGAAATACGCGTATCTGTCAAGATAGGCAATAAACCACCGACGCCGGCGAAGGGTCTCATATTGTTACCAAAATTTGTCCACGCGTACACTGAGGCAAAAGAACTTAAGAATTCTATAAGAATCGCTTATGAATTTGCGACAAAAGAATCTGTTATGAAAATCATTAGTTTAACTTATGATTGGGAAGGGGAATGTGTAGATATTTTTACTTAAGATTTTTATTATTTGCCGTATGAAAACCATAATCAGGTGTTCTGAATGACACAAGCATTTACTAATGAAAATCATAATGCTTAATTATGAATTTCATTGCAAACTTGTTGTGAATTGCATAAGTATGATATATGAATCTCACAGTTTAAATGTAAATGTTTTTATCACAAAAATCATTAATTTATCAATATTTATTCACCTTTTAAATAATGAACAAAGTTTGATAAATTAAGATGTCCTTGCTGGTAAAATATTTAATCATTTGGAACTCTTCATTTTGTTTTATTGTATGAAAATCGGATTTACAGAATTTACAGCATAGGTTTATTTATTTTGTTTACTTGGCTGCTGCTGGCATCTTTGGCGAAAGGATGACCTGCTTGAATTTCATGGTTATACGAATGGAGATCCTGTTAAAATAAAACATTGATCTTTTTATGTTATACAGGGGAAAAAGAAAAAAAAAACTTACATCTACTGGATTTCAGATATTCTGCTGTTTCTTTCATGGCCTGATCACGTCCAGTGAAATCTGGAAGCTGTCTTTCCCCAGCAAGCAATTTTCAAGGCGTTTTGAAGGAAATCAATTGAAATAGCATATAGAGGCGTGAAGTAATAAAAACTAGATTAAAAATAATTACATTTCTCTGCCGCCAATCTACAACCCAGCCCCAAATTTGATTCGTGTCAAACGGAAGCGAATAATTACAAAACAGTGCACAAAAAGAACTTTTATTCAGCGTTAGCAAATCGACTGAACGTAGGTTTATCTGCGGAAACAGTGCAATGCACACAACCCGTAACTCCGATTTCAAATCTGCGATTAAATGCTGTTCGTTTAATACGAAGCTTACAAGGTCCGCCATTTTGCCGAACTGATTTTTGACTGAAAATGATGACTTCAACGACACTCTGGAAATCATAAGTAGCGCTTATGAAATGCATAATTGATGGTTATACAATTCATAAGTAGCTTATATAATAAAAATCATCCTATTTCATAAGTCATGTCTTATGACATTCTTAAGTTCTTTCGCCTCAGTGTAGGGTTAATGGATATATGAACAAAAAACAATATTGAAAAAAATCAGGGTTGACAGTTTTCCTGGCAAACGCCAATTGAAGTTTTTCAATTTTCCCAAACATTACTAGCTTCAAAAATTCATAACTCAAGAACGATTCATCGTTGAACAAATTTTTCTTTACCAAAATATTATGAAATTTTTCTCGGAAAAATACAATCTTAAAAAAATTTCCTACAAAATTTTCCACTTTTTTATTTTTGTATGAAGACGAGTGACGGGCCCATAGTTTTTCGAACATTACTCAATAAAAAGCCCAACGCCAAAATTTCACCAATGTAAGCTTATAAATTAATAAACAAGAAAATATATTTAAACAAAATTTTTGCATGATTCAGAAAACGGTTTTTCCGGCTTTTCCAAGAAATTGTGGAAAATTTAGGATGAAAATCTCGATAATAATGAAACGAAACCATCTTGAAAAAAACGAAACCAACGAAAAAAAAAACAAGTTGCGAGAGTATGAAAATTCTAAACGAAATTTCGTCAGCGTTTTCTTTGGTATTTTCAACTAGAGATAAGAACTGCATCAAGCTAAGAAAATCCTTCTCAAGATTCTGAGAAGATCTCGCGCGATGTATTGAGCGTGTCCTGTTTAACATAATGAGCCATTCCATCATAGTATTTAGCTTCAATCTCTATCAAGAGCAAGCGCAAGTTAGTCGGAATAATTCACTCATTGAATGAGTCTTTTTCTGGGTTCTCGTTTCATCTTACTCGAAGTATTGTTTGAATCAAGCTTAGAATTTTAATCAAATTCTGCTCTAAACTTTCAGCAAAAGGGGTCTTGCTCGGCATTCTATGTACAATATTCTGCTTAGGATTTAGATCAAATGAGTTGAAATTTCCAAGAGAGTATGAGAAAATCTTATTCAGGTTGTCAGAGCGAATAGTTGGAAATTTTAAACAAAATTTGTTCAGAAATGTAAGCAAATCTCGCGGGAGATTTCACTTTAACACTATCAAATAGGTTGTTTTTAGGACATATTCTTTTCCATAAACATAGACCTTTTTGCGAAGAAGATCGCAGTCGGAAATATTTTGATTTCATTCCAGAGTTTACAAGTGACATTAGTGTCTGTCATGTCAATACACAGGACATAAGAGAAGCATGAAACAAATGAGATGTCTCGAAAGGTTGTTGACCTGACGAGATTCAACCCACATTTTAGAAGAATTTAGCATTTACAGGAATTTCCAGCTCCATTTTTTGGCTTTCTAATGTGTCGCTTGATTTCCGCATGTTTCCCAAATCATGGAAGAACTCTTATCTAATACCTACTTATATTAACAAGTTGAAAAAACAAATCGGATACACGCAATTGTCGTGGAATTTCCATAATTTCAACCATTTCAAAGCTTTTCGAAGCACTAGTCTATGAACAGCTGTTTCACCAAATCAGACACATAATTACTAACAAGCAACATGTTGTGTTTCAAATGATTGAATTTTTGAAGAAATAAAAATCTACTTGAATTCGTTGAGGTGAATTGCTACTCCATGTATTTTTTCCTATCTTTTATCTCTCTCTCTCTCTCTCTCTCTCTCTCTCTCGCAAACTAAAGTCGCTATTTCAAATTGATAAATCTCGATTGTTAGTGAATTACCATAGAATCGAACTCACATTACTCACAGCAAGTAAACATACAAACTGATGTGATGAAATATGCAAGATATAGTACAGATTCTGAGTTATATCAATTCTAAATTATGAGGTAATGGCTGCCGTCGAGAATGCTTCAGCGTAAGCCCTTAATTATTCGTTAATTGCAATGGACAACGGAAACCACGTAAAAGTTCTCTATATACTGACTTCAGCAAGGACTTTGATCGGATTGACATACCCGTGGTAGTATTTAAATTACAAAAACTTGGATTTCAGCCAGGACTTCTCAAATGGCTCATATGTTATCTAACTAATCGTCAACAAATAGTAAAATTCAAAAGAACAAAATCAAATCCTAAGTCATCTCAACTGCCCCCATGGAACCCAGCTTGGCTCTCTTCTGTTTATTTTATCCGTAAATTACATTTCCTTCATTCTTAAAAACCTTAAAAATATAATTTATGCCGACAATATAAAGCTCTTTCTAGAAATAAAGAACAAAGAAGATATTAATACATTTCAGAAGGTACTCCTCTTTTTCTGCATTTGGTGTTACAAAAGCCTTTTGCAACTAAACGTCCAAACATGTAAAGCGATAACATCCAGCATAATACAAAGCACACCATATGTTCACTCAACTATAACAGAATATAGAAAAAAATGAAAAAAAGAAAAAATTGAAAATTTGGAATATAAAAAAAAAATAACATACATATTTTAATGAAATAAAACAAAAAAAAGAAAAAAAAAATTAGTTTAATAAACAAATCAGTTATTGTTTTTAATGACCCTCAAAAAATTAAATCATTATAAATTGAATATGTAAATTTAATATAGGAATCTATCAGTGCCGGTAAAAAATCAATTCATCTGCTCTCATATGAGCTGAAAATAAACACAACCTTAATTGACAGACCAACTATCTTCGTGAATTTGAATTTTGAAATGACAGTATTCTCTTGACCAGAGCAGCCGCTGGGTTTCGAAGTTATTATTTGGTTTTGTTCATTCGTCGATGGATGTTCATTATCACCTGTACTGTTGTCAATATCAATATTCAATTTCATCTAGGTGGGGATGATTCTGAGTATCGAATGAAGAAACAATATTTGTTTCTTTTGATGTAGAACATGATGTGTATTTGTTTAGGCTCATATCGATAGGTTACAATTACTACAAGTTGTAATTATGCTAACAGAGGGCAGTAAGACTCTGCGATTGACACTATTCAAAATAATAATTTAGGTTGAATTAAAAATGACTTTTTGATGTTTGATGATCAATTGCGATTTTAACAAAGCTTCTCTGGAAACTCCAAATCTAATGAGTATCATGAAAGGAGTAGTCGTAGAAGCATAATGAGTTGATTTGTTCATCGTCTGAGATGTTCGAAAAAAAAATTATCTACACTGACTCGAAATGCTTTTCATTGCGTATGATAAGTAAGTGATAAAAACAGACACTGATAGGAATATTGTAGTATAGTTTTGTCACCTTTTTCAGTCACGCATAAAGAGTGAATAGTCTGTCCAAAAACAGTTTTTGCTGTTTGCACTTCGTAAATTGGGCTGAGCAAGATTTCCTTTCTCATATTATGAAGCTCGCTGAATGTTTATCGGTATCCAAATATTAAAAGAACGCCGAGAATTTGCAATGGTTTCGTTTGTCGCGTTGATTCAGAAGAACTTCAATCATAACTAAATTTGTACGCACCCTCCTGGCAACTACGAAACAGAAATATATTTATTATACACCATCATCGCACAAACTACGCCAAATGGGGACCTTTGAAGCAGATGATGCAACCTACAATTTGCATTGCGAAACAATCAGTTTTACGATGACCAAATCCAAATTGAAACAATACATTTATTCTATTCGATAATGAAGAACACACCAAAGTAATATGTAGAATGTAAACCTAACACTGCTATGTCTAGTTCCTTATAAGTTTTAACTTCAATCATAACTAGAAATAATAACATACATAAAGGGAATGCTAGATTTGCCATAAATTGATGGGATCTTTCATGTAAATTTGAGCCAGAAATCGCTGGAATCAATTCTGTTTTATGGAAGATTGCAAAAAATGTTGTATGTTGCATAAAAGATTGCAAACAATTACGTTGTTTACGCTTGCTTTTGCTTGAAATTAAACGAGGGGATTTTTTTTTTATCTGTATAAACGAACGTATGGTTTGCGACGATTTAGATGGCGAGAGGAGTCCTATGTAAATGAACTTTTGTAAACTGCATTGAAAATTGTACCAACATCCAAAATTTCATAAATTTCACGTGCACTAAATGCACAGTAGTTATTTTTAAATGGTGGAATAAAAGTACTAATGTAAATAAACACCTTTTTAAGACCCTCGGAAACCCGTTGCACGGGAGCAAATACTCAACTAGTACCCGAAGTGTCATTAAGTGAAGTTATTTTTTTTTACCGAAATGAGGAAGAAAAAAAATGTAACGTTGTTCAGGGCGAAAACACTGGAGTTGTTTTCATAATCTAAACTCTCACAAACAACCAAATTTTTGTAAAATATAAGATTTTTCTATTATTCATCATTTATTCTCTAGGGCCGGTTCATAAACTACGTAGACTCATTTTTGAAAATCTCTGACCCCCCCCCCCCCCCTCGTAGACTATTATCCATACAATTTTTTTGAAATTTTATAAGAAGCGTAGACTTTGGTCAAACAACCCCCCCCCCCCCCTCCCCCAAAAAGTCTACGTGGTTTATGAATAGCCCCCAAAGGGCGTTACATATATCCAGGCGTATTTCAAAGTTGATAGAACATTAACTTATAAGTTAGTATGACACAAATGCATTGGTTTAGTTTTGATCGAGCTAAGGCACCATACATTTAGTAAGCAAATACATTTTCGAGTACAGTACCAACATTATTTTAGGAGGTGTTTAATTTGTCCTCGGCAGTACCAACTTTAATTTTACGATTTTTAATATAATTTGGTATACCAAAATGACTTTTAATACCAAATTCGAGTATATGTTTTGATGAGGCTCTCCGCCGTTTAAAGTTTTAAAGAAATGAATAGTAAATTATAAAACCAAAACGATCAATCAAGGTACTTTTAAAAAGTAAAACTTGTATAGTTAAACTTTGATGGGAAAGAAACTACAAAAGCAGTGTCTTTATTTTTTTCTAAATTTGTTGAATATTTCTAACATACACTGAGCTTCATTGAATTCATCTTTGGATCTTTCAGTCTTTTCTAAATTTCTTAAGATTGCTAAAGAATTTCAGTTCCTCGAGCTACAGCATTCTTCAGTAGGCGTGGCACTATTCAGATACTTAGGATAAAGTCAAAATAATTCAATGGTATTTTTAAGAAATCCCAATGACTAACGTGCGAATATACTCACAGAATTTAGAAAACTAATTGACTGTAATAGGATAATTAAACTATAAGGTTTTACAAATGTCTGAGACTCTAATTTTCGGAGTAATCCACTATATTGCCGAAAGTTGTAATTCGAATTTATAAAGTTTTGAATTAGATAATCTAAGCCCGAACGTATAGTCCTCCGAACACTTTTTTGTTGACAATAGGGTTTCCTTGGTGTAAAGAATAGATTCGATCATCCGATCTTTAAACTTAAAATCAAAACTATCAACAACTTAACAAACATTTAAATGTTAATCCAAAGCCAAAACACTGCCACCAATATTGCCAATCAAGTATGTAGTAAAACCTTCCAAACAACTGCGAGTCATTGGTTCAAGATTCCTATCAAAACAGCTTCTCGAACCACTTTTCCTGAATGCAGACTTTACTCATCGGGGATCCCTCCCTGGGTGGTGTGGCTCATACTGGCAGCCCACGGCATTCGAAGGCTAGCTGGTGGTCGCACATATCACCATCAATCCCTCGAATTATAGCATATTTAAACGATCCACACTCGCCGCCACAGGCTGGAATTGACCGCGGAATGGGCGCGTTGTTCGTTCACTACCCTTCCCGGTATTGTGGCACGATAGGATTCCTTAATTGCATGTCTTAGACGGTAAGATATCACATGCTTTAACTCCACGGTTTGTACATAAATCTGGCTGCTTGCTATATGTGTACGAGCCAATAGCATTTATAAAATGTGAAATAACCTTGTCATGATTTGATTATTTTTCAAATGTGAAGAAACTTTTACCCCCATAATTCATCAACGTACGAGGAGCAGCCAGCAGTCGGCGGCAAGAGCCAAGAGAAAGAGCCCTCTTGCCGGCCCGGGTGCTCAGCTACACTCTCCTAAAAGATAGATGGTGCGCAATAAGAATTGGCATCGGTATCACGCGGTGAAGTTTTGATTGGATCGCTCACTCGAAGGATATATGGGAAAGTTTCCCGTTCATGTTGTGCCGCAGCAGCAACGTACAACGCGGCAGGGACGTCGAGGTCTATAGAAAGCTTTTTGATTACTTGATGAGAGAAATAATATCAGATAACAATGGGATATTAATGATGGCAAATGTTGCGGTATTCGTTTCCTAGGCTCAAACAATTTTCCCAACCGTTTTCAACTCCCGTGGAATAAGTAGGCTTAGTGCAAGACAAATCCACCTACCTGTTTCGATATCGACTGTATAGGACAGTCCAGCCCAAGGATTCTCTTCCGGTTGCTTCTCGTCATCCTTTTTCTACAAAAAAACAAACGTTGTACCGAAAATGAAAGGAAAACAAACAAATTGAATTAATACGTTCGCTCTCTTTCAGTAAACCATAGCTATTTCACAACAAAATGGCCCAATACGAGACGCACTCACTCACCTTATCATCATCATTTTTGATTTCCAGTAGCACTTTGAGCTTCTCCAGATCATCTGAGCTATCGGCGCCACCTTTCGCTCCAACGCCCGCTCCGGTGACAATAGTCGGAGGTGTCAGGGTGAATCCAAGGTCCACATCCTGCTTCCAAAGCACCTCGATCAGGTCCATCTCCTGCAAAAAATGAAAGCAAACAACATAACACTATTAGTTTAGTTTTTAATGCGCCGGAGCAGAATGCCAACGAAAGGTCACAGTCGAGAAGAAAAATAATCGATGACGTTATAGTTTAAGCTGCACAGAGAACCTGTCGATTGTGCCTCATCGTGCTCAATGGATGAAGTGCTCCTTCCGCTAGTTTACCGAAAGTTGATTGAATCACAAATTATCCTAATCGCTTATCAGCTTTGACTTTTGATAACCAAATATGCACAAGGGAAACAGCCGATCTCTTTTCTTCGTTCGTCTCTGATTCACGCGGCACTAACGAATGTCGGGTGTTGAAACAAATAAGGTAGTGCTGATATCTTGGCTCGGGTTGAAACGAGACACAGGTCTACCAAAAACAATTAAAACTGCGGTTCGCTATGATAAGAGCTGCGTTATCACTAATGTTCGCTTAGCTTCTCTCGTCGGGGCGCACTGATATAGTGGCGCGAGCTGATAAGCGAACAACTCCGGCCAAATACGGGTATACAGATTGTTATTGCGTGGGGACCTTGCTTAACTCAGTCGGCAAAGACGTAGCTTCAAAGCGAGACGATGCTGGAGGCAGCTGGGTTCGATTCCCAGTCCGGTGTTACATTTTTGGAGTTGAAAAATAGCTCGCTTTTTAAATTTTTCAGAGAATGGCATCGAGAATGCCACTAAGTTGAGGGATGGTGTGAAGTGTCAGTGGGGTCGTAATCCAATAGCAGAAGAAGGTTGTGTGTTGCTTTTGTTTAGAAGCTTTGCGTGCAAAATGGTATGCAACGATGTTTACGGGGGTGAATCCTGTGTAGTGCAAGAATGCACTGAAAACAAGGTAGGCTATTCCGTCAGAAACTAAATTTTAATGTAATGTTCAGCAAAGTCTGTGATAATTATTCAACGGTAATTTGTCGAAATAGTGAATGCATGAAGTTTTGTTCTCGAGAAATACGCTGAACAGAATAGAATTATTATGCGATGTATGAGGATGAAATAAAGGGTGATACGGTCAAAATTTGGTCAAGGGAAAACGCGTGTAAATCGGTGAAATCGTTTATTTAAAAAATCAAATTAAATTTCTTTTTCAAGTTCAATTAGTATAAAATTCAGGAAAAATATTCAGTTAGGCTTCCGCTTTTCCAAATCCGAATTGCCGGGCCTTACGCTTGACATCTGCCATCAGATTTTGTACAGCCACCTTGTCCACCTTCTTCGCCGCAGAAAGCCAGTTTGCCTTGAACTGCTGCTCGTCCTTAGCAGTTTTTTTGGTCTTCTTTAGGTTCCGCTTGACAATAGCCCAGTATTTCTCAATTGGGCGGAGCTCTGGCGTGTTGGGAGGGTTCTTGTCCTTGGGAACCACCTGCACGTTGTTGGCGGCGTACCACTCCATGGCCTTTTTACCGTAATGGCAAGATGCCAAATCCGGCCAAAACAGTACGGAACAACCGTGTTTCTTCAGGAAAGGCAGCAGACGTTTATTCAAACACTCTTTCACGTAAATTTCTTGGTTGACAGTCCCGGAAGCTATGAAAATGCTGCTTTGCAAGCCACAGGTACAGATGGCTTGCCAAACCAGATATTTCTTTGCGAACTTTGACAGTTTCGTGTGCTTGAAAATATCTGCTACCTTTCCCCTTCCTTTTGCCGTATAAAACTCCTGTCCCGGAAGCTGCTTGTAGTCGGCTTTGGCGTAGGTTTCGTCGTCCATTACCACGCAGTCAAACTTCGTCAGCATCGTCGTGTACAGCCTCCGGGATCGCGCTTTGGCCGTCGTATTTTGTTTATCATCGCGATTTGGAGTCACTACCTTCTTGTAAGTCGATAGTCCGGCTCGTTTTTTGGCTCGATGCACGGTTGTAGACGATACACCCAGCTTATTTGCGGCATCTCGGAGAGATAGGTTAGGGTTTCGCTTGAAACTACCGGCAACTCTCTTTGTCGTCTCAGCGGCTTCCGGTTTTCGATTTCCCCCCGATCCAGACTTCCTGGCTGTCGACAAACGTTCCCCAAACACTTTAATTACATTTGTAACGGTTGATTTGGCAACTTTTAGCGATTTTGCCAACTTTGCGTGCGAGTAGCTCGGATTTTCGCGATGCGCGAGCAAAATTTTGATACGCTGCTCTTCTTGCTTGGACGGCATTTTGACAACTGAAGAGTGAATTCCAAAATCAAAATAGGAGCAACATTCTACACACACACACCTTCAAAATGAGGGGTGTTCAGGTTTTTTAAATGCAAAATTGAAAGAAATACGTCAAGTTGATATTGACCAAATTTTGACCGCATCGTCCTTTAATTGTAAAAAGTGACAGAATTATTACATTTTTGCATGACAGATGAAGGAGTCTCAGATTACGTTTAACATTTTGCCGATTGCAAGCTTCTGCTAGTTGCACAACTCTAAATTAAAAAAAAGCTGAAGAAACATAACACGACAACCTTGAAGCGCAGCCTACCACAATCTTTATTCAGAAAGCTGTTATCCTTGTTTTACTGAACAAAATCGTTGCAAGGCCCGACATATTTTTATTTTTTATTTATTTTGAGGGTATCTAGCTGGAGCTGCGTGAGCTTGGTTGTCAAGACTAGATCCTTTCCCAACGTCACCTCAACTACGACCAATACCTTAGAAGCAATAGCCTATGTTGGCCACTTGAGCACTAGTTGAAGTAATTAGTATTGAACCGTAGTATTTTTATAAATTTCAGTTTCAATTTTCCCGCGATGTTGTTTTGTTATGCAGTCGTTAAATGGAAGCTCAAATTAATACCCTATCCTAGATGTCACGAGCTTTGTTTGATGATTTCTAATGTCCGGGGCAGAGTGCCGTCTAAGTTAATAGCCCCCAGTCCTGAAGTCATCGCCAGGCCGTATGCAAATTGCAGTGTGGCCACACAATCTTAATTTGAAAATTCCCGCATTTTTCCCGAAGTTTTTCCGCATTTTTGCCTAATTTTTCCGGCTAGGAAATTTTTGTTTTTAGTAAATATAAATTGGATTGAATGATATGTTTGAAGTTTCTGAGGAAATTGTTCAATCTGAAAATCTGACTCGTTTCATTTAGGCAAAATGACGAAAAGCAGCCGCAAATCGGACTTCTTGAGTAACCTGCTTTGGTTTTGCAAACGAGAACAATGGTTGCTCTATAGAAGCCATTAATTTTCAAGTTTATAGAAGCATAAACATCGAAGGAAAATAGTAAAGCATTCGAGATTTTCAATAACAAAATGATGCATATTGTACCAAGGACTTCATGATTTCAACGTCGTTGACAGTTCGTAGACAATTCTCTGAGCTACCAAACACTTTTCAGTTTGGTTCACCACCAGACTCTTTTCATTTATTGAAAATCCTCACTTCATCGCATTTGCGACAGGATGAGCACCTTTTTAACAATTGTTGTCAAATTTGGCAGCTCCCTCTTGGAATGACCAATCAGTTTTAGCCAATATTTGTGCAAACGCTTTTCTTTTCCTCTGGATTCCGGCAAGCGTAACGTTTTTGAATTTCTTCAAATTCTCTCGCTATTTTTGATTGCCAATTTAGAGGCAAAACCGATTTCTATATTATAGGCTGGTAGAAGATTGCTCTCCGCCAATTCTATTTCAATAGCCGCCTTTGCTTTGACTGTCAGACGACCGGGCTTAACCATTTTCTCCATAGCGGCTCTAAGCAGCCCCATCAAATTGTCGAACAGAAACGGAGCTATAGAAAATTAGGTCTGGTTTTCCCTGAAAAACGACTCGACCATTGCTGCAGACTTGATGACAAAATTCAGCTTTGGTACCAGTATCTTATCGTCTACCGCATCATCTACAACAACGAACAATTTTAATCGGAATACCGACGAAAGCTCTGTTTGAAAGTCGATTGACTTTATGGTGACTGATACTATAGGTTTCTAAAATGTATAGTAATGCACACAATGATACACACAAAAAAAAGGAATATTGTTTTATTAAAAGTATTACACTGTACTTCTGCAGTGTTCATTTTTCATAAAAGTTATGTGTTGGATTTCGAAGAGTATTTTTTCGGTTCAGTGAATAAACTTAAAAGTGTTTTCCTTTACCGCGAAAATTGTAGAACATCAAATCCATATATATATAAACATCAAATAAAAAATTGTCAAATCCACCAACACCAAGCGAGTCGTTTTCCTCGTCATCGTCGTTGTTTGGAATGTTTCACTATTGTTGTCCGCGTCCGCGTCTACTGCTTCCGTACGCTCATGACTGCTTCCGTACGCGTTTTGTGAAAATTGCGTTTTGTAAAAAAAACAACGGCCGTGATTCTTGGCACGATCGACGAAATACAAAAGCTTCACATTCGAACAGTTCCTCTTGGCGAACCGCATATCAGGAAACTTAACAAACTTTCGGCGTTATAACAGTGATCCAAACACGTACTACATTATGGGAGGTGCTCTGATCAATCCGTGGTTTCATTTTGGTGGGTAACCTTATGAGATCGATCACATTGTTACAGTACAAACCAATGGAGGAAAGTTTCGATCAACCCAACTGGATGACGGTGATAGAGATTTTAGGTGACGATGCTTTCCATGGGCGCATAATAGCAACGATCTCTGTCTGATGGATGGTTATGTTACAACATGAATGTTAAAGTTTAAATTGAATCAATCATGGGGGCGACCCCGGTGTAGTGCACAGAAAAAAAAATAACGGGCGCGTAAAATAAATCCAATCCAACAACGAATTTGTTTGCAATCTTCCATGCGCCAAACAAAACTGTTTGCTATCTTTCATACAACAGGCTAGATTCAGGCGTAATTTAGCTTAAATTTAAATGAAAAATCCCATTGTTTTCTGCCTAATCCCTTTATGTGCATTAGATAACGCAAAAAGTCAATGTTTCTTTTTATCTGTGTGGTTAACATCCATACCTGTTACTCCAAAGACACGAGTTCGAATCTCACCTCCGGACAGGTTACGAAAATACCCAAACGGTATTTGAGTGACTACGACGGGAGATGAACCAGCCCAGGGGTAAAAATCTCGGTAATCAGGGAATTAAAAAAAATAATCATCCCTCTATTTTTTTTTTTTTTGCAGCGCTGTCGCAGGCGACGATGAAGGGCAGCAAAAGACAAAGGTTGCTGCATTTGGGTGATATTGTGAAAGTGTTCCGATATGGATCTCTCGTGATCGAGACATTGGTGGAAAGTTCATTTTACAATAAACATAATTTGTATTCGTTTTAACGATGCCACGGTTTCATTTTGACAGTTCATCATTCATCTGAAAATAAAACCTTTTATTATTTGAATTATTTTTCATTTCAATCCAAATAGCACATTTTTATTTTTATTGCACGACACTTCCTGGATGAAAGTTCATTTTGAAATGAAAATAATTTACTTTCAATTCCAACGATGCCACGGTTCGATTTGACAATTCTACAATTTGTGTAGACAATTTCAACTTTTAAATGTACAGAGCGAGAAAATTTTGCGAGAATTTTTTTTACGGTTTGAAGGTTTTGGTTTTGAAAGCAAAACGCCAGCAAAAAGAACCAACGCAACTTTTGAATTTTGGCAATGGTTTTTCAAATTTTAGTAATCATTATTCTCTGTGAGTAGCATTCAATGAGTGGTTTTGGGGGAGCAATACTCAAGCAGTCAATATAATTCCTAAACATATGAAAAATAAACAGTCTACACAGGGGTTGTTATTCTGAGAGCCGAAGTGATGTTTGTCTCTTGGTAAAGTGAGAAAAGTCACATCGCAGTGCAATGACCCTCCATTTGATTTGCCTAGAAGAGTCATGTCAATACGAATGAGTTTTCTCATTTAAATAAATGATAATGATCACCTCGACTCTCAAATAACCCTCAAAAAGTTTCGGCAGGTTGATAACAACAATAATAATAAGCTCACATATGTGTTTATACAGAGCTTGGTTATCGAAATAAGTGCACGAAAACTGTTGCAATAAAATTCTTATGAAGCATTTTTTCGGACTCTTCCGATGCTCGATGTGCTATTCAAACACTGGTATGGAGCCCAAATTTGTACCACATATCCATATTGTTGTTTCGTATTTATATGACTTTTAGCATGAGGTTGGTTCGTCACGCCAGGGAGACGACCTGAACCCTACATATCGAACCCATCATCACATGGGCCGGGACCAATGACTTTACAGCCCTTACAAAGGAAAGCGTGATCAGAGATTTTTCGTCTAAAAAAATCCCAACGGTGCCGACTGGAATTGAGCTCTGATTGCATCAGACCGTCTGGGGTGAGCGGCAACCAAGCATATCATTGCACCACTGACGCCGTCAAAAATCAATGATCCTGAGTGTCTCCCTTGGCCTTAAGAAAAAAAAATTCAAACACAGAATCAAACACAAGTAGCTTAATGTTCAGTTTATCTCCATTCTTATTGTATAAGGGTAATAAAGTGTGACGAGGCTCACAATTAAATGTTGCAACCTGTCAGATCTCTTTCATACTGTTTTGCCAGCCTTCCGACATCGAACAACGCACAGTGCACCAGATTTATGCTTAAAGATGAATCATACCACTATTCAAGGAAGAAGGCTACTCAAACTAGTCAATGGCCAAGAAAAACGATCGATCCAAAAAGAAATTCGGAACTTATTCAAAAAACAGGTATGGTGTAAAATGTCCCACAAAAGGGCGAAGCAAGGTGTCTTCGCGGCTTAAAGGGCAAATAAGACCTAAAAAACTTAAAATCGATTGTCTTGTTCGCAAATTAAAGACAAATTGGATGTTCCAGCAACGGCCAGCAATATCGCACGCATTTTGAACGAATGGGCGAAACCGAAACTGACAAAGGCTCATAAGGAGAAGTGCCTCGCCAAAGTTCCAATTTGTTTCATATCAACAGGAACGAACTCCGATATGTATTCGGAGCTACTGGAGGATGTTTTGGTCGGACACATGGAGAACGACGCAACAGAAGACATAATTTTCAACTGGACCGTCGTTCCATATTTCTAAGCAGTCTACGGCATGTCATGGTTTGTTGAAAGAAACATTACACTGCTTGAATAGCCGGCATGCAGTCATGACTGCAACCCCATCGAGAACCTCTGGGGCATTTTAGCTGGGACGATGTACGCAAATGGACGACAATATGACAGTGTTTCCAGTCTAACTGCGGACAAAGAGTGTAAAGCCAATATCGATATGGCAACACAGCAGAAGCTGTCCGAATCGATGCAAAATCGGATTTTTGAAGTTATCCGAAATTGACGTGCCCATTCAGAATACTAACTATTGATAAACTTCGAAATTTGTCACACAAGAGTACTTCATTCCATTTTCATTTCAACGTTGCGGCTAAACGAATGTTCAGCTGTTTTTATTTTTTATTATATTAACTAAATTTTATTTCTTTTTTAATTTTGAGTTATGAATTAGATGAAAATAAATGAGTCGATTCCAAAATCACCAAACATTTTTGAAAAACAAAGAAAAACTTAGGTGCGTTTAAGCAAATATTTTCCTACAAAGCAAAACTAATGTTAGATGGGATTCTCGAATGCTTAATTAAAAAAATTTAAATTGTATAGAATAGGCAGATATGTGGTATGTGATAAAATTCTGAGGATATGCTAATATTTAATTCTGCGAAGATTATGTTGTATCGCTCTTTTGGTACTGTTCGAATGCTAATATATTACCGATCAGCCATCGCATATTTTGCTACGGAGTAATATTTTTCAAGTTTATTCACGTTCAAGTTCATTCTTAGTGTTGGACTTAAGATTTTCATATTGAAAAAATATTGAAGAAAAAGATCCAAAAGCCTGGACGAGACCTCACTTATTAACGCTCTCCAATTCAAATGTACAAATATAATATAATTATACAGCTATAAAATAACAATCCCATACAAAATCACATCACCGAAGTGTATATTGCTTTGAAAAGGTGATTCTAATGATTGAAGAGCTATACTGTACAAACATATAAGATATTTCAATCAAGGTTACCATTCGCATCTGTTTGAATCCCAAATGTTCTCCAATTCGTAGATTTTCAAAATTCCTGTTAATTTGTTGATAATGTTTCAAGTTCCACTTTCGAGAATCAAATTTCTAGTGCACAGAACAAAATAAAATTCCTTTCGTCAAATTCAGACGCGTAAAATTTCCCCTCTTTTAATTGCAAGTCAAAGCAAGCGTAAACAACGTTATTGTTTGCAGTATCCCATACAACAGACCTTATTCCAGCGGTATCTGGCTAAAATTTAACGCAAAAAATGCAGAAAAATAAATGTTTCTTTCAAACTGTGTGGAATTTGAAGCAATTTTCCAGCGGTTATTGGTGATTTGTTTGTAAAAGTGTTTCAGTTTTTTATTTTTTTATTTTTTAAAGCGATCAAGTGAAGTGTTACTCTAAATTTTCCTTGTTTTCCTATTACGATCGTTCTACTAATACGATCGTTAAAATGTTTTTAAAAAGTGTTTTTTTTAGTGAAAATCAAAGACCATTCTTATAAGAGCATTGAAATTCACTTATTTTCTCCATAAACAGCTTCAATATTATCATCGTGCACATTTTATGTAGCTTGATAATTAGAGATTCGAAATGCATTGGCTCTAAAGAACTGTTTCTCCTGAATAACTGCAACGAAAATAAAGTTAAAATTTAAGTTGAGATCATCGCAACGTATAAGATACGACCTTTGATTTCAAAGACATATTTACAATATCTGGGTCAGACACAACTAGTGTTGAGTATTTTAAAGTTTTGTTTCTCGTGTGTTTGGATCAGATCATTAGCCGACGAGGTCCAATTCCCATACCTTGTCAAACGTCTAACCATTCCACGTGTTTCTCCAGCTGCATCTGTGAAAATATCGATTAAACATTGCGAAACCATTCGACATAAAAACACCGACATCAGCAACCTGTTCGGTCCCGTTTAGCAAAATAAATACAATTAATAAAACTTAATCCAATTCACGTTTGGACACCCATCAGCTGCCAGAGCCGGTCCGGTTAAACGTCGAATAACGATAACAATAGCAACGTCCCCTCAAAACATTCCAAACACGGCTACAACAAAAAGCCCGAAGCAGCCGAACCGAAATCGATACACCCTTTGCTCGACTGGCTTGTTCCGATCGGAGTTGTATAGTTTTGTTAGTGCGGACAGTTTTGTCTATTATTAGCATCATTTTTTCGCTATTGGCCCCATCAGTCATAGGTACCTAGTAGCCCCCCGAAAATATAACGAAAGCAGCACGCGCATACAGATACGGATCTGGTCGAGCGAAAGAAGGTGGCGAGAGAGGGCCACCGCAGCTACTTGAGGTTCGCTTTAATAGGTCCCAAATTAGACAGATTAAAATTAAATAAATATTTAGGCACTACATCTGCAGGGTAAAGTCAAATGACCGCTTGCGCTCGGGACTGCACTCTCCATGTCGAATCGAGCATATCGCTTGTCCTGCTCACACCAACACTCGGAGAGGTGATTAATAACAAAGCAGCTTAACTTTATACCATATCGTGGTAAATCCATCCCACGCTTCTTCGACCGTTCGACCTAAGCTGCGGTAAAGACCAAAAACTCGCGGTAAACTGCCGCATATAAGAGACCCCAGTCTGCAGCACATTCAATATATGACACGGGCGCCCTATGTGGAATGATTTCACGCAACCATTAAAATACTGCAGCAGATAAAATAATCCATCATTTTAGGCTCCTCCTCTTCGGCAGCGAGAGAGAGAGTGAGCCTTTTTTCGAATGCGCAACGACCACCATAGCAACCACGCTGGTAAACGTTGTACATAAACGCATAGTGGGAGCAAGAGGGAACGATTCGGCAGCATAAGAGCCGAAACATAAAATGTTGATAAATAGGAGCTGGAGATGTGTGTATTAGTGGCAGAGTATCTCCACACAGATGTATTCAGGCAAACAGGTTTCAAAGCTTTTTCGGTCGTCATGGTAACGAAAGTCCATTTGTCTGTGAAGAACGTTGGAAATGGAACTCGTTCAAAGCAGTAATGCGAGCTTTTACTGAACAGCTGTTGCGGTGAACATCGAGCGGATAAAGTAGTTACCAAAAAGCTTTTGCTTATGAATGCTTTCTCGTTTTGTAGGCAGTCAGTTTAATGCAGATGGCAGCATATGATGTTTACGTTTCCTCGTAAGTTAGTAACATTTCCTAATATTTGGAAATTCAAATCTAAACAAAATTGGAAAAAGCAACATTGATTAATCGAGGACTGGTATTATATTTCCATTAATCAAATTGCATCTCTGACGAGTACGAGTAGATCCGCGTGTATCAATAATCAATTAATCTCACATTAGTTCGACACAATCGGACGTATCGTCAACATTCCACTTGATCGTTTAGCAACACATGACACACAGTAATGCGATGGATCGATGAAAGGAAGAGTACCGATTTCAATGTCGCACAGCATGCCATGCCAGTAGAACGGCTTTCTCTCAAGATTCCCCGTATTCTTATCGAAAACCCGAAATCGTTGAAAACAAGCCGCTCTCTCACACTGTTATAGCTGCCACCAGAATAATTTGTGGTTAGCTTTATCACAAATAAGCTGCTTCCTTTGGCGGTCGTTGAACATGGCGTTTACTCGCCAGCAGATCATTTATCAACATCTCTTGTACAATCTTAAGTGAGCCTCTTGAGTCACATTACACTTGACAGTGAACAGACTATAGAGAGAAGAATTGAGAACGCATAAGGAAAGGTCACTTTCACCGTGCGTCTTTTGACCGATCTAGATTCATTAATCAACTCGACTCATCTTCGTGCCTTCATCTGAATCGATTTCTAGATGTCAAACATCTAGTTAGAATCTATTATCCAGGAAGAAAGCTTTGAGGGTGGCATTCCAAAAAGAAAAAAAACCGTAGCCCAAACACACTATTTGTCATCCACTTTGTAGGAAACCGCATCGCCTATCGATCGATGTGGTAAATTTGTCTTGAATTCCAGCAGGGCTTGAAACGCTAATCGATCGATCGTGAAACTCGTTGCATTGTTTGTGCACATGTTTATGAACCAAGCAGTAGAGCGCAGTTGGCGGCGATGGGTGACGATAGATGAACATCCCCACCACCGGTGGGCATCCGAACAAAGAGTTGCGGAAAGAACAAGCGATTGTGGATTTTTCAAAAGCAGACCCTGTAGGCTACACGCTTAGAAAAAAGTACCCAGCGGAGCAGTTAAGTGGGGGAAGCCAATGTTGGGTATAATCATGTTTACCTACCGTAGGGTACAAATCACTTACTTTTGGGTAGAAATTTACCCAAAAGTAAGTTATTTGTACCTAACGGAAGGTTAACATGATTATACCCAACTTTGGCTTCCCACACTTAACTGCTCCGCTGGGTACATTTTTCTTAGCGTGTAGGCAAATTATGTGTCACCTCGTTAAATAGACTGAATTCGTTGTTCGCGCAGTGCAAAAAAAAACTCAGAAAACGGCGAAGTTGTTTTAAAAGTCGCGTTACTCGTTTATACTGCCCAGGAAAGCATAACTGTCCTATGTGGATTTTAATCGAACAAGAGTTGGAATCTATTGTTTATCACTGATATTTTGCACTGTGCACTGAAAATACCATGTTTTGATCAGAAAATATCGTTTAAATACCAAAGCCAGGTTGTCCAATCCATAACAGCCTATAGAGAAAGAAATTTTCAACGCCGTTCTTCGCGACTTGCTATTTTTTCAGATGGGACAGATATGCTTTTATGGGCAGTTTACTGCTCGGGAAAACAAATGGTTATTTCTATGAACATTAATGCTACTGACTTTACTCGCCAAAAACTTCGTTTCATTGCTGCATTCTACAATGTCAGTCCATTTTATAATAACTTTCTATCAAGAAGGGGTGCTGTTTGTTTGAGATGATCGCATAAATGTCCCATGGACGATTTATTCCTCAAGGAGACTGTTTAGAGAAGAAGTTACTTCGGAAGTTACTTCAAGTGGGAAATATATGATAAGTTTTTTACTAATACCGAAGAAATTGTGTCTTGTTTACCCCCTGAAGTAAAAGTACATATATATGGTGACTTTAACCAACGCAATGTTGATTTTATTGCTGACATTGATAATGAAAGCATCCTACTTCCAATAATTGGGGAAAATGAGACGCTTCATTTCATATTTGACAAAATTGCTTATTTAGGACTTCATCAAATAAACCACGTGAAAAATCAACAGAACTGTTACTTAGACTTTCTGCTGACAAATATTTTCGATGACTTCTGTGTTAGTGAATCATTGACTCCAATATGGAGAAATGAAGTATTCAACACAGCAATAGAGTATTTTCTTTTTGTACAAGGAAATGAGACGCCTGATTGCGGACTCGAGGAAGTTCTTGACATAAATCAGCTAATTATGCTAACATAAGAAGGAAACTAAACTAAATTGATTGGCAAACAGTATTTAGGAATAAGGATAATGTTGAAAGTGCAACTGAAGTGTTCTACACTAAGTTGTTTGCAATTATCCAGGAAGAAGTACCAGTTATTAGACGTAGACGAAGAGTATTTTCAAAGGATCCAACAAGTTAAAAATTTAAAAAAAAACCGTAAAAAAATGCATAAAATTTACAAAAAACAAAACAGTTCCGTTAATTTAGAAAGCTATGTGAACCTTTGTGGTGAACTTAATTTGGCTATGAATATTGCTTTTGAGGAGTATAATTCAAAAATTGAACGTGAAATTAAATCTTGTCCAAAAAACTTTTTTAATTACGTGAATACCAAATTAAAATCAGACAATCTTCCATCCCGTATGTATTTTGACAATAGCGAAAGTAATAATACAGAAGAAGTATGCAATTTATTTGCCAAGTTTTTGAAGCATACACAACATACTCAGAAGCAGATCGTGATCGGCAATACTTTGGGTTGTATCCTGAATACTCTAGTGACATAAGCGTGAATCAAATCTATGTGCATGAAATCTTGGAAGGGTTAAAACATTTAGATGCATCCAAAGGCTCGGGACCTCTTTTGTTTATGAAGACTTTAGCAGCTGAGCTTACTTCTCCATTGTTTTGGCTTTTTGATATGTCACTGGAATCCGGAGACTTACCAAAATTATGGAAGAGCTCATTTCTAGAGCCTATTTTTAAGTCTGGTAAAAAATATGATATTCGTAATTATCGGGGTATAGCCCTGATCTCTTGCATTCCATAAATCTTTGAGGCAATTGTGAATGAAAAATTATTTAACCAAATCAAAAACAGAATAACTACTAATCAGCATTGATTATTTAAAAGTCGTTCGACGACCACAAATTTACTAGAATTCGTTAATTATTCTCTGGAAGTAATGGATAACGAAAACCATGTAGAGACCGTGTCGATATACCTATGCTTATATTTAAATTGCAAAAAATGGGAATTCCGCCCAAACTCCTCAAATGGCTTAATTCATACCTAACCAACCGTGATCAAGTTGTAAGATTTAAAGGAAACCAATCAACACCTATTCATGCCACTCCCAGAGTCCCACAAGGCTCTCATCTAGGACCACTTTTATTCATTCTATTCGTAAATGACTTAGCTTTTATTCTTAAGAAACTAAAAAAAATTAATTTACGCTGACGACAACTTTATTTAGAAATAAAAAATGCAGAGGACATCAACGCGCTTAAGAATGCGATATTGTTGGTCCACACTTGGTGTAACAAAAGTCTGCTACAACTGAATGTTAAAAAATGTAACTTAATTACCTTCAGTCGAAAACGAAACATAGCTAATATACAAATAACTTTAGGCAATCAGAATGTAGAGAAGTGTGATAGAGTTAGGGATTTAGGTGTTGTCTTAGACTCTAAACTTACGTTCATTGATCATTATAACACAATTATAAACAGAGCTAAAAACATGCTAGGATTTATTAAACGTTTTTGCTATTACTTTCATGACCCGTATACGATAAAAACATTATGCATTGCTTATGTCAGATCAATACTAGAATATTGTAGCATAGTTTGGTCTCAATTCACAATAACACACGAAGAAAGAATAGAGTCAGTACAAAAGCAATTTTTGTTATAAAGCTTGCTTCAGATAGAATTGGAACAAGAACAATTGCCTGTATTTCAGTTATTTATTATTGAATTCAAGATCTTTTTTTATACAAATGTAGCGTTTTCTTCATACTTTTAAGAAAAAATACGGATAAAATTATTCGTCACGGTTTCGAAGGAATTCTCGATTTTTTCCTGTAACACGGCTCATTAGGCGGCGCACACCTTCTTCGTCCATCGTTTTAGCTATCTTATTCCACCATGTCTTCATCTGATTGATGTCTTTGACAACCTTTCCCTTTGCCTTGAGTCTCCTCTTCATGATTGCCCAGTATTTCTCAATAGGGCGGAACTGGGGGCAGTTGGGTGGGTTAAGGTTTTTCGGAACAACCTGGACCCCTTTCTCTGCATACCATTCTTGAACGACTTTGCTGTAATGACAGCTTGCCAAATCTGGCCAAAACATTACGGGATGGTCGTGGGATCGAATGAACGGCAAAATTCGTTTTTGGAGACACTCTTTTTGGTATAGTTCCGACGTCATTGTCTTATTTGTAACGAAAACTTTCGTTTTTTTGCCACAGCTGTAAATGCCCTGCCAAATCATGAATTTTCGTGCAAATTTGTCGGCAAAAACAAATTTAAATTTGGCTGGAACATCCCCCAGAGCCGTTGCCAAGTAAAATTTTTGACCTGGGATTTGCCCGAAGTCAGCCTTGACATAGCTTTCATCGTCCATCAGAAGACACCCTTGGTCATCACCTGGTCGTATAGCTTCCGAGCACGGATTTTGGCCACACTATTCTATTTTATGGTCCGATTTGGCTGTTTGCTAGCTCGATACGACTTGATTCCTTCCCGGAGTGGGCAGCACCGAATTTTCTGGCCAAATCACGGTCCGACAGATTGGGATTCCTCTTAATCGTCTTCAAAATCTTACCACGCAGTTTCCGGTCGACAGTTCCACGCCGACGATTGGCTTGAGGCTTCCGAATCGTCGTCAATGTTTCCTTATACAGTTTGATAACGCGCCATACGGTATTTCTGGGCAATTTCAGCTGTTTCCGCGACACATCATTTACCTTTATTTTTTTTTCTTTTTTTTCCCTTTCCTTTTTTTTTTTATATATATTTCTTTTGCCATAACAAAAAAACAAAGAGACGCCAACAAACCCCCCCCCTTGCCCCCCACAACCCCCCAACCCTCCCCCCCGGACCCCCCCAAAACAAAAAAAATTTTTTCCAATTCTAAAAAAAACAAACCTTACCCCCCAAAAAAGCTAGGATGGACTGTATTTCCTTTCCCAAGTAACATTGCCAAAACCATCCAGCTTTATTAAGTTTTATTAAAGTTTTATGAAAGCCACTAGAAATCAATTCGGCTTTATTATGGCAGCAAGAGATGCCAATAGGTTTCAAATTTTAGTCAGGTTTATAAGAACCTACACAGCTTCTTTACAACGATCTTAAACCCTTGACTTCTAAAATTCCGTTTACTCCTATCAAAGGTTTTATTTTGACTTTATTAACTCATAAAATGCTGTTATGAAATGCCGTTTTAGGACTCATTCATATTATCTTATTATGGTCAGTTGAAAAAGCATTTTAAAACCATTTTGCCTCCAGTAAATGCATTAAACGGCTAACTGGCATTGAGGAAAGCTACCAAGCGACCAGATAGTTCTATAGTAGCCATTGCTAAGATAAATTGGCTTTTTTGGCAAAACTGTGATTTCTTGCAATCGCCATATTGAAATATATGAAATAATTGAAATGTGAAAAAATAAATACACCAAATTTTAAATGTAATACAATTGAACTGTAGATCTGAGACAAACTTCGGTATTCGTTTAGATAACCTTATTGAATTCTATCAATTTTCAGGAGTTTCATGATTAATTTACCGAATATATTTCTTTCAATTTTGTTTTTGTTGTTGTAAACTCGCATAATTTCCAAGGCGCATTAATTTTCAGCTCTTATCGTGCTAATATTCACCATAAAATTTAATGCGCATATGATTTGGAGCATGATACGCTTTAAAAAAAACTCAATTTCTTTTGTATATTTAGCTATCAATCATAATTTCCCGCAACAGTAGAACTTTTTTCTTAGCCATTATTTACTGTTGAATGAATCAGAAGAGCAACAAAGCAAAACAACAAAAACCAACCACGATATCGCCGTGAAGTTTGACAGCTGTGGCCATTCAGCCCTATGCTGGTTTTGATGGCGGCCAATAGGTTTTATGATGGTTCTCAAGTGGTCATAACAGCTTTCACTAGAACATTTTCAAAATCTTTATGGTCTTAGAAAGGTTTTATTAATTTGTTTTCACAACCGTCTATAGAGTGGGCCACTTTGTACACATTTCGGCTTTAAAGATGCATAGAGGAGGTGTTGGTGGATAAAACAGTTTTGAATGTAGTGTCATCAACAAAGCCGGGAGGAGTGCTATACGGCTGGAATAGAACTGAAATTGTTACTTGGGTTACCATCTTATAAGGCTCGATACATCGAGCTCAACAATACAACAATATTCAAACATTAAAAGAGCGTTGTGAATTTGCTATGGCGTCATTTATAAATAATATAGGCTCACAAAGAATTGATTCAATGGAAATTTTATCAAAATTAAACTTTTTCATACCAACAAGGTATTTAAGACATCGACAGTTATTAGCAACAAATTATCATCGCACGAACATGGCAAATTACAATAACCGTTGCAATAGTATAGATTTTACAATGTCGAAAGAAAAATTAAAACAATACTTCCGCGCGTGCTAGGTTTACGTTAAGTTAAGTACTTATTGTAATTAAAATGGTCTACAACTGATTGACGACGACAAATAAATAAATAAACAAATAAATAAATAAAGGAAACAAATTCGTTTTTGAGTACTGATGAAGTTAAGTTGAAGTTGATAACAACAAAATTCCATAGTCTACTATTCCTAAAATATTGAGATTTTTGCTCCTGACAATTGGGAATATCTTTTGATTCTAAATGTTTGTTTTGAACTGTTTGAATGTGTAACCTAAAGAAAAAAATGTCACGAAAACGTTAGGATAGTATTTAATTTTTGGAAAATGCACAGGAAAACTTTTCAATATTATTCGATAAAAACATGTGTCATTTTGATTTGCTGATAACATCAGCAGATGTATTTTTAAAACATCTAAGATACAAAAGCTTAACAAAACGTGTTATGTTTTATCTTCAGATTACCTTGCCAGTCGGGCCAAGTCATGAGTGTCCTCTGCTGTACAGGGTGTTCAATAAGTTCGAATACAATTTTTCGTGCGCACCATGTGCATTCTGTGTATTGGAAGTGATGTCAGCTTTAGCCTCATATATAGGCTAACCGACGCGCACGGTATCGACTTGCTGTCATTTGTTGTTTGTTTACCGCGCACGATCAAGGAGTACCGTGACGTCGTAGTAAAGTTGTTTGCGAGTGGTGAGCGACCGGCGACTTATTCAGGCGGTTGAAATCCTACGGGGTGAAGCGGAATTTCATCTACACAGATCAAAAGAAACATTGAATTTTCAGCGTTATCTAATTCACATAAAGGGAATGCAAGATTTGGAAGAAAATAATGGGATATTTCATGTAAATTTAAGCCAGATAACGCCTGAATCTAGCCTGTTGTATGAAAGATTGCAAACATTGTTGTATGGCGCATGAAAGATTGCAAACAATTTCGTTGTTTACGCCTCCTTTGCCTAGGAATTAAACGAGGGGAAATTTTACGCGCCTGTTAAAATTCATTATTTTTTTCTGTGTATACCTCAATCCGTCGGTACCGGGAGACGGGCTGGGCCAAGGACCGTGCGAGATCCGGGCGGCCACGTTTGGCGAGTACACCAGCAGCCATCAAGGTGGTGGGGGAACGGGTTCGTCGAAAAATGAATCGCTCGATCCGGAAGACCACGCAGGTCAGGCGTTCGTGTTTTCTGATGAGGAACTCTTTGTCTTGCAACAGCCGCACAATGTCCAAAATGATCAGCTGTGGGCGCCGACGTTGTCCCGCATCCCCCCATTCCACATAAACATCCCGCGATTCCAGAGCGCCGCGTCGGTGATGGTTTGGGGGGCCGTATCCAGGCGTGGGAAGCTCCCACTGGTGTTTATCGGGAAAAACGTGAAAATCAACGCCGCGTAACATAAGACCGAGGTTCTGGAGAAGGTTGTGGTCCCGGACTTCGGGACCTCTAGGGGAAGGATCATTACGTCTTTCAACAGGACGGCGCACCGGCCCACATGGCGAATATCGTCCAAGCGTGGTGTCGGGAGAATTCGACAGATTTTCTCGATCAGATTTTGTGGCCTCGTAGCTACCCGGACCTTAATCCCCTGAACTTTTATGTATGGTCGTACATGCTTGCCAAGCAGAGCGACCATCAAGTGAGCACTATGGACCAATTTAAGAAGCTCATTTCCAAGATCTGGGACGAGATGCCGATGGACCAGGTGCGTGCCGCGTGCGATTCTTTTGAGAAACGTCTCCAGCTCGCCATATAGCACAACGGAGGGGGGGGGGGGATGCTTCCAGCTAATATGTCGTAAAGGTTTTCAATAAACATTACTTTAATAAAAATTGATACAGAAAAGAATATCTTGTATTATCATTTTTTTAACACATGTTAAGGTGCCTTCGAACTTATTGAACACCCTGTACATAGAAGTCGTCTTCAATTTACACGGTCTGCAGAGGGCACGTAGGTCACTGCCTTGTACTAGTCGTTTTATTCTCAAGAACAATTTTCACCGAGCTGTCATCCTTACGACATGCCCAGCCCATCGTAGTCGACTGATTTTTGCGGTGAGGACGATGGGAGTTTCTCACAGCAACTCATGCAAATCGTGGTTCATTCTCTTTCTCCGCGTTCCGTATTCCATCTGCAGTCCACCGTAGATCGTACGCCAGCACCTTCCGTTCAAAGACACCAAGGGCGTGTTGGTCTTCCGCGAGCATAGTCTACGATTCGTAACCCCAAAGGACTACCGACCGAATCAATTGTTGTAGATGGTCAACTTTGTAGTGCGGCAAACTCTATTCGATCGTTTGGTGCACTACAGCGCATGGGGCTCAATTTTGTCAAATTTAGGTCATTTGAAATAGTGAAGGTAATCTGTTCAGATTAACCACTGAAGTCATGACGAACAAAAATTAAGGAAATCGAGAATCTCACAAAAGTATATCGATGAATAATGTATCAATTGCTACAAAATGGATTGATCATCGTGATGTCAACATGATGTTGTCAATTTCGCTGAACTTATGACATACAGAGTGTTCGGTTCTGTAGTGAAAATATGTTCAGGGGCGATAGGGAATGATATTTGAAGGAAAAAAAGGTTCTACGCATATGGTCAAATCTCAAAGTTTACGGAGTTATTAAACTTTTGTAATAAGGGAACGTCCATTAATTACGTCACGCAAAAATTGACTTTTTGTAAACAACCCCCCCCCCCCCCCCCCCCCCCCATGTCACGTTTTTTGTATGGACCTGCATTTTTTTTTGTATGGATCGTCACGTTTTCTCGAACCCCCCTCCCCCTAACAAAAAAACCCCCCCCACCCCCCCCACCCCCAATCCCACCCCCTAAACTTTTTTTTTTTTTTTGGCACCACCACCCAACTAAAACAATATTTGAAAAAAAAACTAAGCGAGATAGAAAGTTTGTGTCAAAGAGGGAGTTGTTAACCACTTTCAAAGCCTTGTTTTTGTTTAATCAATCACTGCTGTTTATAACGTGTTTCATGCAAAGAAAACATAAAAAAACCCTTAAAAAAGAGATATTTAAAACATGTTTACCCCTAAAAAGACACTAAATGATAATTACTCAAAGTTTAAATAAAAATGTTATGTAGAAAATCTCCTTAGCTTTCGAATGAAGAAAGAAAAATCTTACTAAGTATCATAATTTTTTAGTTACAGCCAATTTAAGACTAACATGTACCAAAACATAAAAAGTTCAACAACTCCGTAAACTTTGAGATTTGACCATATTCGTAGAACAATTTTTTTTCTTCAATTATCATTTCCTATCGCCCCTGAAAATATTTGCACTAAGTAGCCGAACACCCTGTATACGGTACATAGGCCAAACGTAGGGACTAGGTTGACATTACATCCCATAACCCTATAATCATGGTTTGCTACTTAGTCGACTCAACTGGTTTAAACCAAATCGATATTTTGAACCACTCAAACATCTTTCGGGATTGTGCTGTCGAAGCGTCCAAAACATTTAAGCGAACCCCGATATATCGAAAAAATCTCAAGATATCCCCATGGCACACACCCCCTTCCCGCGCTAATCCTAATCCATGCGACATGCACCGTATGACTCATCTAATTCTCCCGCTAATGGTATGGTTGACTTTCTGTCTCCCGTTGTTTGTTTTTCGTCATTTTACATGCTTTACTTCACGCTCGTGTGAGTGAGTGGGTGTGAGAAAATTTTCTGTTTTTCGCTGGCTTGGGCTCAGCTGATGTGACGGTCGAGCGGAGGAACGTGCGACACGCAGCAGCTTTGTCGTACGCGCTCTTTGTTTACCGGTGCCAAGGTACCAAGGCCAGATGCGACCTTTCTCGATTTTAAATGAACGCCAGCGCTGGCCTCTCGAAACAAAGAAAACAGGAAAAATCGAAGGAAAATAACAACGAAAATTATTGCCTTCTGTCACCCGAATAAAACCCAGCCTGTTTGGATTGCCACGGCTATTGTTAGTTCGAAAATATCCACCGGCGTTGTCTTCTTTGCTGTGTTGTTTGGCTGGTTGCACTCACGCAAATCAGTGCGAGATGCATTCCGCTCAAAAAATGAACCAAACAGAAAGAGAAAAATCTTCGATTAAAAAAGAACCCGATGAAAATCACTCGCAAACACACATTCACATGCGCGGCCAGGGTCAATGTATTTTATTGAGTGCATCTTTCTCCCAGCCTCCCGTCGGATTTCCTTCGTCGAGCAAGAGGGTGATTTCCTTTGAAGGAAGCGGGAGAAAAAAGTGGGAAAATTTATTTCGTTTTTTTTTCTGACACATCCGTTCTGCATTCGGGGTTCATGACTTTTTCCAACTGCGCCGTCCGTTACGCTGCTTTGTCCTGCTCGAAATGGACCACAGACAGGTCAGACCAAACCAGATCCAGACGTTCTCCCTCGGCGTGATACAAGGTGTGACCAATTTTGGAACATTGCGAAGGCAAACCAGCAGAAGTAATAATACATCACCAGTCGATGAATCTGCAAAAGTAGGTTGTTTACATCCCGCTCCACTCGTGCCCTCTTACATTCAAGGTTCATGCATGATAGAATAAGATACAACCGGCTACACCATACCGCATCGCCTCTGATGCATCGGTGCATCTGTTGAGTAGATGAGATCAGCTTCGTGTCCTCAACGCGCTTTTTTTTTCTTATTTTGACCGCGAAAGGCCACTTTTCCTCTCCTGTTCAGCCAAATGCAGTGACGCGTCATCGTCGACGTAGTTGGCGTCGACTGCCTGAGCTGAATTATTTGTGTACTCTTTTTTTGGACAAAGAGAAATTCACACAGGCACGGTTCTAAAATGCACTTGCTTGTTGCTTGTACAGACTGTGAGTTACAGTTGCTTGCAGCCGGGGGCAATAATGGTGTTGAATGCGTACACACACCTCAGTTAGCGGCCAGCGTCAAAGGCAGGTTCGCGTGTCAATTAAAATGCCTGGTAGTAATGATTATTTTTAGGACATGGAATCCAGGTCGGAGGACGGACATCCTTTCGGTGTTGTTTCGGTTGGTGGAAATGCGATCGTCTCATATTTCATCTTTGGTGACCTCTCGGTGTCATGGAGTGAGAATAATTGATACATTTAGACCGTTTTGGAGGATGATGTTTCAAGAATGAGGGGTCATGCTGAATGAGGTCATGGTGTAAAAGCTGACTAAATGGCATATTATTATTTTCAGAACAAGTATATGTCTGTTTGCCAGATGTATCCAATTATCTGTATTTGCACCGATTTGTATACTTTGATATCGATTATAGATAATGGTTGAACAAAACGTTGTCATTGGGCATGTTTTGAGTAAAAATTTCAAAATTTCATTAATTCAAGCTAAGAGTGTATAGAATCACAGTAGGCATTAGTTATTAGGAAAAGTTGGATCCACTGAAATAAGAAAAAAATATTAGGAAACGTTCATTTGTTTACATCAATTCTTCTCACTCGAAATATAAAACCCAGCTTATCGGCTCGAGAGTTAGAATTTCTTTCGAATTTTTCGAAATCGACGGTGGGTATGTAGCGTTCTGAAACGGTTCGGAAAAAATCTGACCATCGTCCAGAAACCTGGAAGGCAAAACACTAACACCGCAAAAGGCAAATGTTTCGCAATCCTACGCCCAAAGACGAAGTAGAAGGCTGAGTTTCGCAAGTCCTACGGCCCAGATAGTGCCGAACCGGAATGCAGTGCAAAAATTGGAAGCAAAGAAGCTAGGTAACTGGACGGAGATCTGTTAACAAAATACGATTATATTGTTATGGACGACGAAACGTACAACCTGGGCGTTTTCGATCAAATTCCTGAACAGGAATTTCTAGTGTGCCCTGGAAGAATATAACATCAAAAAGAAGTCGAAATCTTTCAAATAGTTCCTTGTCTGGCAAGAATACTGCAGTTGTGGGCTGAAAAGCGAGACTTTCGTCACTTATGGGACCATCAGGAGGAGTGCCTTCGAAACAAATTACTGCCTTTTCTGGAGCAGCATGAGTTGGACTCCCTTTTCTGACCGGACTTGGCAAGCTGCCACTACTCAAATTCCACCTAACTGTGGTAAATCGAAAATGGCGTCACAGTGGTTCCAATACTCCGGAACTAAGGTCAATCGAGGAATACTGGTCAACTGTGAGGCACCTTCCTCAGATAAAGGGTGGAGTTTCAACTGCCCTGAAGGATTTCAACACAGTTAGAAAGAAACATTGAATTTTCTGCGCATAAAAGGAATGCAAGATTTTGCATAATTTCATGGGATATTCCATGTAAATTCAAGCCAGATGTCGCTGAGATCAGGTCTGTTGTATGAAAGATTGCAAGCAATTTTGGTGTTTACGCTTGTCTAGGCTTGCAATTGAACGAGGGGAAATTTTACGCGTCTGTTAAATTTTATTTTCGTTTGTTGCAATTATAAACCTAGAAAAAACTTGGATAACCTAGAATCACCGTTTTTCTCAACATTTGTTTCATCGTATTTCAAGAAACCTCTTTGAATTTGCGCTTGACCAATAGGCTACCAAAAGATTGATGGTCTCGCTTCTAGATATGCAGACCGTTAATATATGGAGATTTTGGATAACCTAGACCATCCCTTCAACTTAAATCTTTGGATTTGAGGAGATCTCTATGGTTTGTAAAGAAAAAAAAAAGTAGAGGTCATTTGTTTTACATGTAAACCTGAATAACCGAACTCCATGAGATTTTTGGATAATCTTTAACTACTTTGCATCTCAATAGTTGTTCCAGTTTAGTTCTACAGAGCTTCATGAATTTGTACCATATCCAACAGATTGATGATTTCGCTTGAAAATTATAAGACCCTGAAAATATATTTCAGGGAGTTCTCGGATAACCTAGACCAACCGATTAAACTGAAGCAACTGAAGCAGGTGAACGGTATATGGCCATAAACAATTGTACTTTCAGCCAAATTTTCTAACACAAGGGAGGCAATCAAATGACCATAGCAAGGAAAGGGAGGGACCATCAGGGCACCCAAGTGAAACGATTTGGAAGGGGAGCATGGGACTGCCTCCTCCCTTATTGTTAATATTTCGCCGAACGAGGCTGGATGTTTTGACCCCATCTGTTGGGTTTGTTCTGTCAATCGAGGGCTCTACTCTAGTACTGTGAGTGTGAACTTGCTTTTGGAAGAAGTTTCTTTTGGAAGAAGATGAGTTTTTCTGCTTGCGGGCCTGCTCAAGCGTTGTTGGCCCTACATACAGGAGCTTGACGATTGAATTAATGAAGCACGAACATTACGGTAGGTTATTAAAATTTGTTTATAGAAACAGGTTGGCAACACTGAAATTGTATGATTGTAACTTATGTCACTGTCGCTGGTGGTAGTTTGGTATACACCGTGTCCAATATATTCTCGTACAAAATAAAACTCTATTTATTTCAAGTCGATAATCCAGATTGTATTGATAACTTTACTCATTATATTGCAATATAATACTGATCAGCTACAGCATATGTTTTGGAATAACACCGCCTTTAACCTTCTTGACCAGCTCCAGACATTTTTCGAAACCGTCACAGGCGGCACGCACGACTTCCATTGGCATTTCGTCGTTTGATTACGGTTTTGAATTGGTTCATATTAGACGCCCTGTGGTCACTTACCTTCGCCAGCATCTATGAGCATACGAAATAATCCAAGGTATTCAGATCTGGTGAACTGGGAGGCCATTCATTCTTGTCCAAAAAGTCGGTCAAATTTTCTCGGCACCAGCCCTGAACGAGATTTGCAGTATGCGATGGCGCTCCGTCCTGCTGAAACACATAGTGATCATCTCCAAACACCTCTTGTACATATGGCTTGACAACTTTCTCCAATACTTCCGTTTTATAATATACGGCATTCACTTTAACGCCTTTTTCGATGAAAACCAGTGGTAATTTGCCTCGCTTGTAAATTCCTCCACAAACCATCACTGACGCAGCACTTTGGAACTGTGGAATATTCCTATCACTCTCTGGATCAGTTCTCGAAGAGAGAGCCCACAATCTGTCGTTCTGGACATTGTGGGATTGTTGCAAGACGAATAACTTTTCGTCGGAAAAGATAAATTCTTCCCCACCGTGCCGCGACAAAAGCAGACTTGCTCTTTCGAGTCGTTTCGGCTTGGAAGGTTCCGAACTCCGTGAACCTTACGTTTCTTGAAAGCTTGGAATCCGAGGTCATTTTGCAGTATATTGTGCATTGACGATCTCGAAACATTCAGATCTGCGGCCATTTTACGTACGCTGTGATTTTCGTCAAATCCGTTCCCTGACCACTTTAACAACTCGTGCAATCCGCACCGTACGAGTACGACCGGATCTCTTCCGGTCATCCAAAGAGCAGGTGTCACGGTACCTTCGAATGGTTTGGTACACAAAATCCCGCTTTACACCGAGGTTTTTCAAATTTCTGAGAATAGAGCCCGGGCACTCACCTTTCAAATCACCATAGCTCGAAACTCCTTCATCGCTGGTAAAAGATAAACACCGAATGAAAACAATCGGACATAACCTAAAAGCGTTTGTATAAACATAGTGCAAAACTACACCAACACATACGTGAAGCATGTTGAGTAGTTGCACGACACCAATGCAAGGAAAAAGTGTATGAGAATATATTGGACACGGTGTAAGTTGAGGATTTTCGGCTGCCAAGCATATGCCTGCAAGAAACTAGATTCCAAAAGTGGAGAACTGGTAATGGGCAAGTATGTTCCTAACGGACATAGGCTGTGGAACAGGAACGTTCGCTGGGTTGTGGTTACTCGTGACGTCAAGTTTAATGAAAGCTTTTCCCCGTATGTTGAAGAATGCACCGACCAAAGAGTTGACAACGCTGAAATTGTCGACGAAGTTGAAGCAAACGAACCCGCCGCGCTCCCTTCGCAACTTGAACATGGTGATGATTACGGCCAATCAGACTATCTGTCTACGAGGCGCAGCAAACGGGAGCGCAAGTTTTCGGATAAGTTTCTCAACTTTAGAACTGGTTGGCTGTCGATACTCTTTCCCCAGATGTGACAGACAGTTACAACGATATAGCAACCTGCAGTAATTCTGATCTCTGGATGATAGCGGATCAAGAGGAACTACAATCGATGGAATCCAACCCTCATTTACCCGATGAAGTAAAACCTTTGAAGACCAAATGGGTATTCCGGCTTAAGGAGTCCAAAACACTAGTAGGCTACGTGGACTGGGTGTCGGATCTTCATGATAGGAAGTCGGTTACTGGCTTTCTCTTCAAGGTGTTTGGTTCATCCGTTTTCTGGGCGAGCCAAAAAACAAGCCACAGTTTCAACGTCTTCCAGCGAGCCAGAGTATGTTGCTCTGAGCGCGGCCGTTTCGGAAGAAATGTTCATGAACGAAAAGTGCAGAATAGAATCAACGCGCAGCAACAAGCGCCCGTAAATTGTATTCGCGGGTTTTGCAGCGACCGGATGCATGTATTTTTACCTACGTCAAAGAGGACTCAACAACCCTTCCAGATCCACAATATTACACTGCCGTCGTAGGGGAGGATGTAAGCGATGCAGACAGGTCGATTCAAGTGGAGAAGTTTGGTCGCATGTGCCTGCGGTATGAAGTCTACCATTTTTTACACTACCGGAACAACCAATGCGGAAATCTGTCGATCTGAGTGTCTGCAGATGAGGTTCCTTCCTTTTAAAGGGTGTACAGAATCAAATTGCAAAATTCGCCCGTTCAACCAATCATCTTCAAACTTTCAGGGAGTAAAATAAAACATGTTATGAATATTTTCCCATGTTTGTTTTGTTCAATTTCAATTCCATATCCAAATGCACGAACCTTCTTCTTTACACTACACATAAGGTCCTGTACAACATTTGGACCAACTTTTTTTAACGTGGCAATCCATTTTTTCTTCATATCTTCCACCGATTTCACTTACTTAGGATGCTTCCGAAGTGCCTGCTTCATGATGGCCCAGTACTTTTCAATTGGCCGCAGTTTCGGTGCGTTTGGGGGATTGAGATGCTTTGGCACGAAATTGACCTCCTTAGCCTTGTACCACTCCAAAACCTCTTTCGAGTAATGGCACGAGGCCAAATCCGGCCCGAAAATCGTAGGAACATCGTGTGACCTCAGAAGAGGAAGTACACGCTTTTGGAGGCATTCCTTTAGGTACACCTGCCCATTGACCGTTCCAGTTGTCACGAATGGGGTGCTCCACTTTCCACACGAGCAAATTGCTTGCCAAATCATATATTTTTTGGCAAACTTTGACATCTTCTGCTTTCTAACGTCCCCAGGGACATCAAATGTATGATGAGCAGTGAAAAACTGGAGCCTCGGAAGCTGCCGGAAGTCTGCTTTTACATACGTCTCATCATCCATAACGAGGCAATGTGGTTTCGTCAACATCTGGGTGTAGTGGTTCCGTGCCCGTGTTTTACCTGCTGTATTCTGCCGTTCATCGCGATTAGGCGCCTTTTGGACTTTGTACGTGTGTAGTCCTTCACGTTTTTTCGCATCATGCACGAAAGTTTTGGTTAGATTCAGTTTCTTTGCCACGTCTCGAACTGAACTGTTGGGATTCCTCTTGAAAGCTTGAACTACCCGCTTGTGATCCTCAACACTATACGGAGATCCACTTTTGCCACTTTTTTCTTTCCGATCGATAGTCAAACGTTCGTGGTACCGATTTAAAACACGAGACACCTTTGAATGTACCATTCCCAGCTTCCTGCTGATGGCACGATGAGAAAGATCCGGATTTCTCATTTCGAAATTTCATGACTGCATGATGGTGTGTGAGGGCCGTGAGCTCTGGGTATAGATTTCGTTGAGAAAGACATCAATCCGTCAGCTTCGGCCCATCGAACGCTATTGGGCGGTTGTGAGAAGGGTCTTCAAAAAAAAAACTGGTAAAGCAGCTGAGAATAAGCAGGAGTTCAAAAAAAAATTGGGTTAAGACGTCCAAAAAATTTGATGAAACACTTGTCTGGAACTTGATGAAAACTGTTCGATCAAAAATTCGCAAATTCGTGAAAGAATAATATTAATTTCATCCGGTCTTCACAATGTTCAAGTTCAAAACCGTACAATGAAGAATCATCCAATTGTTTGAACAAAACCTCATTTTTTTAAATATGATTTGAAAGAAAAATATGTGGATAACTTGTTTTCGATACAGTCTTTAATCTCTGGACACCGCCCGGTTCCAGATTCCAAGGACAATGATTGGAGTCAGCGATTGAAAAGGGTATTGAGAAGACAAGAAAAACCGATTGAGATGTTAATTTTAAGTATTCTTTATCAAACTATCGTTCAAGTAGGATGTGTTCAAACTAACCATTAGAATTTGAATATAATCTATGCCACTCTTTAAACCATGATGTACATCGTTCGATGAAGTTTATTTAAACGTTAGTTTGTCGAACTCAATTTTTTCTATACAAGCTATCAAGTTAAGACTGTAATTTTTAAACGAATTCTGAACTAAGATCTTCATTTTGCAGTTGAAAATATCAGTATCATTAAAATTAAAACTGTGCAAAACTCTGGTCATAAACAGACACACCGATCCAGGTTGAAACTTAGCCAAAAACGAAAACGGTAATAGTTATTAACCAATATGAAGAACTTCATAAAATAGTTGTAGCTTCTGATAGAATTAGGCCTTAAGTCACCTTTGTACAAATCGACATGGAGTTTTCATAAGGGCCAATGTCGCAAACGTAAACAATGGCTTCTTCCGCAAATTTCTCGAGAATGCTAACTTAACCATAGTGAATAACCACGATGATTGTACAGAAGAGGAGTTCCCCTTCACAACAGAAGTGGTAGTTAACATGAGCAAGTTTGAATTTTCAAGAAATTTGCGGAAGAAGCCATTGTTTACGTTTGCGACATTGGCCCTTATGAAAACTCCATGTCGATTTGTACAAAGGTGACTTAAGGCCTAATTCTATCAGAAGCTACAACTATTTTATGAAGATTGATTAATAACTATTACCGTTTTCGTTTTTGGCTAAGTTTCAACCTGGATCGGTGTGTTTGTCTTTATTTCGAACACATATCGGTTACAGGTTCGAATTGACAATAAGGTCCGGTATCGCAGGTTGGAACTGGTTCCAACACAGGTTCAAAAACGAAAACGGTATATGTTTAGTGGTGTCGTAAAAGCAAAGCATACGAAGAACTGCGACGTATGTCGAACTTTAGAAAAGACGTTTATGTTTATAAATATGCAAACTAAGCGGCAGTTTCCTGCGTAGGTGCCACGTCAACTTCAACACACCCCCGAACGGAAGTGATGATATCGCACGTTGCTTTCCATTCAGCGAAATCAAAAGACAAACCAACACAAACATCCTCGGGGGTAATTTAGTCGAAAGATAAACCGAAACTCCACTCAACAACATAAATATGCTGCCAACATTCGAGACGCCAGACGCGTGTGTTATTGACTGCGCACAGCACACGGTACAGAGGCATTAGGATCTTGGCGCACACACGCGCTTCTGACGCACCGTAGCAACAATAATAAGCCATAAATTTTGGGCCCACTTGGCTGTGGCCACTTTCGATTGGCCGACTGTGAGCACACACAACATTGCCCAGGTAAGCCTACTTGTTCTCTCTTTCTCTCACTTTTCGATTCCGAGTGGTACGAATGATAAAGTAAGAAAACCCAATGGTAAAAATTAGCTCGTGGAAGTGAAAGATTTTATATAACTCACCTCTAATGTCAGTTCGGCCGTCAATGGAACCTTCTTGTCCTCGGTGTCATCCTCGTCGGCTTCCTCCTTCTTAATCTTCATCAGCTCCTCTACGGGTTCCTGTTTCACAACAGCAGCCGCAGAAGCCGCTGCACCTCCATCGCCTTCCTGTCGATAATCTTCATCTTCGACTGTCCCGAGGGGTTCCTCCTTGACCTTGACCTGTTGGACTTGTTTCGTGCGAGCATCGCAAGACTGACAACATTCATGTGAACTACCAGCTTCCGATTGCTGTTCCAGTTTAGCCTGCTGCAGTTCTTGTTCCAAAACGTGATTCTGGAAGAAGTTCGGCTCGAATGGTAGTCGGATAAGATCTTCAAACATGGGAGGTGGTTCATTTTTTAGAGGGATTGCGTCCAAGGCGTACGTGTTGATGGGAGCTTCTCCGAAATCATTCAGATCGGCCATGTTTTGCTCGAGGACTGATGTGCTATCGGCGAAAGGGTCTGGATTGAGGAAGATGTCCTCAGTGTCGAAGGTTTCAAAAGTTGGGAGATCGATTGATACCGATGTAGTTGAGTTGGGCGTTTCCTGTGTCGGCACAGGGGATGGAGATGAAGCCCTCGTCGACGACGTTTGATTGGTGGAGTTAGAGTTTTGTATGTTAAGCAGGTAGGCTTGTAGGTCGAAATGTGTTGGAACATTGTATTGCGTATCGAAACGGGCCAGATCTTCGATTATCGAAGGTAGAGCCTTTCGATTGACGTATGACTGGTCGGTTAGTGGTGCAGCTCGGAGTTCCAGCTGCCAGCCGCCGACGCCGGTACCAGCCAGTCGCGTCTCCCAGTGCAGATCCAGATAATTTTCCGGATCGACCCGCAGCAAACTCAATGTCAGAGCCAGATGGAGCAGCTGTTCGACGTAGTTTTTCTTGTTCGAGATCATTTTGCTTTGTGTTGCAAAGTTCGATGAATGTCGTGGGGGGGATTTCAAAAATAAATCTGATTTTCTTCAAAACAAAAACAAATTACACGCGTGAGCACTGAAAACAGTCTCTGAGATCATTGAAATTATAAATGAGAGAGAGATGCTTAAGTGATAACAAAAACACCAACACAGGTTATTACACTCTAGGGCTATGAATCAGTCTTTTTGCATTATTACTGCGCACAGCACTTCACTTTAACAATACAACAGGTGCGAGTGTTGCTTGTATGTTTTTACAGCTCTAGGTTGAAGGCACAAGAAGCCAGTCCCTAATTGCTTCCATAGTAGTCGCTGTTATATTATTTTGTTGATGGTTTGTGCATTCACAAAATAAATCGCGATCGTAATATAGTCAATTTGGTAAACATTGAATCCATACTGCTTGGTGTCCTCAATTTTATTCACCGTATTTGCACATAGTCTCAGTTGCAGCAACGTTCTCCGGTGGTTTCATCATCATCGTCATCGTCGTGGTTGTGGTCTCGAAACTAGCGTACTTGAATCTGACTGAAGTTGGACTTTTATGGTCAACTACTCGTGAGGATTCGAGGCTCCACACTAATACGTCACCATAAGGTGGCTACTGGTTGCTTGTTTCTGTTGCTGCTTTTACTCTTTTCGTTCCGACCGTCTCCACCTTACGCCGTAATTGCTACCCTTCTAGAGGGGCTATCTACACTGCGCTGTGCTAGAGAACTCGAAATTGCAGCACAAATAACACACACTCGTATGTACCAACTACGAGGCTCGCAGCTGTATCGATTGGCACTTTGTCTGTAGGCAAATCAATTATTCAAACACTGTCTTCCTAGGCCCTATCCGGGTCGTTGCTGTCGGTCAACGCGGATGTCACAACATTATCACTATCCCTATCAAACAGTACGAAACGCGTCCTACGAATGTGTATCCAATAGCTATTTCACCACCAACCTGAAATGGTGATTAATACACACACGTAACTGTTTTCCCGATTCTCCCGAATGAATCTTCAACATCAACCTCACCGCCCGCAGAGGAGGCACTCACTTTTAAAACTTCACTGTCTCTGCTGTGGACTGAACCTCCGACTTCGCACAACAAGATAAATAGCACATCAACACTCTGACGAATAATTCGTATCAGGCATTGACTTTGCTACTGTCAAAAAAACACTGGCACAGCGAAAAAGTTTCCTCTCTGCTCATCCAACCATCCGGTCGGTGCGTAATCCCAGAGAATAGTCACCCAAGTTCGTTCGTTCCCGGAGTAACCAGATGGGTATGTTGATGTTACGATTGCTTCCACCTAATTGAATCGGCGATGTCGCAAAACTGAGCCGGCTGGTCCGTATCCGTATGTGAATCGCACCAAGAAATGGCCGAACGCGCGGCGTCAGACCGATTCGCGATATTATTCGCAACTTTCAACAGCCACACACTGTTTAATATTCACTGGTAAATTCACCACGACCGAAAGATGACGACGATGTTGGTTGCACCGCACTTGTCAAAACTTTTGTATGGCAGATAAAAAAAACTTTCTTTATTCCATCGCCGCAGCGAACGGGCGATCGACGATGTAATGATGTGGTACACTCCGAGAAACAAACGTAATGAATAATCATTACCATCATCGTACGGCGAACACAACACGCATACCAACACATTCTCATGGCAGGTCTGACAGTACACATTAGTTGTCCTTTCTATCCATGCACATTTCAACACCAACAGTAAATGTGACGTAAAACTCCCTGCTGTCTTTAACAGCGAAGGGGTAAAAGAGGCAAATAAAATCACACTGCCCAACACGCTTGATGAGTCAAATTGCTTACCACTACAATGATGATAATTTTTTCATTTGACAAAAGGTGTAGTGTACAATGCCTAAACAAGTTACGACTGAAGCTCCGAAGAAGGGTTGACTGCCGACTGTTGGCAGTAATCCAAATAGGAAGGCTCCAGATATGATGTGATTAAGCTTTATACGGATGCATTTGATTTTTGAGGTAATTAATTGAAATTCAGTAAATTAATTGCAAAATTCAATGACTAACATTGATACGTCACCCGGCCTTTGAAAAAGATCCTCGTGGTCTTTCTTATTGAAACTAATGAACGCATCAAATGAACCTGGTTCCTTATTAAGCCTAGTATGCAGCTGACAAGTAAGGACTTGAAGTAATTTTTACGATTTCTACCCAAGTAATCACAGTGACGTCACTCCTCAGATTTGACAGGTACTGGTGCCCGTGTGTTCAGAAATTCATGTGTGAGAAAAAAAGGACGGAGAGCACGATGGCTGTTTCTATCTTTTATACTCTCATGGTGAAAAGTGAGGTTAGTTTTTTCTGTGCAATAGTCTATTGACAACTCTAGACAAAATAGGCAAAAGGTCGAAAGTAACATTTGTTAACAATGACTTCTAGCGTATTTTTCTGGGATCTGCTTGCTCCCTCAAAATAGCACCAGAAACAGATACAGGGATTTATTACCTTTTTTACCGGTAGTGGATATAGATGTTAGCAACCTGGCATTTTCAGGAAATTTACATTTTAACTCATTGTTTACAATTGTGTTTTTTTCGGCCTTTTGACAATTTTGTCTAGAACTGCTCCAGTATGGGTAAAATGTCAGTTTTCCTTGCAGAATTATCAAACGGAATATTATTCCGCAAGGAAAAGTGACAGCCCCATTTAGATTACATGGACAGGCGTTACTAACGTTACGAAGCCCAACAAACGTCGGTGTTGAATTAGAGCTTGTTGAAGCAAATTTGGAGAAGCTATTCAGCTGTTTCTTCAAGAATAGCTGAATAGCTTCTCCAAATTTGTTTGAACAAGCTCCAATTCAACACCGTTGTTTGTTGGGAGATTGCCCTTTTCAGATGCATACAAGGTAAGCAATCCCGACAGTTAAACCATTTCTTGACCATTACTTGTCCTGTCCTAATGCATATTACTTTGGAGCTGCATATTAGTATATTAGCCTTTAAGGATGAGTAAACCTAAAAACGACCAAGTAAAATGTAGGAGAAATACCTCAATATTCATGTCTTATCGGGATGCACTTGTGCCACTTTGGAAAGGAACGGGAACAATCCCAATTTCCCAATAATTATAAAAAGAAGTTTAGCACAGAGGCTTGGAAAGTATAATGATCGCATTCATCTTCAAAAAATAAACCATCATAATTGATCACAAGCTGGTAGCAGTCTAACTCGAAACCTTTCATGTTTCCAGATTGTTCAATGCGTTTGTGTGAATTTGACAGTTTTCCCATAGGTTTTCTGTCAAATTTACGTCAACGCTTCCGCAACGTATCAATTGTGGGTCAGCCATAACGGCATTGCCAGATTAGAGTAGTGATTTGCGGATGTTCCAAATTAATTATCAACAATCAATAGGAATATAGCAATTTGAAATTCGTTCACTGTTTTAGAACACCTTGGTCCCAAATACACCTTATAGTCTACATCTTGCAATACATTCTTGCGCTTTTCGATACGAGAATCTTTGTTTTTGATTTGATTCACTGTAATTTTGACAGAATATTTGAGGGGTTGTTCGTTGTGAGTTATGTTTTTAGGGGTGATTCATTAAGCTTATGAATGAACTTGAGACCGGTGTGCTGGTATTTCCTTAGCCAAAAACTATAACCAACAATCAATATGCAACTAGCGATTTGAAATTGGTTCACTGTTGTAGAACCCCTTGGTCCGAAGTACACCTTGAAGCCAGCACCTAACTATACATATTTGCGCAATTGTTTTGATTTGCTGTGTTATTTTGACAGAATAGTTGAGAGTGTGTTCGTGTGAGTTCATTATTAGGGGCGTATTATTAAGCTTCGACCAACTTGGGACCGATGTGCTACACGGAGAAAAAACAGTCCCGTTTGAAACAACCAACATGTTTGTTGACAGCCAAACTAACAAACTAGTTGTTTTAATAATCCGTTTTGTGGTTTTTAACCAACGATTGTGTTTTGAAACAAACTGGCAGGTTGGTTGTTTCTACCTAAAGATATGAACCCAATACAACTCAAATTATGGTTGTTCTAAATTAATATTTTTGTTGTTTCCACCTTGAAAGGGGTTTATTTTTACCAAAACATAGGTTGCGTTGGCTCAGGGAAACAAACTAACATTTTAAATTAATACAACCAAAGCGGTGGTTAAATCAAACTGATATTTTGTTTGGAGAAAAAATAACTAAAAATTTAGTTTTAAACCAACTATTTGTTTTGGGTTATTTCTCCGTCATCCAGTACCAATGACACTTTTAAAAGGTCCGGGCAACGGTATTCATGAGACGTGGAAATGTATACATAGCAGACTATCAGTTCATAATATATTGAGTATTATACTTTAGTGAAAATATCGGTCGTTCCGATGATGTTCCGCAACTATTGGGACGATATGTGGGATGCTCCCATCCGTTCGTCTCCAATTATTCACCAGCACTTTGAAAGCGGTATCTGCTCGGACGAACTGATTGCGGTCATGTCGACGCCAGCAGTTGCACACTCTTCTATTCAACATCCAGTCCGACAACTACAACCAACCATGGCCTAATTCGAGCATTGCAGGATCGACGAATAGTAACGGTCCCGGGGGGGGGAAACCCCCCCCAAAAAAAAAACAATCAAAAAAAAATAAAAAAAGGGGGGGGGGGGTTATAAAAAGTCAAGTTTTGCGTGACGTAATTAATGGACGTTCCCTAAGGACAAATTCCAAATAAATTTAGATGTAAAACAGTTCTCACCTAACGAAATATTGATTATAGCTTCGCAAAACAAAAAAAAAACAAGGAGAAGAAGGATGAGCATAGCTCCAGCTCAAGACATTTCAAGCGCCGTTATACATAATCCCGGCCGGCCACGACATCAGCCAAACCAAGTCATCGATTTCATCCGACGAAATACTCTCGATTATCGCTCCCATTAAGGCGATAGAAGATTCGAACGGTCATAAGGCGATCCTTATCATCTAGACTCGCTTCTGTGTTAAATTGAAAAAGGTTGCAATAAACAAACTTTTACTCAAACAAATCTCAAACAAACAGTAGAAAGGCTCACATTAACATTTTTAGATTTCTCTGCAAGAAGTCTATATATGGAAATGTGCACTTTTCTAATGTTAGTTAGCATTTTATTCGAATATATATTTCTGAAATTACAGAAAAACGTAGTTGATTGTAAACGGAAATATTTGTTATTTCAAACATTTTCGTTTGTTTGTTTCAAACAGCAATTCAGTTCAAATCAACAAACCATAAGTGTTGGTAGAATCAACCAACAAATCTGTTTGTTTTCGTAGCTGTCATAATGAAACAACCAACATAATAGTAAATTCAAACGAATATCAGTTGAACTTAACTGCTAAAATCCCGAAACAATTACTCACAATTTTAGTTTGGTTCAACCACCGTAGGTAGTGAAATCAAACTAATATGATGTTTGTGCCCAATTCAACGTGAAATTCCGGTTAAATGGAACTAGAATATGTTTGCGTTTACCAATATTTTTTGCATCCGGTGAAAGCTCATAACCTAAGTATGTACAACAGTAACTCATGGAACAACTTCATCCTCAAACACTTGGTCCTTCGTTCCCTCGTAGCTTGGTTTCGACGGTAGCTTGCAACATATCACTCTTCATCTGCGTTTTTTCGCTCTCGTCTATCCTGAAGATGACAACGTCATCCTCGCCTTGACCGCTTCAATTTTTCCCTTCAGACTGGGTTCAGACGTGGATTTTTTGCTGGGGGTACGACACATCTTACGCTAGCGAATCAATCAATCAATCTTGTGATTCTGAATGCATCAACTTGCATCGCGCTCCATCTTTTTGCAGTAAATCTTTAAAATCTTCATCAATCTTCTTTCTATCTAAAAAGCGTGCGCACATCCCAAATTTGCCGGCATCTGAGATAGAGTCGCACCCTTTGCTTTTTTACGAAAAGATTGACACTTTGTTACGAGACTTTCCAGTGGAATGACTAAGTAATAAATCGACCGCCATGTTTCCCCCCCCACTAATTTTTCCAAAATAAAAGAATACACCCCACCCACAAAAAAATACCATATATATAAAAATATAATTATTTTTTTTTTCCAAAAAAAAAAAAAAAAAATTACAAAAAATTTTTTTATAAATTTAAAAAAAAAAAAAAAAAAAAAAAAAAAACAACCCGGAATCCAACCCTCAACGTTTATGGTGTTTATACAGGGTTGCTTTCCCCCAAAAAAAAACACAACAATAAATAAGAAAAGCTTAAAATCTTCCAAAAAAATTGTCGTGTTAAAAAAAATCCATTCATAAGTCAGCCTTATGAAATTCTAAAGCATCGTTCATAAGTGGAACCTTATGAAATTTTTTCGATTATTTGGCTGAGTGAACTTTCGCGATCGTGCTTTGGCCGACGTATTTTCTACACATTGATTGTTGTTTTTGTATTCTCCCAAGCGCGGAAGTAACGATCTTTGATGAAGTTTGTCAGAAGTAGATAATTTATCATCTCCATGCGAAGCGCTAGGAGTGGACGGGAGAGAGCAAATGTGTGAAATAGGCGGTGCATGCTAAAAATAAACCCAACAGCGGGAGATAATTTCTCACCCGTGGTAGGCAGTATTGGGAGAGGGACAAATCGCTAGAACTAGAAAAAAGCAATAGGTAGTATAAGAGCCCGACCGGTTGCATAACCTTTTGCCAGTCAAGGGGATTTCCTCCTCTTGCCTATCCTGCATGGGGTAGTATGGTAAAGGGTTATGTGCCTGATCGGATACTACCGTTCAATAATGCCCTCCGCTCGTTTTCAAACTTGACGTTCAATTTTCGAAGCCTGCCGTTGCCCTGTACGGAACTATCAATACACTTTCTCTTCATGTCTATTTCGTTCTAGCAATAAATTACCGTCCACTCCTAGCGCTTCGCATGGAGATGATAAATTATGTACTTCTGACAAACTTCATCGACGTGTTTTGTTTATCGTCGCAATTTGGAGTCTCCACTTTCTTGTTAGTCGTCAGTCCAGCTCGTTTTTTAGCTCTATCCACGGTTGAAGGCGCCACTCCCAGCTTCTTTGCGACATCTCGGACGAAAAGGTTGGGGCTCCGCTCGAAACAGCGGGCAACTCTTTTTGTCGTCGCTGTGGCCTCCGGCTTTCGATTTCCCCCCGATCCAGCTTTCCTGGCTGCCGACAAACGTTCACCGAACACTTTTAATACGTTGGTAACAGTTGATTTAGCCACATTCAACAATTTCGCCAACTTGGCATGAGAGTAGTTTGGATTTTCGCCATGCACGTGTAAAATTTTGATGCGTTGCTTCTCTTCCTTCGACGACATTTTGATAACTGAAGTGCTAATCTCAAATATCGAATTCGTTTTTGAACCTAGGTTGGAACCAGTTCCAACATGCGATACCCGAACTCCTTGTCAGTGCAAACCTCAATCCGATACGAGTTACAAATAAAACCATCCACACTGACGTTCAACACACAACAAACTGACCCAATTTTGATACCCGATCCAGTTTGGAACTGGATCAAAAACGAATTTGCTAAAAATCAAAATAGAGGCATGAGGCCATGAACGTGGTGAATTCGTCAATTTTCATGGTTATTGTCCATTATATGCAATAGTAATCTTGACCATGATTTAATTATCGGTGTAACGATAGAATTTTTCACAGAGTAGAGTCTGGCTAGAGTTCTGATAAATTAGCAAAGTGTTTGTTTACAAAAGCAGATTCGCCGTAATCAAATGTTGGCGCTGATTTATCGAAAGTTGAAAACAATTCCTTCAAATTGAATATATCCGCGGATAGAGATGAAGCTCCTCTTCCTTAAAGAGTGCTTAATTTGTATTTGTTACCTTTTGTTCAGGAGAAAATGACAACGAAAGCCATTGTTTACAAAAGCAGATTCGCCCTAATCTAATGTTGGCGCTTAATTGTATACTATCTCTTTTTCTCTCACAAAAATGTTACTCAATTTTCGTAAAAAGTGGATCTGCTCATAAATTAGTAGAAAAAGAAATAGTATACAATTGTACTCAAATATTGAGTAAAATGAAACGGGAGTGTGTATTGTTTAGAAATTCCTGTGAGAAAAAACGACGGAGAACACGACGGTTGTTGCTATCTCTTATACTCTCATCGTGATAAATTTTCAGTGAGGTTAGCTTTTTCCGTGCAATAGTCTATAAACGGTGTTGTTGCGATATTTCGTCTGCTGGCTCGTAATAAAAATATAAAAATTAATTTTAATAATGTAATTTGTTATTTATGTTAGAGAACAAAGAAATATGTTGCTTTTTTTTATCACGAAAACCGTAAGATTTACATAGCGATTAGGCAGGTCGGGCTTCATCGGTTTGCTATAAAGTGAAAATTTGAAAATTGAGTTCCAATCGAGTTTGAAAGATGCTTGATGAAAAATAGAGGCGGTTGTTCTCGTAAAATCCTCACCATGACGACATCGGCGGATCTAGTGATTGTTTTTTTTTTTTTATAACCTGCTGTTGTGATATTACATCAGTAAAAATAAATCGTAAAATAACCAGTGCTAGGTAAGTTATTTCATACTTGATTATAATATAACAGAACCGGTAAATGGCGGTTGTCTTTCGCCCATATTTTTGTTTTCGTTCAATCTGTGTTTGTCATACAAAAAAAAAAAATCAAGTTTTTGTATGAAAATTTTTGTTAGAACGTAAACGTGAACGAGGGTTAAGCTCTTTCGTGGAAATAAACAAAATATTTAATAACCAACAATTAATTAGCTTGTGTTGACTCAACCTTTAGCCACACTGCAATAGGCCAAATTTAGGTAAAATGCAATTAATATGAATGGAAATATTATAGTTTATATTTATTGATTACGATACAACCACATCGATAATCTCAATTTAGACAGGCTTCACATGAAATTTTCGAGTTGTGCCTAAGTTCTCGCTCTATGAAAATTCTGAACAAAACAATTCCATCAGTATAACATCTGTTTTAACATAAAGGAATATGCTCTTATTTGAGTGATTTGATTTGAGCACAACCACAAAATTTTGTGCAAAACTTGTCATAATTTAGATGTGGGGAATACTATCTGGTTTCAAAAATTTTATTTCGACACAACCAGAAAATTACGTGCACAACTTATCAAAATTGAGATTTGGGGGATAGTCTTTTATTGAAGTAATTTGATTTAAATTTTGGGCTAAATTATCTTTAATATATATATGTAGTACTAGAAATTCAAAGTACAAATTTGTGCCCAGTTATTTGAGTTAGTGTATCATGTGCTTAAGCTTGAAATCATGAAATGATAATAAATTCACCCCAAAATACAGGCTTCGATCCCAAATCACTAAATATTATAAAAAAATCCTACGCCTTTTCAATGTTCTGGCTTAAACGTTCATTTACCGTGCTTATTTGAGGTGCTCCAATAAATTAGTGGGTATTTAGGTGTACCGGTGTACGAAGTGGATCATAATATGCATTATATGTCATTATAAATGTGCTTTACCTAAAATGCGTTGTCATATCTGATATCATTTGATCTTAAGAAAGGAGTGTTTGAACTCCTGCATCATCCGGATTTGTCATTGCTTTAATAAACTATGGCAATATTATTCATTCGATTTCGTCATTCACATGTGGAACATCGGAAAGGTAGAACCAACATCGTATTCTAAACGATTCTTAGAATATGAGAATACTAACTCTCGCACACACAAAAGTCAACCTTCCATTGTATGCAATAAATCTTTAAGTAGCAGTTTCATTGGTATTGAGATCTAACAATGAACACCACCCTCGTAATGATTGAATTTTTTTTTAGAATCTAACGTATTGACGTCACCCACTAATGTGTGCCTTGCAAATGAAAACTATACAACAATTCTCATAAACCTAAATTGGCACGGGAGTACGCAGCATGTCCATCACATCAACCTGTCGAAATGCGTTATTCCCCTTCTCCAACCGCCCTAACAGGTTTTCATATCTTTAGTTCGATCGTTCCGCTCTGAACAAACGAAATTTAAAATTTTTGGCTATTTACCTTGAGATTGTACTTGCTATAGTTATACAACGGCGAGAGACTTCTGCATCGGCCGGTTTCGTCGTTCGCGTTGATTCTGCTGTTGCTATTGGTGTTGTTTTCACCATCATCGGTTGCCTTCTTGTTGTTGTTTTTGTTGCAGCTGATTTCGAGGTCGATATCAGTGCATGCGTTGACAATGTCTATTCCGTCCTTGAACGAGGCCGTATCGTCGGGCTCGGGAGTCAGCGATTGCATTCGCGGTAGATCTTCGTACTCTAACGACATCACGTCAGCTCATTGGATTCCCGGCGAATCGATCTTCTTAGTTCGAGTCACTAACTCTGGATAATTCCGCTTCACTACACCGTCGCAAACTGTCACCTAACACCGAATAAAAGAAGAGAGAATTGTTACCGAGAGAAAGCGTGAAAATTCAAACATAATATTGCACACACTGCCTGACTGGTTCTGTGTTAGTTCTGTTATCAACAGTTCTTCGCGGGCTCGTGCTACTGATAAAACCAGTCACGACAGTATTGACGAACCTGGCAATAACATTAATTTCATCATCCTATTCCGAAATGGTATGCGTTGGACAACGAACAGGCACATGAGTTCGTCACACGAGTAATGCTTAGTATCATCAATTGAAAGTGCGAGCAAGACAGTGATATATGCAGTGTACTATTATACCATGCAGAAAAATAAACGCTGAAACGCTACAACGCAAAATAAACAGTAGATGTTAAACCAACACTCACTGCCGTAGCTCGTGATCATACGGTTGAGAGACTGGTTCACTTAGCAGGGTTCGAAGTTTCTTTGCAGGTACGTCAGAAGTTTTCGAATTTCAATAAAGTGCGATGGCGCTCGGACTTCATCTGTGTTCGAAGAAACACAGAGATACACGAGGACCAATTGATGAATAAAAGTTATGTTATAGTCATAAAAAAAAAAGATACAAAGTGATAATTTTTTGGACGACTCACAGCAGTTATATGTAGGACAAACTGCTAAAATGCGATTTATAAACCTCTAATTTTATATATTCTTTCAACAAAGGACTTCACTAAACATATTCAAGTGATATCTAGATTATTTAGTTCTAATTTGATTACCCTTCAGAAAGTAAGAAATTACGTTTAGCCATATTTTATTTCAACTAATTCGCATGGACTCGAAATGCTGCAGTTTTCGTTGCCTATAATAGAACTCTTCTTTCATGCAGTTCAAATGGAATTATAGCCGAATAAAAAAGGGGCTGCCGACAGTAGTTACACTCACTTGAGAAGTTTGGCACATTATAAAAACTCTTTCATGCCGTTCTGCGCAATTTTGATGATTGTAACAGATAGAGGAGCACTGATCAAATGAATGTAAACGTTGTGAAAATCCTCATAAACGGATGGACTCTGCTTGGCTTGCCTAGAATAGGTAAATCCCCCTTCATGATGAAATTGTTCTGCTTGATTATTTTCATCTATTTGTCTCACTATGTATTTCTCTCTGTGGCCTTAACCTTAACCTTTCTGTGCACTAACTCTCAAGTCACAAATAATCATCAAAATATAGCTTGTATTTAAAAGATATCAGATTAATTAGACGTCTAAATGCCTTTTCCAACCACTTCGAGTGTAAATTATAAAATCAATCTGAGTTTGCATGTTGGTGCACAAGTGAAAAGTGAGGTTACAAGACATACCTGATTGCTCTAACTTTATCATCTAAGGCGTGATAGCGGAATATCCGAATATTCAAAAGATAGTCACTATTAAACAGCATTTGAATATTATAGTGAATATGACACTTTCGACATTACACTAAGAGCAGTGGAAGAATTAATCAAGGGTTACAATTTCATCACACATCAAGTTATGAAAATAAATGATCGGTAAATTAATCCAACTGATACGAAATGACTATTTACATCACTGCGTAGGATAATATGTAGGCAACCCTTAGTTCAAATTATTGAAACAAATTAGAAATTTACGACTTGTCAGAAATTAATCGAATACATGGTCGCATTTGTCGTTGAAAGAGACAGTATTTCATGGTTGAAGAATCTCAGCATTGCCTTGAAAAAATTACCTGCAATCATAGATCTACTCAATCTTTTCTTTAATTTAATACATCTGACAAAAAAAATCCCATTATCGAAATACCAGAACTAGCCAGTTTCCTATTATTCATCTAAAAAAGCATGGATGGCTCGGGTTTTGTTTCAGACGTGGATCGTGAATGCATTCGTACCAGCTGTGCGAAAATTCTGTCAGGAAAAGGGCCTGGAGCCAAAAGCTCTGCTAGTTCTGGACAACTGTTCGGCTCATCATGACGGATGTGATTTTCAGAGTGACAATAGACTGATCCAAGTAATTTTTCTTCCATCCAAAGTCACCAGCGTGTGTAAACCGAGGGACCAGGCTGATATGCGTGCTATCAATAGACGCTATAAGAGAAAACTGATCCTTTCGCTGGTTCTGGAGAATGAACACTTACTGTCGTTCGATCAACGGTTGAAAAATATTTTGTTGAAAATGTATTTGGATTGGTTGTCAGCTTCGTGGGAGGAAATAAGCACATCATCAGAAACGTATGGAATAAGTTAATTGACGAGTTTCCAGGATTTCACCATGCTGAAGGTCCAGGCTCCCCAGCAGACAAGGTGCAAGATGATTTTGGTGATATTAGAACACTTGATGCAGCCGGCAAGCTCCTCGGAACGCAGACCACGGTGGTTGAATGACCAAGTAGTTGTTTCAGAGGTTAATTTGGTATGCGGGTCTAGCCAAGTATACATCGATGAAGAAATGATCGAGGGAGTGCTCCAAAGTTTTGATAATTCAATTAGCTTATAAGAAGCGTGGCTGGAGGATTCCGATGAAAATGTTGCAGGTAATTTATCGAATTTCAAGGTATCAGAAGAATTATCATCAGAGCAAGATTTTTCGTACTATGGACGCTCCCCCCCCAAAAACTCTTTCTTCTTTTCCTTTTTTTTTTTCCCCCCCCCCCCCCAACCCCCCCCCACCCCCCCCCCAACCAAAAAAACCCCTCTCCCCCACACCAATTAATCCCCCCCCCCCAACCCCCCCCCCCCCCCGGCCCCTCCCCCTCCCCCCCGAAAATTTCCACCACACACCCTTGAGAACCTGCCCTTCGGTTCAGAAAGGGGTATGGGCGCGTTCTGTCGAGTCGGTCGCGGCAGATTTCATGTGTGAGTGGGCTGCCACATCAACGTTCAAAAGTGCCTGAACCAAATGGACAGCTTGTAATGATCACTTGAAGATGCGATGGGGGATCATTGCCCTGATGTTCCAGAATGTAGCACGCCATGGGATGTTTCTTGTCTTCTATATCTAAACGTGAGGGAGTTGAGTAAACAAGTGGAAATTAATCGGAAATGATCTCTCATACGCATCCGTTGAACCATTCTGAACGGCCGTTGTGAGAATATCACCATGAAAATCTCACATGCGCATGGCATGTTGCCGGTTTTAATGCTTTCTCTCTTCCTGTTCTCTTCCCTATGCCATGATCGCGAGCGGTACCATACCTGAAGTGGACATTACATCCCATCGAGGCAATTTAAAAAACGATCGCAAAGGAACGGAAACTTGTAAGAAATAACATAGGTTATAAGTGAGTAAAAACTAACAACACACTTGCACATCATCAAGGTAAGAACTTTATAATTAAATTTTCTAAATTGCAAAATAATACAAATAATTGAGACTCACCACGCACTTTATAATTCACTAATTCACCTTCACACCTTATGCGATGGGTGAACTTATATGACATTAAAATACTAGGAGTTGGTTTCAGACAAATATAACAGACACAATGAAAGGATAGGAAGAACAAAATTGAATGATGTAGAACACACGAAAATAATAAGACAAACATAAATGAACCAGAAGAGGTAAGACGAAATGACACCAGACAAAACAGTGGACATGAACATAATGGAGAGAAAGGAGAAGCAAACTTGGGAAATGTAACACCTTTTGAGGCAGTGTCAACAGCGTCTCTATGGACGACATGATCCTTGCACGGCTGGTGAAATGCTTCAAAAGGAATTAAGTTATATCAGTCTAACACACAAGGAACAGTACTATGGCTTCTTATTTTTGGTTCGAGAAAACTGCTTCGGAAAAATCTCAAAACGAATAAATGACACACCAACGGACTAGACTACAAAAGACAAGGAATATCGAAACAAATTATTTAAGCTGTAAGCGTGACACTGACTATCAAAATAACAAATAGACAATGGAAAAAAAATCAAACGAAAGGACTCAAAATGCTCAAACGTGGCTCCTTCCGAGTCATTTGCAACAGCGTCTTCTTGGACGACATGTTCCGTGTACGGCTGGCAAAATGATTCGAAAGGATCTACGCAACGATATCATCAAAGGCCTGGTGTAGAGGTTTCTACTCTATTCAGAGTCCAGCCAGTAAACCTACAAAAAAAAAAAAACAAAAAAAGAAAACACCAAACCCCAAAAAAAAAAAAAAGCGACCGGAAAGTTGAAGAATATGTCAACATTTTTCTTTTCGACGGCTATGGCCAAAGTTAAAAAAAATTATATAGCAAGGCCCACAAATGCTATACTATAAAGTAACGGGATGTAATGTCAGCCTAGCTGCTTCATTCGGCCTACGTATCTAACATGTAAAATTTAGCAACAATCGAACAATCGACAACATCCTGTTGATCGATTTATTCTGAAGCAGTATATAGTCATACACTTGAGCGGGATTTTTGTTCCTATTTTTTTGACGTAGGACTACGTCTGTGTTTTTAATACTGGGGTACACATTCAAATTGCGAAAATTTGGAGCGTCACGAAAAACGGTCAGGTTTTGAACGTTAATTGCTAAGTAATTTCACGATCGATTTCCAAAATGTTTGCAGCATTAGGTTAAGACATTTTCTACGCTTTGATTCCAATATTTAAATCTATTGATTTTTAACATGCAACTAATAAAAATTAATGCAAATATGAGGTGATGTCTTATAATCTCGATTTTTCAGAGTAAATTTACAAAATACACAGTACTTTCCTAGCACAGACTTCATATTTAAGTAACGATCGTCTCCTAGGCAGCCATGAATGTTATATAACGGGTACACCTTCGCATTTTGATTTAGTTTTTCGGCGGTCGTGGAGCTATGCAGAGTAGGATCGTAGTTGGCGGCAGCACTGGCAAGCAGAGGCGTTGGTGCAGTTGGCTATTGTTGCCGATGCTCCCGTCAACCTCGCTGCGAGAAACAGGCTACTGAAGCCTACGAGTTGGTGGGAAAAAGCCGCCCGTGACAATGAGACAAGAATCAATTATCCCAAGACACCTGCAGATGGCCACCCGCAACGACGAGGAGATGAGCCAAAAATACCAAGAAGAATGCCCAAGTTCAATTGCGAACCATTCTCCCCCGTCAACTAAATCCGTCCGTTATCAGGACGACCAAATCAGTTTGCCAACTAAAGAGTTTATTTGGTTAAAATTTTCTCTTGTGCTGTTTAAAATCAATTTCAATAACCGCGCCCCGGCTGCACATAGCATTCATTAAACGCCGCGTTCCGGAGTAACTGACAAAGAACGTTGAACAACCAACGAACGAAATTCTAGAACGGATAATTCGAACCGAACTGCGATACTTCAGACCGACCATGTGGTTGAGTTCGTTGTAGTTGCTAGTTGTTCATAGCGGATTAGTTGCTGGCGGTGGCAAGCAAATTAGAAATGTTTCGGTTAAGAAAATCACCCGTCTAGCGTGTAATAATTAAAACTAATTATTGTGGCACAATAACTAAAGTTCGTCCCCTTTGATGCAATTTGTATCACATTGCCTTCTTTTGTGTCATAGCATCCGACGCCATTACACAAGAGCTCTTAGCAGAACATTCTGATTCATATGGGATGAATGACCAAAAGGCTAAAGTCCCTTAACAAAAAAAAAAAAACATTCTGATTCAATTTTTCTTGGCCCTTTTCAGGGCCACCAAATGCTATATAAAGAGTTTACAATATAATTTTCTGACATATTTGCTTCCTATAGATGGTCGAACGTTCAATTAGCACATTTTCGACCTAGACGTCTATCGCCAATAATAGACTTTTAATTCCCAACCAGACCACAACCATCTACAACGCAATAAAGATAATGATCTCCAGGTGGTCGATCATATTAACAGGATGTGCACTTATAGTGCATTCACACTTCACCATCTCGGAAGGCAACCAGTTCCAGTAGCAAAGTTCGGAAAAAGAAAACGTATAGCAACACATCTACCGGGTGCTGAAGCATTTTAACCCGATACTGTCGTTTCCTACAAAGCGATAAACATTATGAACAGCTTCGTCAATGACATTTCCGTGCAGACTGAAAGCGTAGCTTCCCGACTGACTTAAATCAATTGGCGGATGGCCCTGACGTCTCTGGACAGTGTATGGGAATTAGATTGCTGCTTAGTCCTACGTCACCTTTGCGCACAACCCCATTGGGCTGTACCTTGAAGTTTTTTTTAGCTATTATGATTCCACTGGTTATGCTGACAGATTACCTTCACGATCTTCAAATAACCTAAGTTTGGCTAAAATTGAATCGATATACCTAGTAATGTACCCTAGATATACGTAATTAATTAACTATTCACATAGAAACTTGAACAATGATTTCACAAGCATACCGCAAACCCAATTTTAGGGACACATTTTCTCCTATGTCCCCAACAATGACGTTATGTATTCATTACGAAGTAAAATGTATGTTTCACTGAAGATAATGTTTAAGCAATGTATCAAATGGCTTATCCAAATCGATACCAGAGTAATACGTTATCTGTTAAGTAGGAATTCTAATGTTTTGAAATGGAATGGCCGATCGATCATTTTGTCCATCGATCAAACCCCTTTTGGAGATAGTTTACTTTTAAATTGTCTTGTGAAATTATGTGTTAAGTATAGCGAATATGCAAAATGGAGTGCCTAAAAGAATGCAAAAAAAAAAAAATTTTACAAACATTGTGTTTAACAATAAACCTTAATGATGCGACGAAGCTGCATTCACGAATAGACCCAATATGGTGCTTACAGACCGACATAACATCCATATCCATCGAAAAATTTCGTCTTCAGAAAGTGAGTTGATTAACTATTCGTGGTTCAGAACAGCAAAGGCCTTATTTAGCTTATCTAAACCAACATTTGACTAGTTGAATATCGTTTCCAGCTCGATTAATTTATGAGTTATACTTAAAAATGTAAACCACCGCTGCATATTAGCCTGAGTCAAGGGACACATACCCTAGTTCTCAAATTGAAACTGATATTAATGTAATAATTCCTTCTTCAGCTAATTGTTTTAGCAGCACCATAGTTGAGAATTGATTTGTTATATTGCGTTAGGGTTATGTTCACTTACTGATAATTTTGAATCTATTTCGATAGAATTTTAAACCTTCTGGCTGGAACTTCGTAAACCTAAACTCTAACAAAACATTACGAACAAATAACTTACTTTGGCCAACCTAACGGAATCAGGGAACTTCTATGTAGTCTTGTGTCTGAGTAGTCACTAAAACAACTTCCCAAGTTGTTATACACCAATCGCCTGAAGTCAATAAGATCGGAAATTATCTATGTGTACATATATCTAAGTCATTTTTCTCAGCAACCAACAAATTTGCCAAAAGGAATGTTTCGTGGTCTCTTCTCGGCCTATTTTTTTGGTATGCTTCTGTAACGAATGTTTTGCCGTCTCTTAACTTTGTGTTCTAGATGGCTTCCCGCAGTTGTGAATTTCCTCACCACCTTTTTGAATTGAAGTTTTGAGTGGCATCAACAATAATACTCTATGTAATTTATTGGGCAGTCGATTAATTTTTCAACTTTAAAGTCAGCTCGACCGGAACGGGGATTGAACCCACCGTCCCCAGATTGACAATGTCATGCCTTTAGCGACGAAACTATAAGAGACCATCCCCCATGAGGTAGAGTAAAATTGATACTTTCAATCAACATACTTAATACATCACTGTAAATTGCACAAATTCCTTGAAGTTTATCAAAAAAAAAAAAAAGTTTACCGAATGAATTCTCAGCATGGCGTTAATTATTATAAAATTAGTTGTTCCATTTACTGCTTAGTTAATATCAGTCTTAATTTTCTTCGCGCGTGTAAATCTATTCCCAGCAATAAGAAAACAGTAAATTCCAAGCCTGGCGGAAAGCAACTATACCCATACAGCCGCGTCTTTCTATTCGTCACTATTCAATATCACTCTCCCGCTCGCATTGGATTTCTAACTCACACTAGCCAGACCCATGTTCACGAGAGTAGGTTCGGCGAAGCGAAATTTGCCAGCTCTTTTTGCCCCTCGATTTAGAATAAAAGCATGAACCGAGAAAATGAGAGACATGACTACTTTCCATTACCACACCAGTTCGTCTTAACATGGATGAAAGACTGCTAATTACTAATATGTGATATCGCAGTCCTCGGCAACCCCATCAGAATACATCTCAAGGGATCCCAAAGGAACAACTTCCATCACCACCTTTAACGTACCACGAACTTCGAAAGGGTTCACGATTCACACCAACCTGATCGTATAACCGCGCCAAACTATAATACGTAACCACAACACAACAAAGTGCACAGAGTTTCACACGTGAGTTCACTTGGATTTTTTGGGTTTTTTTTTCCTTTTTGGAGATAATTATGTCGCCACGGTTACCGAGCACTTTGGAAACACACTATCGAACACGATCGACTACTACGATCTGGGCTGTCTCACGAAAACACAAACGCACACGACACACGATCGGATATTTTCGGGGCTGTTTACGATCACTACTGGTTTTGAATAAAAATACGTCCGTCCGTACGTCCGTCAGTTTCGCATTCCTACTCTATGCTCGGCTGTTGTTTTGAACACACTAATAACTTGAAAGCTTATTTCTGGTTTTAGCGTTCGGCTGGCTTTTCGCCTTCTTCGTGTCACACTGTTCTTAAGTCTTCTTCACAACCCATAAACCCGCGATGATTGGTTACTATAGTACGTCATCATCATCAATACCGGATCTATCGCGACACAATAAACACAAATGAGACCCATTTGATTGTGTGCTTTTGGTTTCCTCTTTTTTTGTCTTTGATGACTACTCGACATTGTGTGCCGGGGGATGTCGTGCAAACTAAACGTATACTAAGAAATGTACTAAGTCCGGTCGATTGCATTGAAATAAAGGTATCATTATCAACAATGATTTGGCCGGCATACTCCCACTGTGTATGGAAGGGTAAGGGTGTAGGGTGAGTGCTACTTTGCCACAGTAGCGATGGTGTGGGTTTTTGGTTATGCACGTGGCGTATTAAAGGTTTAATGTTATGCACGTGGAGTTTTAAAGTTCCATTTATTCTCAATAAAAAATAGGGTTAAATATAATTTTTTTTTAACTTTTATTTCGCAGTACTTAGTTAGGATCAATAAATTAATTTAAGCACTTTTAACGCATTAGCAAATTTTAGAATCCAAATAATCAAGCTCAACTATAATGATCCGCAGGTTTCCGTTGCCAATTCGTGAAGGCACGTCTTTGACGCAAATCGTTTGCGTGTTGCTATTGAGCTGTATCCATTTTAAAGTTGACTCAAGTGCCCTGAGAAAATGTACAAACATTTGGCGTTTTTTTAGCCGAGTGCGTAAATAACGCCGTTACAGGAGAAATGTGGAAAGGCGAAATAATATTAAATAAACTAACGAAATGTATCAAGATTAAAAAAAGTAACAAAATGTGAAAGACTGTTACTACTCCGCCTTCCTAGGTATAGCTTAAACAAACTAAAGGAGAACTAATTTTCGTTATCACTTTTTTCCAGATTCGTGCTTCACTTAGTAGTGAGTATAACTAACATATTTGGACATGTTGTATGCGGTGCGGTTGAGTAACCATCTTCATAATGGTTTTTTTCATTCCGAGGTTATTGACTTTGACGAAGACTATTTTTTATAATACACCACCTCGTGCCCGAAAACTATGTATTTTTTTTTGCAATGGATGCATTTTTTTACCAATTTGTTCTCACCAGGTTACGGGAATGGCAGAACACCCTGCAGTGGTTTCTGTTATCTAGTGAGAACACATTAAGTTTAGAACGCACCCAATCAATTGAACAAGGTACTTGTGTTCAGCACGATCGGCACATTACAATGTTGCTGCGACGTTGGGTTCAATTAGCTATTTGATTTGGTTTTTACAAATTGCAACATAAACAACCACACATCTCAATGTAAAGCAGCGTGGTCCAGAGGTGGTAAATGTACATATTTTTTGCAAAACAGCCACCCGCTGGGCCTTTTGAGGCCCGCACACCACCAACAGTTTATGTATACAGTTCTAGTGAACGCAGGGGATAGAAAGCAGAAAGAGAAAAATTTCTTCCTATTTCTGCCGACAGGTTTCAAACAGTTAAGAAATGGAAAGTGACTGTATTTGATAGCTTGATTAATAACGCATTTATTTGGTAATTTTTGATTATAAGTTGTTAATATCCATTCTTATGATCTGATTCCGTATACTAAACATCATATGTATGCAGTAATAAGCCAGCTATCAATGAAATTCTGAGCGATATAAATCTATGTCGCTATTTTTTTTAAGCATCGGCTGGTGGCAGCAAGAATATTTCGTCGCCTGGAGAAAACGGTACAGAAATGTCATATGAGATTTTCTCCCACGACGTGTGTGTTCAATTTGGTGCGTGTGTTCAATTTGGTCGTAATGAAAAATGTCAAATGTCAAAGTGTTAATATCAAAATACAGTACCATCACTCGCGTGGTCACTCAGTAAGATTCAATTCCGCAGCTCTATGTCTACAAACTCCATAGTAAAAGTTGACGTCATGGATCCTTTTGCAGTTATTTTTTGTATTTTTTTCATAACTCGATGATACTTCAACTATTATGTATTTCGACAGGGAGTTTTCATTAGGGCCAATGTCGCAAACGTAAACAATGGTTTCTTCCGCAAATTTCTTGAAAATGCAAACTCGCTCAAGTAAACTACCACTTCTATTGTAAAGGGGAACTCCTCTTCTGTACAATCATCGTGGTAATTCACTATGATGAAGTTAGCATTCTCGAGAAATTTGCAGAAAAATCCATTGTTTACGTTTGCGACATTGGCCCTTATGAAAACTCCATGTCAGTGTTGATACTCACGTTCAAAATTTATCAAAGATGGAAGAGATGGGAACTAATTTTGCACACGTTAAAAATCCGACGTGGTCAGGAAAAATGTCCGCAAGGTACCTCGCTGGATCGTACAAATCAAAACAATAGTAGAAGTGAATTAACGACAAGAAACTACGAGTGAAAGTCCGTAGGGCAGTCGGGTACAATCTCCTTGCGTGATTTGGCGAAAAGAATTTCTGCGCCGTAAAGTTCTGTCCAGTTAGAATCCGGAATCACTTATTGTCTTGCAGCGGCACGGAAAGAGACCGCTGCAAGAATTATTTTACAGTGGTTTGTTTAACTAGGCGCCCACTTTCTGTGGTATAAATTTCACGGTGTTTCGTGCAGTGAGTCAAAAGTTATTCCAAATAGAAGCCGAGAGGAGAGAAAAAATTCTGCACACCCACGTCCAACGTGGTCCGCAATAAAAATCGCAAAAACGTTGAAAATCGCCAAATCAACCGTGTATGATGTGCTCAAACGTGTCAGGGAGCGAAAGAGCGTAGATCGAGTGCGTCAAGGTAAGCGTCGTAGTGGAACATATGACCGCAAGCTGAACCAGAGCAAACCCTGGACTATCAGATAATGAAATCGCACAAAAAACGCTGCTGCTCGCAGTACCGTTCGAAGAATTCGTTTGCGAGCAGGATATCGTACTATCGAGCCAGCAAGCAACCAAACAGAACGTTGAAGCAAAGTTTTGTCACCAAAACTCGAGCTCGGAGATTCTACCAGTAGGTCTTGACGAAGTACCAAGGATGCCTGCTCATCGACGATGGAACCTACGTCAAAATGGATTTCGGACAGCTTCCTGGCCAAAAATTCTACATGGCGACGGCACGAGGAGATGTTCCTGCGAAGTTTAAGTTGGCATTTATGGACAAATTTGCCAAAAAAAAAAAAAACTGATGATTTGGCAAGGGATGTGCAGCTGCGGAGCAAAGACCAAAGTGTTCGTGAAGAATAAGACGATGGACTCGAAGCTGTGCAAGGAATTTCATTAAAGCCCATAAAGGTCCCGTGATATTTTGGCCAGATTTGGCGAGTTGCCACTACAGCCGGGAAGTCATCCAGTGGCCCGGGTTATTAACGTAGATTTCATCGATAAAAACACAAATCCATCCAACTGCCCGCAGTTCCGGCCTATCGTGAGATTTTGGGCAATAATGAAGCAGAAGCTTAAGAAAAGTGGAGAAACGACTCGGGACGCGACTCAGATGACCAACTTGTGGAAAAAAAAATTGCCAAGGAAGTTGACTCCGGAGGTGTGCAGCGTTTGCTGGGAGGAATAAAGAAGAAAGTAAAAATTTTCATAACAAACGAAAGGAAAATATTTGCATTGATATTTTTTTCCTTAAAGTACAGTGAATTACCTTTGTTTTGATGTATTAAACTTATTTGTAAAGGGTGTCCACGATGAAATTGCCACACACAAAATTGATTCGCAAAATTCGAGTTTTCATCCGATTGCCATCAAATTTTCAGGGATTAAGAAATAACTATTAAACTTCATTTTACTATTTTACTCGTATTTTATTTACAGTCCATACGCAAATGCCCGCACCTTGGCCTTAACCCCGGCCATAAGATTCTGCACAACCTGTGAATCAACTGTTTTTTTGCATGTAAACCCATACTTTCTTCAGTTCCTTGACTGTCTTCACTACCTTAGGTCGTTTAAGAAGGTGCTGCTTCATAATCGCCCAGTACTTCTCGATGGGGCGGAGCTCCGGAGTGTAGGGAGGGTTGAACATTTTCGGCACGAAATTGACCTTATTGTCCGCATACCACTTCAGCACGTCCTTGGAGTAGTGGCATGAGTCCAAATCCGGCCAGAAGATTGTTGGGACGTTGTGGGCCTTCAGGAGAGGAAGCAGCCGGTTCTGGAGGCACTCTTTTATGTACACCTGTCCGTTCATCGTGTCCTGGGTCACGAAAGGTGCACTCCGCTTCCCGCACGTGCAGATGGCTTGCCAAACCAGGAATTTCTTCGCAAATTTGGACATCTTCTGAGTGCGGACATGTTCCGGAACGCTGAACTTGTCCTTGGCCGTGAAAAACAGGTTGCCGGGGATCTGTTTGAAGTCAGCCTTCCAATGTGTTTCGTCGTCCATGATGCAGTATTCAACTTTCGTCAGCATGTTGAGGTACAACTTCCTGGCACGGGTTTTGACGGACTTGTTCTGCTTCTCGTCGCGATTAGGGGCCTTTTGTACCTTGAACGTTCGAAGCCCAGCCTTAGTTTTGGCCTTCTGGACAAAACTTCGGCTTAGGTGCAGCTTCTTAGCCACATCCCGAACGGAAGCGTTCGGATTTCGGTTGAAGGCCCCAACTACGCGGTTGTGATTTTTGGTGTTGTACGGAATACTTTTTCCTTCACTTCTGGGCTTCCGATCGGTGGTCAACCGTTCCTCGAACCGCTTAATCACTCGCGACACCGTGGAATTCGCGATTCCCAACGTTTTAGCGATGGAACGATGCGAGAGATCCTTGTTCTCGTGATGAATGCGCAAGATTTTATCACGCACGAGCTGTTCTTTCGACTCCATTTCCGCGAGTTTTGATCACAGGACTTTAAAACTTGCAGGATGTAAATAATGCACTATGAACTAAATCCACCCAAATTTTCATTAAATTCTACCCTACGGTCAAAAAGTTAGAGCAATTTCATAGTGTGGCAATTTCATCGTGGACACCCTTTACGTCAATCCGTTACCGAGACCTGGTTGCCAAACGCCGCGCGAGAATGATGAACGAGCATATTATGACGAAATACAACGGATGCATTTTGATGGACGATGACAAATATGTTAAAATGAACTTTGAACAACTCCCAGGACACACATTTTACCTTGCCAAACGCAAGGGTGATGCTCTACATACATTCAAATTGGTCTCTGCAGACAAGTTTGCTCACAAGTATATGGTATGGCAAGGCGTCTGGACTTGTGGAAAGAAAACGAAGGTTTTCATCACTGTAACGAATATGAATGGGCAGGTATACAAGGAGGAAGCGGATTTTGCCATTCATTAAATCAAAAGACAGTTCGGTGAAGTTCTGGCCTGACTTAGCCAGCTGCCATTACAGCTGGGATGTCATGGAATGGTATGAGCAGAATGATATTGACATTATTGTAAAGACTCTCAACCCACCAAATTGTCAAAAATTTTGTCCCATCGAAAAATATTGGCCAATTATCAAACACAAACTGAAGAAATGTTGCAAAACAATAAAAAAAAAACCATCTGATTTACAGATGTGGTGGAAAAAGATGGCAGATCAAGTTGACAGCACTACTGTGCAAAAAAATAATGAGTGGTATTAAGCGAAAAGTCAGAGAATTCATCCGAAATGCCGATGAATATTTTTTCATTGTTTTTTTTTTCTTTTGAAGTTCAATAAATTCCCAGCAGAAGATCGTCTCGTTCTCGGCGAAGAAATTTCTCGTTTTGTGCGGCCGAATACTAAGAGGAGCGTTAAAAATACGATTATCCGTTTTTTTTTTTTGTATTGCTTTACCTCAATTTGGCAAGGAATGTATCGGAAACAAGCTATCCACACAAATTTGCACTGAACGCACGTATTTGTAATGGTTTGAATGTTCGCATCACAGCATGCTGTGCGTTAGACTGTCCTCTTTTGTTTGTTTAGTTGTTTGCACGGTTGAAATTCTCCGTTTCCAAAATGTTGCGAATTGAAAATGAAGTGAAAATTTAAACAACGCAAAAATTAGCGAAGCACTGTGTAATTCATCAAGCGAGTGTAAAGTCCATTCAGTTTGGGCAACACGACTCTTTGGATTGACTAACAGGAAGAGGCAGAAAATCAGGATCTTCCAACCAGAAACACTGCCAGAAAATGTATCTCGCGTTAGGAAGGAAAAAAAAAACAATGTCGACAGGTCATATAGCCAAATCGGGAGAGAGCGTCGGAATAATCCAACGTATCAAGAAACGGAACAACCTGAAGACCTACAAGAAGCAGAAAAATCGCCAAACAAAGTACAGCACAAAAGTAACGTGCAACAACAAGGGTCAAATTGTATTCGCGAGTTTTGCAGCGACCGGATGCTTGCATTTTAATAGACGATAAATTCTGTATGAAAAGGAACTCAAATCGCAACGTTTAAAATTGGGCTGAAATCACGTGGCACCCTTTCATGAAGCATTTGAAATAAATCGTGTGTAATTTGAGTTTAAAATAAGAAAGTTATTGAATTTTGAAGTGCTGCTCAATTTTGTACAATGATTTCACACTTTTCAAAGTGGTACCACTGTCTGAAAGTGGGTGGCGGCACCCGGCTACAGCATTTTCACCCATCGGGATGGAGGCGCGCATTGCTGATGGAATTAATATAATTTGAACGTGTAATATTCTTATGATTCACCTTATAGATGCATGGTGCCTTGGGGAAATTCATTGGGAAGGGCAAGGTGATCTAAATAATTCGGGATTCGCTCAGTAGGTGGTACTAACTGGCATGCAAAATGTTTGAATTAATTGGTTCCAACATGGAATGTCTCGAGATCCTGGCCCTATGGAAAGTTACTGTCGTCTTTAGCAAAATTCTTCAGTAGGTCAAGGCGTTCCGGTTGGTGGATAGTAGTCTGGAATTGACGCACTACGCGGCGCTATTGTACACATGAATATCTTGTACAAGCTGTGTCTCGAGATTTTGATCATCCATTGATGATGCCGTCTTAGACAAAATTGTACAGGTGGGCACCTGGAGGCCGCAATTCGATATCTGATGCCATTTTGGAATCCAAGTTTATCCAATCCGGTTTAAAAAAAACTGGGAACCGCTGTCAAAAACCCTGCAAAATGAATATTTTCGGATCGGAAACGGCGTATAAAGGCAGAAAATTGATGTCTGACGCCATTTCGGAATTTAAGATGGTGGCTTCTATTGCGTAAAAAGTGAGCAATACTGTCAAATATCCTACAACATGGAGATATTTGTGTCAGGAACGACCAATTAAGGCTGGAAAACGATGTCCGACACCGTTTTGGAATTCAAGATGGCGGCTTCTGTTTCGGAAAAGTGAGAAATACTGTCAAATGCCCTGTAATATCGATGTTTTTAGATCGGAAACGGCGTAGAATGGCTAGAAATCGATGTCTAACGCCATTTTGGAATGCAAAATGGTGCCTTCTGATATCGCAAAAAAAGGAAAATACCCTGCGACATGGATTTTTTTGACTTCATTTATGAATCTAAAATGACGGCTTCAGCTCCATAAGGAGTGGGAAATACTGTCAAAAAGCCTGCAATATGGATACTTTTGGATCAAGAACGGCGTATAAAGACTGTAAATCGATGTTTGGCACCATTTTGCTATCTAAAATTGTGGCTTATGGTTCAGGAAAACTGGGAAATACTGAATCCTGGTGAGTGTGAGCTTTTTAGTGGAATACCTGTAACTAGAAAATGAGAAGAAAGATAAGTAATTTCCATTTAATTCTAACTACCTTTGTTGCTTATGCTTATTTATTGCTTGCCAGCTACGCGTATTTCGTCTACATTGTGCAATAAGTACACGACACTGTTGAAATCTGCACATTGTACATGCGTATCTGTCAAGATAAGCAATAAAGGTAGTTGGAATTAAATGGAAATTACTAATCCTTCTTCTCATTTTCTGGGAAATACTGTCAAATACCCTGCTATGCGGATACGGGAAAGGCGTATTGAAACAATCATGAAGATAAGTAACAGTGCAAACAAAGGAAATACGAAAGAAAGGCTACACAAGGTGCCGGAATCAAAATTGACCCTACCACTTGACAAGGCCTGATTGATTTCAGCAAGGCCGATGACCCTCCGCTGGCTAACAGGAAGGGGAACTCAACACACCGATGATAGTGCCGGATTAGCCATTCAACAGATAATTTATTGAAAGATGCGTTATCGAAGCAGCGGCGAAAGTATATTCATTCGAAAATCATGACGGTCGTGTGAAAGTGCAACAAATAGGATGGAGATCATTGTCTATAAACCAGTCGAAAATCGATTTAGCCGATTCCATTAAGTAGGATTTTAGTTAAGTTTTCACTAAATGCTGGATTTGTAAAGATAGAACTTAAAATCTAAATATATTAATAAAAATAATAAAAACGTACAATGATACCTAACAAAAATTTCAAGTTGAGTTTGTATTTTATTGCAGAAGAACGAATCTGTCAATATGTCAGTCTTAAGCAGTGTCTGTTTTTATCACTTACTATCATACGCACTTGAAAAGCATTTCGAGTCAGTGTAGATGTATTTTATTTGCTTTGAAAATCTCAGATGTCAAAATCAAGGGCGATGAAAAAATCAACTCATTATGCTTCTACGACTACTGGTTTCTTGATACTCATCAGGGTTTGAGTTTGAGCTTTGTTAAAATCGGAAGTGATCATCAAACATCAAAAAGTCATTTTCAATTTAATCAAAATTATTATTTTGAGTAGTGTCAGTCGCAGAGTCTTACTACCCTCTACTATCATAATTGAAGTAATTGTAACCTATAGATGTGAGCTTAAAAAATTACACATCATGTTCTACACCAAAAGAAAAAAATATTGTTTCTTCATTCGATACTCAAAATCATCCCTACCTAGATGAAATTGAATATTGATATTGACAACAGCACAGGCGATAATGAACATCCATCGACGAATGAACAAAACCGAATAATGACTTCGAAACTCAGCGGTTGATCTGTTCAAGAGAATACTGTCATTTCAAAATTCAAATTCACGAAGATAATTGGTCTGTCTGTTAAGGTTGTCTTCATTTTCAGCTCATATGAAAGCAGATGAATTGATTTTCAGCGGCACTGGTCCTAAGCCCCCTTCAAATCTTTTATTACGATAAATCGTTGCCCAAAAAAAAAGCCGAAGAGTTCATCCATCAATCGATAGCACATGCACTTTTGAACAACTTTTCCGAAGACAATTTTTTTTCTAAATGTTCAAAACCTCGAAACATCTGCATTGTGTATCTCAAGATTTTGAGCGTCTTGAAAAACGAACGTACAGTTTGTATATAACCTAGCACCAACTAATGAAACTGTTTACGAAACAGAAGCGGCCATCTTGGATTCCCAAATCGCATCAGACATCGAGGTTCTGTCTTTAACGCGGTTCACGATCCAAAAACTAACCATATTATAGGGGTTTTTTTTAAAGAGTATGTCCCTCTTTTTTGCGAAACGAGAAGGTTCTATCTTGGATTCCAAAATTGCATCGGACATTTATTTTCACTCTTTATTCGATACACAATTTTTCTCTCACCACCTATGAATATTTTTTTTTAGTTATTATTTAGTTCACACCCTAGGTTTTCTTTGTCATATAAATCAATTAAGAAAAACTGCACAATTTACAGATTGAAGTGTTTTATTAACGTTCTTTTCTTTTGACACAATGTTTTACGACATGTTTCTGGTTGTTGGATTCGCTTTGTTTTCCGTTTTCTTTGCCTTTCTCGTCGATCGACCGGTTGATAGTTTTCAAGAAAATAAAAATGAATTAAATAAAAAAGCTTCCATCCACCTATGCTTCAAAACAAACTATCGCTCTTCTCCTTTTACTCCTGCAACTATTTATTTCTTTTTTGCTTTTCTTTTTTTTTTTGTGAGTACAGCAGACTATTCACATGCTGCTGTTACTTCTGCCGCGACCTGCACTATGTTGCATAATATACATAATAATCTCTACACGATAATATGACACAAAACTTAGCACACGAAATCTTTATACTCCGCCTTCGGTTAGTTTTTGGTTTTGTATTCTTTTTTTTTCTTAACACAGTCTGCGGTTAAATATTGGTTTGAATAACTGACGACAACTGAAGAGGAAAGTATCATCATCCACAATTCAGCATCCAGTTGCGTTTTGTGAGTTCAGTTGTGTTATGTATGTTGAAAGCATGAATGCGTCTGATAAGCGTATTGATTAAAAAACCTAATCCATCGTCGACTGTTTCACATAGTCTAAAGAGGAAAAAATCGAACCTATTTTCCGTATATGTGAATGTGTTTGTATAGATATATATATTTATTGCTACACAACTTTCTTACTGAGCATTGCTGTTAAGAAATCTATTACAGATATTGCGAGAGAATGATTCCATTTTGGAGAAAAAAAAACTTCAAGTATGGAGTTTCCGATCACGTTTCGCCCCTTCACTTATGCCTTCTTCAGGGTTATTACAAAGCATAAAGAACGCGCCATCGGCTCCATAGTTGATGTTTAGTTGAATAAGTTCAGTGCACACTAAACAAAAATTGCGTACGTTACAACTTGCTTTTCTTTCGGGGAGGAAAACGATCATGACTGGAAAAGTGAAGCAACAAAGATAATTATAGTATACTCTGATACCGAACACCTATTAGCTTTTTTGTCACATAAAGTTAAATCTCCTTCCTGGTAACTTTAAATTTCTGTAACGTAAATATATTCTAAGAAACGCTTAGTAGATGAGAGAATATTTTCCCCCTTTCCGTTAATACTGCTTGAATTCGGTTCCCTTCGAGGTCGTCCGGAACTGCCACCTATATCACACACCTGTCGGTCGAATATCTGCCTTGACCGTTTTCTTATTTGTATCTTCTCACGTGTCTTTTTTTCGTTTTTTTTTCAAAGGAAATTATTATTAATATAGAGGGGATGAACTTTGTTTCATATACATTTTTCTTTTATATACACTCGAACGCAATCAAATGAATTTGTCTAGAGTTTCTCGTCATAATTTTTGTTCATAGCTATTGATTCTATTCCTCAGCAACATAGTTTAGTTGAACAATTTATCATACAAAAGGAACAGAAAATGTAGAGGGAGCGTTAATGTGTCAAATCCGTTTTCATGCTTCCACCACCAACAGGTGGACCCCTTGAACCTACTGCGATGATGATGTTAACTGTTGGATTATGCATACAAGGTCCGCTTGTCTGTGGTGTAATGCATTGTTTTTTTTCTGCTTCTATACATTTACAACTGATGAAGGGAACAAACGTTTCATCGAGAGCTAAGTAGTTGCCTCTTGTTACGCTTCGCTTTTTTACTTCGTCCTTCCGATCTACTCCTAATCCTACGCAATAGAATTTTCTCACTATCAAGAGCATTGGAATCGATGCGATGAATGTATGTGTATATGCCTGTGACTAATGTATAATAAAAGCAACGTTTGCTTCTACGTTACCCAAATCAGTCCATTCTCAACTGAAGTGCTGTTTGCTGTCGGCCCGGGCTATAAAACTATGAAAAAAAAAATGGAACATAATAGTAAAACGTCTAGCGTAATCAACCCGAAAAAAAGTTATACATTAACAGCTTTATCGCACGTGTTTCCGTTTTGTTTTGTTAGCGTTTCTGTCTTTGGAAGATTTGTTCCGTTTATATAGTTAGATTAAAAATTCTTCTACCAGAGATTGTACTACAGATAAATGCATTCTGATTTTCTTAGCATCAAATTTCACGCGCGCTTCCTAGAAAACATTCATACTGGTCTCGGTCTCACTTTGTTTTCCTTTTTTGTCTACTTAGATTTGTTCTGGTTTGTTTTGCTCGATTGAATCTGACGTTTGTTTGTTTGGTTTTTCGCTTCTAATGATTCGTAAAAAAAGGAAAAAAAAAAAACTAAAAAATTGATGTTTATCATTTTGTTTCCCTATCTTTTGGTTTTACTGCACGTGCTTTTTTCCAGTGTAGCGGCACCCTTTGGTAAAATTCCTCTCTTCTGTGATTTCTTGTTTAACTCAACTGCCGGTTGGTTGATTCGTTTCACTGATCCAAGTTGAACTTGCTCTCGATCCAACTGTAGATGGACGCCTGCGAACGGCTAACCCACTCGACGTTGGCTGCCACCATACTTAGGGTCATGTTGAGGATCTTCATGCCCGGACCGTCACCGAAGCGCTCCACGAGGGATTTTAGCTGTGGGAGAATAGCGTTAGTCCTGTTATTTATAGTTCTTTTAATTACTTAAATAAGAAAATGCGGTGTCCGCCATATGTAATGACCGAGATCTGCTGACGGATAAAACTTCAAACAGTTGTTGAACGGTGAAAATGGGAATGTAACAAGAAACAGGATGAACATAGATGATGATGGACCCACCGACCATAGGAGAGGTAAAAATGGCTATAAGTGAGCTGAAAAACTGCAAGGCTGCGGGGAAGGACGAGATCCCAGTTGAACTTCTCAAGCACGGAAGTTAGCAGCTTCAGCAATCGATCCATCCGGTATGAGAGGACGCAGAAATGCCTACCAGTTGGTAGGATGGCCACATACGCCCAATCTACAAGAAAGGGCACAGACTGTCAGACTGACAAAATACTGTCGCGCATCCTGTTTAACTGACTGAGACCGCTTTAGGAGTCCTTCGTCGACGAATACCAGGCCGGTTTTCGCGAGAGCCGATCAATTACGGGTCAGATGTTACCCTTGCGAAAGATCTTAGATAAATTCTGGGAGTATAACTTGCAGACTCATGATCTGTTTATTGATGTCAAGGCGATTCGGTGAAAAGAAATGAGCTGCGGCAGATACTGTTCAACATTGCTCTCGAGGGTGCGATACTGACCTCATTGGAATCGATTGAAGGGCAGTGGAGAGGCCTTCGTGCCTCTGAAGAGGGAGACACAGAAAATAGGCTTGACCATCAATTCTACCAAAACGAAGTACATGGTTGTTGGTAGAGATTGAGGAAGGCCTAGTGAAGTTGGTGCTGAGGTAGTGTTGTTGAAGAATTTGTTTACCTTCGAACACTTGTGACATGTGACAACGGCGTTTCCCGTGAAGGGAGTAGACGTGTTATGGTAATAGGTCCTTTTACGGACTACGTAACAAGCTTAGGTCCTGTGTTTCTTCCGGTGGCTCTCTATGCGCACGAAGCGTGGGCGTTAAAAGAGGCAGACCGGAAATCTTTCGGTGTTTTTTAGCGAAAAGTGCTTTGGACAGTACTCGGCGGGAAGTTAGACAATGGTGTGTGGCGCATACGCATGAACCACGAGTTATATCAAGTGTATGAAGAAGCGAATATTATTAGGCGTATAAAATACTTTAGTGGGCTGGTTCCTTAGTGTGAATGTTCGAAGAAAGAATTGCGAAAAAAAATTTCAGAAGGGAAACAGGTAGAATCAGGTGGAAGGCCACGAATATACTGGCTACATGTAGTGGAGGAGGACCTGGGAACCCTAAACGTTCGGGGCAATTGGAGAAATATCGCTCAAGGCCGACGAAGAGGGAACTCTACATTACGCCCGGCTTTGGCGTGAAGCTAACCAATAAGAAAGTAAGAAAATGCATGCAGAAGGCCTTCGTTACATGACGTTACCCTGTCAAAAACAAACATTTCTTTAGTTGTCACTTATGAACTAATCGCTTGAATACTACCACATAGTAAAAATGAGTTAATGATCATTTGAACAAAAACGAAAATGTAACCTACCCAACATTTAAAAATCCCAACTCACCTCATCGTAATCGAACTTGGTCGAACCGTACTGCGTGATGGCCGATATCACCCGAGCAAAGTTGACGCTTCCCTTGCCGAGCTTCGATTGGAAATCGATCCACTTGGCCTGCAGGAACCGACAGGCCATTGCTCCTCCGGTGGGCGTTCCGGCGATCGCCTGCAGCACCTGGACGATCTCCGTCACGGGCAGTGTTATCACGTGCGACAGCAGTCGGTTCTGCAGCCAGGCATCCTTCGTTACTCCGAGCGCGCGGAGTAATTCCATCCGCTCTTCGGATCCCGCTTCCTTCTCCCGACGCAATGCAGTGTACAGGGCCCAGCAATCGTGCCAGTAACGGATCTCCCCGGACAAGACAGATCCTATGTACGCTACCGAGCGTAGATTTGGTGGGATATTCGGTTGGTCGTTCATTAGCTCTTTGGCGTTTCGAATCGCGTCGGGTTCTTCCCAGAGGACTGCACTCAATAGCACCGTTGGCCGCAGTAGTTTTATCTCTTCCTTTCCAGTGTCGTTCCACGTTAGTTCACGAATCGATTTCGCCAAATTCTGACGAATGTATTCAGCCAGGACTAGGTAGCATTCAGAATACTTCAGGATCTTCCGCCATTTTTCCAAATGTTTCAGTCCCACGAGAACAGGACCCCAATCCTGTTCTGTCGGGAAGTATGTTATCAAATCCATCGCGTAATCGCAGCGGAGCAGATTGGCGTGGCATAGAGTGAATATATCCGAAACCAAACCAACGCGATCCTGAAAATCATGATTCGAGGTTTTAAACAAGATCTCAACCATCGCAATGAAGAACAACATACCTGTGTGCTGAAGACATGATGATTGATTTGCAGCTGCTGGACCAACTTCGACCAATTATCGTCATCGTAGAGCACTCGGTAGTATCCTGTTTGTTCGTGGTTCAGCTTAATCCATTCGGGCACGTGATCGAGTGCGATTTTGTCTGTGGAATGAAGAAGTTATAGAAAATAATTCACAGACCAACACCAACGTCAATACTTACTTTCGGTCGAATTGAGCCACATAGTTTTTGGATTTTGATCTTTATTGCTGGTGAAATAGCTAATTGGGAATGTCCACCTGGTACGTTTCTTATCCTTGCCGCTAGTAATCGGGGCAATCGTCGTCGTTGTGGTCGTGGATATGGTATCATTTTCCTCCGCATTTGGATCGTCATGAATAGCAACGAATTCGGCTGGAGCAAACGGCGTTTGGCTTATGTGAAATACGTCTCCTTGTCGGCTAACATTGACCAATGGAAATCCGGGTAGATTAGTCCAGTAGTTCATCATCTCTTTGACATTCTTACTATTGTTGACCTGTCGGGCACAGATTGACCACAGATCTGCTGGCTCTGCGGTCATAAATTTGAACGTTTTGATGAATTTGCCCAAACATTGGCGGAAGTTGACTTCCCCAATGGCTGATTGTAGCATGGAAAGCATCGCAGCCGATTTGTCAATGTAGAATTCCTCGTTGTCTCCGGTTTCGGAAGTCCCTAGGTTCAAACTTTCCCAGCCTTGCAAGGCGTCAATGTCCATTGCTCGCGTAGTGGTCTCAACAAGGAACAACTCATTCATCGGCCAAAGCGGTTTAATCGGTGTTAATATAAACCTGCTCAGGTACTTCACAATACCTTCCCAAAGCCAAACGTGCTTCCAGGTTTTTGGCGAGATCAGCCCTCCAAAGTACTGCTTAACGATACCTTCCGATATCTTTACTACAGACATGTGATAATCTTTGGTGGATACATCTTCGGGTGAGTTTAGGAATGACATTCGGAATACAATCAACCCCAGGGAGCTGGTAAAGTCGTCGTTCAGCGTTGGCAACACGATGAAATCCAACTTTGACAGTGGATACGCCACACCCAACCACTGTTGAAGATACTCCAAAATGTCCCTAGATGTGTGTAGCACAAAACTACCTTTGTCTACGTAGGGTTGCGGGGCGTAGAACGAATACGCCGGGGCCGTTTTAATTTCCAGTGCATCACTCGCCCTGGTATGATTGGTTTCGGTTCCATTTCCATCTTGTTGGTTACGATTTCCCTGAATTACGTTTGCCGCAACGGCACCGGATACTGCGCTGCTGGATTCATTCACGGGAGATGGCTTGATAGTGGTGTGTGGTTGATTGTTCGTTAGTTTGAAAAGATTCTTGGATAGTAGAACGGCAGTTAGATTGCGGAATGGTTTCTTTTCCGCTTTGGTCAGTTTTGCTGGTTGTTTCGTCGGTTCCAGCAGTGGTCTATGGACATCCTTGGTGATATTGACCGTTTGATAGATAGGCGAAGGATCAAGCAGTTGACGCTTGAAACTGCTGATCACCCATGAGATCGAGTTCGGTGGAAGAGGTGGCGTTTCGGCAAAATCGTCTCGAAGCTGAAAAGGATATTGTGTTAGTACTGATACGTATGATCTGAGGGCGAAGCATTCTCACCAGACCCGTTCCCATGTAAAACCCAACATCATCCGTGTCCTGTACGATCGAATTGGACAATCCTATATGGAACCGATCTCGGAACAACGAAACCCTAAAAGATGCCCTCAAATGTGGTTCATCAAAGCAAGGAAACGCTTTCCGGGCACTTCCAGGCCTCAATACTGTCGCTGCCAGGATTCTGAAAGTAAGAGAACAACATGTCAACATAGTTTACAATTTTCAACGATCAGAAGAGTACTTTGTAACACCTGGCTCCGGCTCGAAGACGTCGACAAAGAATCCATCCGGCTCGGTGCTCATCTTCGAGTGCCACCGAATGCTGAGGGTGAAGTTGGTCTTCTTGCGTAGCTTATCTCGAAGCTCTATGTACAGCTGTTGCCTAGGTGGATATTCCAGTATTCGCAGAATTTTCAACGAGTACCCCTTCGGCCCTACTAACGCCTGGGCAGAGAGTCTAGTTAGAAATAAAGTGACTAAATTTATCGAAAGCATGTACCTTCTCTGTGATATTCAAGTCCTGTGCGTGTAGCACGATGAAACTCGTTTCCTTCTCAACGTAGAATTCAACCGTTACTTGACCTGGAAAGAATCAATGATCAATTTTAATTTCAGACCTGGAGCCGCTTATCAACAAACCCTTCACGTCCATTGTTGTAAGATTCGGGTGAATTGTCAACATGTATCGATTTGGTCGTACATTGTTCGGCAGTGTTGGCAGGAGCCAGGGAAATGGCTGCCCATTGGTAGCAATCGGTTCAAATGGTTCCGAACTGTTGTAACCCTCGACGACGAACCCGGGCGGTATCTTTCCAGCGCAGGGACAAACACTTTGGGGACCAGCATAGGCTATCACCAAGGCGGTGGCTGTAAAATTGAATCCATTGTAATTTAATTGAGTCGATGTGCGTCAAGTAGATCGATTTACCTAGCAGGGTCCCCAGAACAATCGCCGTCACGCATAGTGCTCTTTTCTGTGAGCAAACGGCGACGCCTTCCCGTCCTGGACGACCACTGGTACTATCTCCACCTTAAATTAGAAGGCAAATGATTAGTTGGCTTACCATATTGTTTTCATTCGAAACATTAGAAACTTAAAGTTGAAGAGACCCGTTAGACAGAAGTTTGCGACTGTTCTTAATTTTACGTGACCTTAAAAAGTTAAGAGAGAGAGGAATGCTTCAATGAAGAGGATTCGAAATATTTTTCAATTTTTTTTAAATGATTTGCTTTTGGATTACAAAGCAAACAAAATCTGAAGAATTTTCAAAACTATTCCAATGATTTCCCAGTAAAATTATAAGGAATAATCAAGGAAGATTTTCAAGACAATTACGGGTGGTTTTCCAAAACCAAGGAAGCAAACGAATTTTTTTGTACTTAAAACCTATCTGGTGTCCGATCTTGGACACAGAAAATAATGGTCAAAATTCCAGAGTTGAAGATTTTATTTTTTTTGTATATCAAAAATTTCAAACAAAAAACCCCCCCAACTCCCACCACACCACCCCCCAACCTCCAACAACACCACCAACCCGCCCGCCCCACCAACTTTCCCCCCCCCCCGGCACCATCCCCCCCCCCACAAACCACCACACACATTCCCGCCGCCCAAACAAAAAAAAAAAAAAAAAAAAAAAGAATGCAACCACACCCAAACCCCCCCTCCCGCCCCCAACTACGGTCCCCCCACCCCGTACAACTCCCGGCCCACCCCCAACACCCGCCGGGTACTTCACCGTCAACTCGGAACAAAGTCATCAAGAACATTAAGATAAGAAAAAATAAAAAAAAGAGTGTATCGAAAAGTAGTTATAAACATTCGATGCGTTATTACGCATAAACTACTGTATATATTTTTAGCGTGTAAGCGCCATTTGCTTTGTTTACATGTCAAAAATGATTATTCGGTTCATTCATTTCCGTTGATAAAGTTGTATTCAAAATGTCGCGAATTGAATTTGAGACTAAAAAGAAAATTCTGCACACTTGGTGCACCGAAAAGGGTGTTACTTACAACCAGATTGCGAAAAGAGTAAATGTTCACCCGGCAAGTGTAAAACGCATCATCGAAAAGTTTGGTAAAGAGTGCTCCCTCAAGGATTTACCAAGAAGTGGCCGGAAACCCGGCTCCAGCAACCCCGATTTGGACCAAAAAGTTGTGGATTATATTCAACGGAACAAATCTGCCTCTACTCGCGATCTAGCCAAGAAGTTCAGGACCAGCATCGGAATGATTCAACGAATCAAGCGCAGGAATGACTTGAAGACGTACAAAAAGCAGAAAGTGCCCAAACAAACTCCGGAACAAAAGTCTCGTGCCAAAACCAGGACTCGAAAGCTGTACAGCTGCATTTTGGACAATGTCGACCAGTGCATTTTGATGGATGACGAAACATACGTTAAAAAAGATTCAAGAACGCTACCGGGGCCGCAGTTTTATACTAAATCTGTTGGGGAACGTGTGCCAACCGCAGATACGACTGTTGCGATGGAGAAATTCGGTCAGAAGGTGCTCATTTGGCAAGCTATTTGCACATGTGGCTTGCGTTCTTCAATTTTCTATACAAAAGGAACTATAAATGCTGAGATTTATCAAAAGGAATGTTTGAAGAACAGGTTGCTACCATTGTATAGAAAGCACCAGTCCCCCTCCTCTCTTCTGGCCAGATTTGGCATCGGCACATTACGCCAAATCCACTCTACAGTGGCTGACGGAGAATAACATCAAGTTCGTAGAAAAAGACATCAACCCACCAAACTGTCCCCAGTTGCCACCGATCGAACGCTATTGGGCAATAGTCAAGCGTATATTTAAGAAGGATGGTACAGTGTCCCAAAACATGACCGATTTTAAGAAAAATTGGGCAGCGGCATCCAGGAAGTGCACAAAGGTCACTGTGCAGAATTTGATGGCAGGTGTCAAATCAAAGGTACGGGCATTCTACAGAAATGAACATGATGACTAGTTTTTCCGTTTGGATCTTTTGTAAACATGTTAAGCTATAATAAACTGAAATAGTATGTTAATTTTAACCATGTTTTCATGCCTATTTTATTATTTGGAAGTTTATAACTACTTTTCGATACACTCCTTAAGACCCCAACATCTCAGACCGCGATTTGCCAAAGTTCCCCCAGTCCTCACGATCTCCTCCCGGAGGCTCATCATACCTCCTTGACACCAACAGGGATCAAAAGCAAAACAATGTGGCCAGAATCCTCCAGAAAACTGTATGATCAGGTGTTGACAAAATTCAATGGCTGTCTCCTCATGGATGATGAAACCGAAACCGAAAGGCCGATTTCAAACAGCTAACGGGACACAAATTTTACTTGACTACGACTCGGGGAGATGTTCTTGCCAAATTCCAATGTGTGTTTGTAGATAAATTTGCACGTAAATACATGATTTGGCAAGGCATCTATAGCTGCGGTAGAAAGACAAAGGTGTTCATCACTGATAAGACGTTTAATTCAGATCTGTACAGAACGTAATGTCTCCAAAAGCGAATATTGCCATTCATCAGATCCCACAATGAACCTGCTGCGTTTTGACCAGATCTTGCCAACTGTCATTACAGTAAAACAGTTTGTACCGAAAGAACTCAACTCACCAACCAAACTTCAGCTCAGACCTATAGAGAGATTTAAATATTATAAAGAGGAAGCTGAAGGTGAATGGCAGTGTCGTCAAAAGCATCATTGAATTGAGAACCAAGTGGAATAAGATTGCCAAAACGAATAATGTGCGCCGGTTGATGAAACGTATTCCGGGAAAAGTCCGCAATTTTTTCGAAATTGAGATGATTAATTTTTTTTTGTATTTTCCTCTAAAGTTCACATTTCGGAACATTTTAGTTAAAACAGAATACTATTTTGTTAATGTTTATCCGAAATATGCGCAATAGTCTATTTTCCAATTCTAATTCTAGTTGCATTTATATATCTCGCCATCTATCGATTCCATGCCTTTATCGGTGTTCTGGATACTTTCCCATTGAATATTGTCTAAACTCTTCAGGTCGTCTTGTAGGTTTAATTTTCAAATCAGCAGCATATGTGATACAAGTAGAATCTCAGCTAGAATTTACTGAGCAGTCCGAGAACGACGTAATTCATATTTGTGATACTGATCCGGATAAGCACACAATGCTCATTAAGAAGTGGGCGTTTTTTGTTTGCGTTCCAAAACAGAATTTGCTCCAAATCCTGGGAAAGAATTCCTACAAAATGCGCTATTAATGCCTAATAGTCATAGTACATTTCGATAAAAAGTCCGAAAATGATTCAATTGTATTCCCGAATCAAACTAGCCCAAGACCCCAAGCCGGATCCGCAAAAACTATAGCATCCAAAATAACAATCTTAGTTTATTGAGGATTTTGAATACCATGATTTGCAGAGTGTTATAAAACCCTTCATAACGGGAAAACCGGGAATTTAAAAAAAAACCGGGAGAAACCGGGAAAAACCGGGAATTTATGTTCACATGATTATTCATAATTTAGATTGTGTGTGATTATCCTCGACCTCTAGTTATTCCTATCTTAGCGTGTTCATCCATAACGATCTGTGAAATTCTAGAGTGTGTCAATTGATTTACCTTCTATGAATATCTTGACTCATTCGCGAAGTGTGTAGCAACGTGTGTTCTGACTTGTATAGGACTTGCTGTCAGACAAACGTTTACCTATGAAAACAATGTATATTCGTCCTATGCGTTTGAAAGAAAGGGGATTAGACATCAGAAAACCGAATAATTATTATTAACCTAATAATTAACGTTCACTTTTTCGCTTTGTTGGTGATACTGAGCTCATATTCGTTGCCCAATTCCAACAATTTTATTTGCGAATTAACACTTATCGTATTTTGACAGCCGTTTTTTTTTTTAATTATAAGAAGCGATACCAGTGTAGCATTACCACAATAACCGAAAACGGCTTTAAATCAAATATTTAGCTATCTTGTTGGAATTCTCCTTGCATGTTATTTGGTCCAAGCAAGGATGTTTCGAAATCTCTCTATCCCGTTTTGTCGTTTTGGCTACGCGTTTCTTTTCTTATTTTTTGGGCAGGAGGTCTATATTTTCTTCGTCCAATATTTCTTCCTGTGTAAGCTGTTCATACTGACTATCAAAACCATCAAATCTTCGAGCACATCTATATCGAAAAAAAAACTGTTTCGGAACTCGGTTCTCCTTTTGACATTTTTTTTTTTTTTCAATTCGAATTCAAACTTGCAAAATCCACACGAAAACAAATCGAAATGTTTTGTTCCCGTCGAAGAAGTAGTGTGTAGAGATGAATTTTATTTCCCAGAGTAAAATTGGTTTTACACTTCAAGAAAACTGTAATTTTTGTGTAGATTTATTTCCCGCCACGGTAATTCAAATCCCGGGCTCCATTTAAAACACACAGCCGCACAAATCCCATGACGCTTTTCCCGACCTGTAAACCAGTCTTAAACCGGGAAATTTTTAACATTTGGTCCGAGAAAACCGGGAAAAAACCGGGAATTTGAAAATGAAAATTGAGTGGCCAGAAAAACCTGGTTCCAGTATCATTGGCCACCGGGAATCTGCTACAAAGGGAAGGAGCACACTTTGAAAATTTTACAGTATTCGGTAATGTTTTACCGAACTTTCAACAGCTGCACGTTTGGTAATCCGATTTAACGGATTTCGGTAAAATTTGACAAGTTCCGGTAATTTTTTTACCGGAATACTGTAAAATTTCAACGAAATCCGGTAAATCGGATTACCGAACGTTCAGCTGTTCGTAAAAAATTTAAAAATGTAAAAAATTACCGAATACTGTAAAAATTTTCAAGTGTGAGGTTTTGATTTCGATGTGTGAACAGAATTGCATACAAAACATTCCAGACTAGTTGTAGAGAGTTGCCGTCTTGAACAAAGTTTCTCATTATGTCATTTCTCGTCTTTTGTCATTCTCAGATTAGTTCCAGATCTTGCCGCAGAGATGGCGCTACATTCTTTCTTTGTCTTGGGCAACGCTTTTTAGTATGTCATTTGCCGTCTTTTGACATTAACATATTAGTTCCAGATAATGCCGCAGAGATGGCGCTGCAGTCTATCTTTGCCAAATGAAGCGGTAGAGAGTTGCAGTCTTGGGCAAAGTTGTTAACTATGTCATTTGTCGTCTTTTCACACAATAAGATTAGTTCCAAATTGCACCGCAGAGACCGCGCTGCAGTCTATATTTGCCGAAAGAAGCGCTAGAGAGATTTCGTCTTAAGCAAAATTTCTCATTGTGACATTGTTCATTGTTTTTTAGAAGCTAGGCTGCAGCGCCATCTCGGTGGTACGATCTAGAGCTAATGTGATTATTTCAAAAGTCTTCATTTTACATTCTCAACTACTTAGCTGAAGACGGCAACTCTCTAGAGCCTCATTTGGCAAAGATAAACTGCAACGATATCTCAGCGACAAAATCTGGAACTAATTTGATAATGTCAAATGACTATATTTTATATTACAAACAACTTTGCCGAAGACGGCAACTCTCTAGAGCTTCATTTGGCAAACATAGACTGTAGCGCCATCTCTGCAGCTCGATTTGGAACTAATATGATAATATAAAAAGACGATTCGTTACAGACTGTTCGCGATAGCGAAATGTCCTAATGCACGCGGGCCACTTTTCGTGCCAGGATATCGTTTGTATGCTGTGCATCGTCCCATGCCATGGAGCGAAACGTGCGGTTATAACCGATCACCCGGACAAATCGAGAGCGAGAACCAATCAATCACAGAGCAGATTTATTTCCAGTAACATTTTTGTTGTACTTCCGTCAGCTAGTCAGAGTTGATTGAGTTCTTTTCAGAGCTCATGTGTAAGAATTTTCCGTAGAAAGGGCCTTAGGTGAAGTAGAATTACCGTCATTGTGTTACGAGTGTTCGAGACGTTGTTGGCGACGCTGTGTGTGACAGTGGGTCATCGCAGCCATACCGTGTTGACAGTGTGTAAAGTACCAATTGGCAGAGGGCTAATTTGTTGGCAATAATCATAATGTAACGGTTTTGAAACAATCGTACTTAGCAGTGCGCTAATGCGTGAATCCGTCCTCATCTATGTTGGCACTGGGCCAACACACACTGAGAAACTTTGCAGAAGATTCCAATTATCTATAATGAGTCTGAAATGTTTTATATACCTTTCTGTTAATACAGCCAAACTAACTCTTCCTTCCCTTTTTAGCAGATTCCCGGGGAACAATGTCACCGGAACAAGTTTTTTTTGTTCCAATGCATTTTTGAGACCAGAACCTTTCAAATGGTGCATGAACATTGACTCTAATTTAAAACTTCGAAATTTTACGAACTGTTGAAATCCGGGTCGATATTGACCCTAATGTCTTATGTGTCACTTTTTTTGTACAGCCACCTTAAACTGATTTTTTTAAAGAATATTTTTATTCAAAAATGAAGAATTCCGTATAACATTAAAAGTCAGATAATGTCAGTCCGATTGGTTTAAAAATAAAAAAGGTAGCGTACATTGTAGTTGCGCCGTGGGTCAGAATTGACCCCAATATCTTAGGAAGGTTGAAACAACGATATGCTCCGAATCCTTTGAAAGATTCCCATCATAATCTGATCATAACAAGTAAAATCGTAAAATTTGTTCAGAATCCTCAGAAAAACACGCAAATAATTCTAAGCGATATTATCAAATGAACATGAACTAGATGCGCTCGGCCGCCTTAACAGTAATCCACATCGCGCTCATCCCAAAGTCCATTTTGCTATTTCCAAATTGTAAGATTACTGCATTCAAGCTTACTCCAGATCTTCATAAAGTCGCTCAATATTTATTTTACCGCTCTTCTTCAAGATATTCTCATGGAATTGGTTCAGACTTTTTTTTTCAGACTTATTAATAAATGAACTTCCTTCAAATATGGTTATTTTCTGTCTTCCGGAATGCTTCGTCTAGTTCAGATTTCTCTCGAAATACTACCAAAAAATGTATATATGGCGACTAAAGTGCAACTCTAGATTATAATTATCAACCATGTGTAAAACTTTGCATCTGGATTACGATTGAATTACTACAACTTTGTTCCAAATCTTCCGCTAACCCATTTCGGTATATTGCAAATAAAATGTATTATGTTTAGCACAATCGTCTGGTTTAATATACGAATCCAATGTTTGTGTTCTACAACGAAATATATCCGCCGTTTTGAAAAGTTAATATGAACAATTTTCAATCCATGTCTTCGTAGTAGATATTACTTTAAGAAAACGTTCTCTACTACCTCGGAATAAAACCAAAAGAAACTTATAAACGATACCAAAAGCTCACTTAAGCTGTTGTTACCGATAGCTCATTCCGGTTTAATTTAATTTATACACAATAATACCCTCTTTTGGTCTTCCGAATGGGTTAAATCAACCTATAATAACATTAAAGAAATAGTAATAAATAATATAATATAATACATAAATAATGGTATCTAAGGTTTAATGACATTGAAATACCTTAAACCAGTTTAATTGATTTCCAAAAATCATAAATATCCTCTCGCACAATAATATCCCACATAAATGCCGAAAGTCATCGTCGTCCAACTGAATCCACTATTACGGTACAGTTATTACATATCCCATCAATCACCTGTGAGAAACGCCACATCGTCCGAATCGGGCTCCGTCATTACTATCCGTTCCCGACGCCAAATTTTATTGCCAGGGCCGCCGCTTCCAACTACTGACACTTTGACGGGGGCCCCCTGTCTGTGATTTCCAGCCAATCTGACGAATTTTCGTTAATTTTTCAACGTGGGAAATCAAAAACCAATAAAACGTGAAATCCTCTGCTCGATCCTGTAGCAACAAATTTAAGGTGGATAAAATGAAAATCACTGCTGCCTTCCACTCGCACCGAAGGACCAATCAATTCTTCAGTCGCATTAAACACGCTCTTTTCGGCCCGTCCTCTGTTGCTCGTTTTGCCACCTATAACTAAATCACTTCTCTCGTGGAAAAAAAATCGGTGTGGAAAAGGTATCACAATTCGTTCCTCGCACTTCATGAAATGTTGATAAACACGACGCACGGCCTACTAACGGACACATGTGCATGCGTCCAACGCACACCACTATAATCGCAGGACCCCTCGTTTCGATCGCTATATGCTTCTCATACTCCCATGCCGTCGCCTACTTGGTCCTTTTTCCCTGCGACGACGAGTACTAGGATGCTTTCCCGAACCCTGCTCCTATGCGTACGTTGTTGATGAACGTCCATTTTAGATTCTTATTAATTTATGTTTTTTATGATCATCAATCTTTGCTACCTTTCCACTGCGACCATTACATTTCGCCTTCAGTTGTTGTTATGTTTATACTGAACTTCCTTCCATCATATGTCTTCGGTTTTATGAGAAAAACGCAGAGCGAAAACTGAACACTTGCATCACTAATTGCATAAAAGCATGCGAGAAAATGATTATCTTCCGGGGGAAAAATAAAAAATCCGTGATTTGTCAATAATAGAAACCGGATGCTGTCCACGGGAGCCACTTCCTTTCATTATGGTTGAGATTATTCCGGCAGTAGGGTAATTCACTTTCAGATCAAGCCAGCCAGGGACCATACGATTGAAAAAAAGATCTGCAAAACTACCTCAGCACACTGCACTTTGCCATATTATGGAATTTTGTTGCCAGACTGCTCGGTGCCTTCCGCTTGGATTACCGTTGTCTTGCTACTAAACCGAATCCTATCGGTCCATGGGGACAGCCTAAAGCACACAAACAAGTAAGCGGAACGGTTCTGACGGTTGATGCTAATGTCGATGAAGTTGGATTCATGGATGGACGGAATACGGGATTATGGATCTATAAAATCCGCTGTGTTGGGAATTTCCCGAAAAAGAAAAGCAGCGCACAGACACACGTATGCTCGTTTTTGAGCGGAGAGACGCGACACGGTCGAGTTCGAGTCCGAGTCCGAGTGAGCTTGCTGCACACTTATACATCCCGAAGTGTCAGATTTTTTGACAGCTGCAAGGTGCGCATGTCCAAGATTACAGGCGAAACAAGGATCTCCGCGGAATGTTGACGGATCCGACATTGACGAGGACGGCAGGGATGTAGAAGAGAAGGTGCCTACCCGAAATAAATGGTGGGTGGTTTACTGTCTCATACCACTCGGTGGACTAGGGTTGTCAACTGCTATGTCGACTGAATAAAACCTGCTAAACCTGCTGGATAGTAGTAGAAACCCTAACTTGTGGGAAACTGATAGCTTTCTCGCTTGTTACCGATACCAACAGAACGCAGGGTGAACTGGGAAAGAAACGCGCGAATTGAGATGGGGGCGGTAGTATGAGTTGTTTGGCTGAACGATGGATGGAAGTTCAAATGTAGGCACCCCATGTACTTACAATTTCGGTATCGTGTGGTGTTTCTTCGTTGGAGTTGGTGGAGCACGTTGAAAGCCGGAAAACGGTTGCTCCGTTGGTGGTGGATTTGGTGCTGTGGAGGAAGGAAGTCTAAAAGGATAGGTCGGATGCATACGTGTGTTTGTCACGTCGGGTGCTGAAAGAAGCGTATCACCTGCCATCCGGTGGGACACGTTAGATTTGAAAGAAAGTGCTTTGATTATATGTGGGGTAATGGGGCAAGTGGGTAGCCTTGTCACATTAGAGATGATTAAGTCGTCATAATAATTTCTCAGCTTCCTTTCGGTGATGTTCGGTAACGACGAAGAAAATTTCAATGGCTGTCGAGGGCATTGCCCTCACATTGTTCACGGTGGAGGGTTCAAAACATTGTATGTGCATATATTTCTCAGCCAACAAGAATGTTTTTCAATGTATTCAGTCACCAATCTGACGGCATAACACGATTAGAATGACTTTCAATATTGGGCTGGTGAATTTGTGTGAACGCATTTAATGAGCAATATTGCTAAAATGGTACGCGAAATACAGCGAAGTTGTTTCTATGCCAGTGGATGTTGAACAGTGGAAAGCTCTTCTCCTCAATCATTTTGACACTCTAGCTGTTTTGCACACCTCTACTGGGTGTAACTGTCTAACCAATTCACGAATCTGTTTTGCATACAGTGGTATAAAGGTTATGAATTCAATCATGGCTCACTCTACTACTGCCAAGTCATTGAAAGGTGGTCCGTATTTTCATTGAATGCTTTGAACTTGCCCTTGGTACCATAATTCAGTAAGGCGCACCTACGCAAATCTGCTCATGACAGTCTTATACTGTGCTTTTATGAGATTGGCGATTTTATCCGACTTTCTTGCACATCAGAGCGTTCCACAAATCAACGTGATTGATGTCGTGGTCAATGAATATCAATGATTCTTGGTATTAAATTTTCTGTTCCATTATTATACGATTTTTGGGACGGAATCATGAGAACTGCCACCTGAATTGCACAGTAATGTGTATCTGACTTAGGATAACAGAACTTAATAAAAAAAAGGATTCTTATTCATGAACCCATTTTTGCAATCGTCTATCATTCTGCGGAAATCTAGTCATCAATTTGTCTATACAAACTAAACTAAAATCCTATGTCGAATACAGAATATATTCCATTCACAACGTCTTACGAGAAGCACTCGGTGATTTTATAACTTCACTTTTTATTCTGGTTGAATGAAGGAATATTGTTTGATTTTTTTTATCGCGAAAACGACGCAGCAAAAGCAAAACACGTCACTTTCAAAGTACGGCTTGCTGCGACCCTTAAATCATCAAATATATAAACTCGTCTAAAAACGGGTAGATCCGCTACTAATTTGTTAAAAAAAACTTTTGTCACACATTAATTTGCTTACTTAGGATTTAAAGCAACAGCGCAATGTATGATTGGACAAGTGCATACTCAAGTTGAATGGACGCAGGCTAGAATATCTCATGGTCTTGGCCCTTGGGCGGAGCTCTTCATGAGGTCAAGACCATTTTGTTGTTAGACATCAGTTTAGATTTTCATCACTACTGATTGACCTTGGTGGACATGAAATTTCTATTTATGACGTCTCATGATCCTGGAAAAAATCAATGCAGCACATTTAGCAAAAGTTTGCGGGAGGCCAAGGACGGGGGCATTCTGTATCACATTTTTTTCCGCTTCGTGGCGCCAGCGTACTTTTGGACTTTTTGTATTAATAACCTCTGCAGGTCTTGATGTTTACAAATTTGCTGTCTTCGGGATAATTATTCAGAGGACAAAGGCGGATGTAACAGTTCTGAAAAGGATTGGATCGAAGGTATCGTGTGTCCCATCTATAACAAGGGTGACTGCTGCAACCATCGTGCCATCACGCTACTGAGCGCCGCCTACAAGTTGCTCTCCCAAATGCCGTCTGTAAACAATTGCAGAGGAGTTCGTGGGGCAGTACTAAGCGGGATTCATGGGTGCCTGCGCCACTAAGGCCAAGATATTCGCGATTCGGCAAGTGCTGCCGAAATGTCTCGAATATAACGTGCTCACAGATCACGTTTTCATCGGATTCGAATCAGCTTACGACACAATCAATCGAATTATGCGCGATTATGCAAGATTATGCACAAATATTGATTTCCAGAAAAACTGACGCGGTTCGTCTCAAAGAATTCCAACAGCGCTGACTGCACTTGGTACCAGACTTACTGGGATGAGAGGCAACTATGCTTACCACTACACCACTGTCCCTGCCCGACCAGAAGGAAATAACAAAATTATTTCAAGTTTTGTTATTCAGTTATGCCTTTTTTATAACAGAGGTTGTTAGAATTCAGATCGCGGATGTAGTTAAAATAACAGAAATTGTTACAAAAAATCCTCGAGAGGTAACAAAAAATTAGAAAACTATGATATAGACATAACATAAACAAAACAAAATTTGTAACAGTTTTGTTACGATGTAGCAAAATTATATCAGCTATTGTTATAATTAATCTTTTTCTTCACGCAGATTGTGCTTCCCAGGGTATTATATCTTAATTTGTTATAAGTATGTTACACAATTATTCAGATGAAAACATTTTTAACAAATTTATATCATAATCAGTTAGTCGTAACAAGGTTTGTTATAATTTTGATATTTTTATGTTATGCCCTTCTGGTCGGGTGTCTACCCTCTTTTGTTATTACTATCACTATTACTAATCTAACAACAGAAAGCATTGATCAACTCATTTCATAAATTTCCATTCTTTCACATACATTTTTAACCAAAACTATGAGTCATTTAGTGATGGTAGAATTTTTTTTTGTGTTCGCATTTTTGTGCACTGTTAAGTGTTGGATAGAAAATATCGGTTTAAAGACAAACTTATTCAAGCAGAAGTTAGAGTTAAAATTGATTTATTAAAGAAACATTAAACCCCCTACACAATTTAATTAATTGTGGTACTCTCAAATATCAATTGTGTTGATGGCTTCTGTTCCTGTGGCTTCATGAAAGTGACTGCATAGCTTCGTTTAAATATCTTCGCAATCCTGATGATCCATGGTTTCAGTGCTCTCAAAGTAGTAAAGAGTGTAAGTCGGCTCATTCGCAACGTTGCCACGTGTTTAGTAATTTTGGTGCTTTCCGATACAAAAAAAATCTCATTCTTCTATTTCGTTTGTTGCTCTTGATAGACTCTAAAATATCAACGGTTTGATTCTTAGCTGTCCAATACAAGATATGAAAGAGTTGCGTGGGAGCAGGACACCTGTTCGGTACAGAGGCGGAACGCCGAACAGTAGAAGGCATAGCTTCATGAGAAACGTGGACGAGGGAGACATGCCTTCTTCCCCGACAAGTGAAGTTAAGAACAGGAATGGTTTCATTCATTCATACATTTTCCAAATTTTTTTTAGCGTTTACCTTTTTTCATCAGCTGTAATCCGTAATATAGTTTATAGATAATGTGTAGGTCGTATTCTAAGCTAATACGAACAACTCAAATCTCTGTCCCTAGTTCATAACGAACTAGAGTGGGCAGAATTTATCAATGTTCTTAGTGAATGTGATTAGGCGTCAATATAGTTAATAGTCGTTTTGTTTCGTTATGCAATAGAGTGACATATTTTACTGAAATTTGTTTGAAACTACGACCTACTAATGCTTCATACATCATTTTACAAAAATCTGCTTACGAAATAATGGCAAATGAATGAATTAATGAAATCATCCCTGCTTAACGATGATCAAACTGCTTCTAAACAACGAGACAACAGGGAAAAATGATATCAGAGACAAGCTATTGACTTATCAGCATCGACAGATAGGCAGGATCTAGGTTTCATAACAGCAACTCGTGGAGTGGACATAGGAAGTTGTGTGCCAAATGTGGGAAGTACCAAGCAATCACAATTCTTAATGTAGCTTACAAAGTACTCTCTCAGATCGTCTTCGACCGTCTATCTTTATGTTGCATCAGATTTTTCAAAAGTACCGCAAATATTATGTCCCATCGCAGCACCTATTCATCGATTTCAATGTGTAAGAGGGCTTAAGGAGGAGTTAGCATGTTGTAAGAGTGCATGACTGTAAGAGCTCGACACTGAAGAAGTCTGTAAGTCGCAGTCTAAATAGGCATATCTGTCAATAGATAAGCTTTTTCTAGTTGAATTTAAAGGAATTTGCTCACGTTTACTGGGGATAGTTTGAAGAAATGTTTTAGTTTTTTATTTATTTATTTTGACGTAGGACTACGCCTTTGTTTTCTATACTGGGGTACAATAAAAAAAAACAACTTTTTGTGACCGTCACGAAAATCCGTCATGTTTTTAGCGTTAATGACTAGCGTGATGTCTTATAATTGCGTTGCTAGAGTAAATTTACTAAATGCCGAGTATTTTCAATTTCCTATCACAGACTTCAAATGTAAGTAAGGGAGATCTCATATACAGCAATGAGCGATATAAAAGGGTTACACCTTCACAAAATGCTTCATTCGCTCGGCAGCCTTGGAGCTATTCAGAGCGGCAATGAGCCAGTATTGAATTGGAAGTTGACGGTCGCAACTAACCTGGAGGGTGTTCTAGCGAGCAACCATTGGACGGGTAGTTGATGGCTCTATCGCCGTTGGCTAGGCAGCCATTGGTTATGCAGTCGGTTAACCAAGCCAGTGTATTTGTGAAAGTCGGTTGGCACAACGACGAGCAAAATAAGTGTGATTTAGTTGGCAGTCAGTGGTATGAACGGTATAAGCAAGCCACCATCATCATCGCTGATGGTAATAGTAGTAATTAGCAGATAATTGATTTCAATCATCTGCTAACAACTATTGGAAATATGACGCTAGTATTGCTAGCTAATGAATTGTCGCACAATATTAGTAAAGATGTGAGTGGCTATACGAAAAGTCCAAAGAAGATCGATAAAACATGGACCATTTAAAATCCGTCCTTTTTAGTGTGACCAATTTAATGGAATATATCTAACATATTCCAAATTCTTGTCAATTGGAAGCCAGGGTGGCTAAAAAAGTTTCAGCCTTAAATATTTTGCACAATTTCAAACACGGCTCGGAAATTTGAACGACCTCTATATTATTCCGAAGTGCTAATATAAAGCTACCTTATGCCAAGGGTAGCATGCCAACTAGAACTTTTACACATGGCGACCGTCACGAAATATTGAAACAAATGATTATAGCATTCATTACACATTGCTACGTAGTCCTATGTCACCTTTGCGTACAACCTCATTGTGCTGTTTCTTGTAGTTCTTTTTTTTTTAAATGATCCAGTGAAGTGCTAGTGTTAATTTTCCTAGTTTGCCAATTACAATCGATTTACCAATACGCTCGTAAAAGTGTTTTTTAAAAAAATGATGGAAAAAGTGAACAGATCAACAGCCTCAACTGAATTTTGTGCTGAAATACTGTGATACAGATGCAGTTTAATGGGCCGTAGAATCAGCATAAGCAAGTAAGTCAGACATTGGATCACTTATAGAAACTTTATTTCGTATCATCGAAGATGACACCGTAGTGAAAAGTAAGGCGAACTTGAAACATTTCAAATGAAATTGATAAAATAATTGGACGATCACCTAATGTATCTGGAACCATTGGGAAGTTAAGGTCTTCCTTACAAGTTTAAATTAATTTGTTAAATTCAAAATCAAACACCAAATACTCCTCAACTAGCTTATTTTGTATAATAAACCCAGCAAGTCAGATATTGTCTTATTTTCAGGACTTCAAGGAACTTCCATTTAAATATTAATCTTAAAATGATCAATCCCAATTTCATCAATCCCATTTCACTTCCCGTTCCTGCGGGTATAAAATTGACCCTATTTGGTGGTCCTTAACCTCTTGTCCAGTAACTCGTATTCCTTCTTCCTCGTGGTGCCGACTGGGGGAAGAGTAACCATAGATAGCGTGGGATTCTAATCAGGGCTGTGCACTATGGTCCTCCGGCGAGACAGGGACAGCCGTAAACATCAGAAGCACAGGAAAAACACAATGTTAATAAGGACCGAAACAACCGGCACAAACCTGGGTGGCGAAAATGGTTTCTTCAATGTCAGCATAATCACCGTGCCCAGCCCTCACCTAGGAAGTGACGATGACTATAAGGACGCTTTTATTCGCAGCTGTAACTGGAAATCGTTACCGGAGATCTTAATGCTCATGTCGGCCAGAAGGAGGAATTCAGACCGGTTATAGGAAAATTCAGCGCACACCAGCATACGAACGAAAACGGCCTCTGACTCATCGACTTCACCGCCTCTAAGAATATGGCCATACGTAGTAACAACTTCCAGCACAACTTCTCACCACAACAGACCGCATCACAAATCAACCACGTTTCAATTGATGGAAGGCATTTCTCGGATATTATCGACGTCAGGACCTTTCGCGACGCAAACATCGGTTTTGACCACTACCTGGTTATGTTCAAAGTGCGCCAAAGACTTTCCGTTGTAAACAATATTCGGCACCGACGCCTGCCACGGTACAAACTGGAAAGACTAAAGCTTCCCAGAGTCGCAACTGATTACGCGCAAAGCCCAGAAGCTGCGTTGCCGGATGAAGGAGAGCTGACCGAAGCCCCTCTTGAGAACTGCTGAAGTAGTGTCAACGCACAAAGCAGCCATTAACAGTGGAGTAATACAAACAGAATCGAAAACGGCAAACGCATCTTTTCCGAGATTAGAAGCTCCGCCATGAAGACTTGGAATCCAAAGAAATAGAGTAGTTGTATTGTTCTAAATAAATATGAAATTTCTACAAGACACTCAATGCTCAAGGCTTTGCCGAAATGTATCGGATGAACGTGAGGTGACTTCATCGCAACTCCCACGATAAGCGATGTTAAGGATGCCATCAAACTACTTAAGGACAACAAGACAGCTGGAAAGGATAGTATCGGAACTTATAAAAATTGGCCCGGATAAGTTGGCAAATTGTATGCACCGAGTGATAGTTAGGATCTGGGATACAGAACAGCTACCGCATCAGTGGAAAGAGGTAGTTATATGCCCAATGTACAGAAAGGGTAACAAGTTGAAATGTGAGAGCTACCAAGTGATCACTATTCTCAACGCGGCCTACAAAGTGCTTTCTTACATCATCTCCCGCCGTCTATCGCTACTAGCAAGCATATTAGTGGGAATTTCTCAAGCCGATTTTGATCCTCCGAAAGTGTCGCAAATATTCATCGATTTCAAGATCACAGACGATACTAGTGATCGTGAAGAGCTATGGAAGATGGCCATAAGAACGATTGGACAAGAACGATTTTCCCGGGAAACTGAATAGACTGATCAAGGCAACGATGGATGGTGTACAGTGCTGTGCGAAGATATCTGGTGCATTATCGAACTCGTTTGAAACACGCAATGGAGGTGATGGTCTTTCCTGCCTCATATTCAACATTGCGCTAGAAGGTGTTCTGAAACGTGTGGGCTTTAAAATGCGTGGTACGATTTTCAATAAATCCAGTCAATTCATTTGCTTCGCTGACGACATGGACATTGTCGGAAGAACGTTCCAGGTGTGAAGCAGAAAAGGTTGTATTAAGGGTGAATACATCGAAGAGTAAGTATTTGCAGGCAGGAGGAAGCGAGTGCGATAGAGCTCTCACAGGCAGAAGTGTGATTATCGACGGAGCTCGAAGTTTACTTCGGATGATTGGTGACGTCGGAAAATAACTGCAGCAAAGAAATTCAGAGACGCATAATAGCCGGAGGTAGTGCTTACTATGGACTCCACAAGACCCTTAGGTCTGGTAAACCCCCGTACTAAAAGTACCATATACAATACGCTGATAAGATCGGTTGTTCTCTACGGGCATGAAACGTAGACAATGCTCGAGGAGGACCTGCAAGCACTTGGAGTTTTCGAATGACAGGTGCTTATGGCCATCTTTGGCGGCGTATGTTATAATGCATATGGAGGAGAAGAATGAACCACGAGCTTGCGAACCCAGTCTCCATCAAGTCGCTAAAGCTGGAAGGGTGCAATGGCCGGGACACGTTGTAAGGATGCCAGACAACAAGTGGAACCAGAACTTGGAAGTGTAGCAGTTTCTTAGCGCAACATTGTGGCGAAGTTGCGTTCCTGAAGGGACATTGGAGCATTGGAAAGTAAGTGAAGTATTGCACTAACATTTTCAAATCAAAATTGGTCATTAGAACTCTTGTTGTATTTTAGCAATTCAGTTGAATTTATTGACGTTTCAAGGTTTTCTTAAAATTAACCCAATCCACTTTGAAATAAAATTCGATTTTTCATTGTTCTCTGAAGATTTAAAGTCTTGTAGTGTTTCCGATATGTTATAACGTTTCATTAATTTTATTTGGAGTTGTTTCTCGAATTTTAACACGATGCCACTTTCATTCGTCCATCAATACGAAAAAAGTCTTTCGCGTATATCAGTCAGGTCTGCAATACAGAAACTGGCTGTTTTCATTGAAATTGTAAGGAGTAATCCCAATTTTATTCGCTAGGTACTGATCTCCTGTTTATAAAGGTGTTGTAAGTATAAATCTCATGAAAATCGGGAATGTATTTTAAATTTAAGACCAAAATAATAAAATTTTCCTCGTCACCGAAGCTCCCCGAATAATACCAAACCGCCATAAATATTCATTCGACTCGGTGTCTCCGTTTTTTCGGAAATGAATATTTAAAATTTGCCTCTCGCAAGTGCCATTAAACCGTCAAGTGTCATTATGTGGTATACTCAACGCGGAAAGTATGTCACTACACTTCTACTCCACTCAGCCACATTAGCGTTTAAAGCCACTTTTTTTTTTGTTCAAGGACTTCATATCCTGTGTCACTGTGACTTTTCATCCATATTGACGATGGAACTTGTAAAATGAAAAGACTGGCATCGAGAAGACAGAAAAACCATACAGGTACCCCACAAAACTCAATCTTCTCGAAAGCGGATGTACGCTATTTGTGATTTTAATTGATAAAAACCCCCTCGAGTAATGCAATTTCGTTCTTTTCCGTCTGCGATCATCGCGGAGCATATACATACATTTTGTAAGCTGAGCACCGTTGCCCGCATTCTCTCACATCTTTCAATACTCAAAGCAAAGAATAGGGGTGAAAAAGCGGGCGAACGCGAGCATGTTATTTTCCGCTGCCTACTACTACTACCTCCTGCTAGGATGGCAATCGCTTCGTCCCCTTTCAGACAACGACTATGATGTTACCATGGTCACAGTAGCCGCTCGCCTGGACTATGATAGGAAGAATATGATTGCAACGGCTACGGCGGTGCATGCGAGAAGACCGGGGGAAAGCCACCCTCAAAAATGACATTTATTATGTATGAGTGCATAAACAGGAGATAAAAAAAAACTGACGAAAAAAGGAAAATGTTTGTTTTTGCTTTCCAGCGTTCTGCCCCGTCGAGACTTACCGTATTTGTTAATTCCGTTGCGTTTGGTGTCGGAAGATTTATCCATGCCACCCAACGGTTCCAGTTCCATGCTTTCGGCCATAGCCACCTTGTAATCGTTTCGGCGCTTCATGGTGTGCTTTGGTTGGATTGGAAGATTGGATTTGTTCTTCCTAAATCGATTCTCGAAAACTTTGGCCCACTTGTTGAGTTGTTTCTGTTCTGGTTTTGTTTGCTACGTTATACTATGTCACTAAACTTGCTCTATGAATACGACTAGCAGCTAGGTGAGATAAAATTTGTAGTTTTGTCTGTGTATATATATAAATTGTCGATATGATTCTGGAAAGCAGAGATATGATATCTTTTGTTAGAAGCTATAATATTTATTTGCATATGTTGTGCTTACTCACATAAGTGTATAGTGTTTGATAAAGTAGAGATATCGGTTTTGATATGATGATTACTTAAAAAGATGTACAATAGTCGCCATTCACGCTAAGAAGCTTACGATACAAAGAGATAAATATCTGATAATGGTTCTTCTCTAAATGCATACAATGTTGGTAAACTTTCGGTTGTTGATGCTGCTGCACAAATTACTCAAGCGTTTGTAAAGAGCACGGTTCGATTAAATCTTTTGACGTCGTCGTAGCCGTCGTGGAATACAGCGATAATATTGTTATTCTTCTAACAGAGGGGGACTGAAGTTTCTAGATTGAGTATGCTATTCTGCTACACGCTGGGTTTTATGGAGGGTGACCAGTTAAAAGTTTGAAAGGCACATCAATTTCCTAGAGACGATGATGGTTCCACAATACACTTTTCAAAAAGAGAGGCTCTAGTTCACAAAATGATTGTTGTTCGTATTTATTTGTTGTTACTCTTGTACACCCACTGATTGTTTTCTTGCTAAATGCGTCACAAAGCCGATTGTAGTCTTCAATATTTTTCACACTCCTGAAATGACACCATTTTCTCAGCATCCAAGTCACGTTCCATAGCGATACACTGCGAATGATGTTATGAGTTGGAAAGAGTTACACTGACAGTAAACTGCGAAAAATATGCATCTATTCCATAGTCCCTTCAAAAGGAGACCAAGAGATGAACTACTGTGTCGATACTGATAAGCCACGAACTTTTGGTTCAACACTGCTGAAAGCTTCTTCTTCTAAACACTTCACTAAACAACTATCGTCTATTAGTGTTTCTGATGGTGGTTGGGAATCCATTTTCTTGATTGTGCGTACGGAGATTTCCATGCGAAAAGCGCTGCCTCCCGAAAGGTCAGGATTTTCGCTGTTGTAGAACTGATTTTCGACTGACTCTCCCTCCACTATCCTCGTCCTGTGCTGCTTCGTCGTCGCCGTTCACTAGGGAAACACAACATGCGAAGAAGTCTGGTCGTGTAGAGGTATCAGAGTACCGAAAGCGAAAGCCTGTTGTTGGTGGTATTGATTTTGTCCTGGAGGATATCAACAAATGGTGCGCAAGCGTCCACCGTCACTAGGGGCAAGGATTATGTTGCAAAGAGGTTGATCAAGTTTAATAACAGTGGTGAATTTGAACGGGACAAGATATTATTTTGCCAATACTTATGTTTGACCTAGCCATCAATAGACGATCGTTTTACTCCTATACAACGATTTTCAATTAATTTTAAAAGACTTGGATGACTTGGGTAATTTATACTAGAAATGAACGAGACATAGAGCCAAGGTTATGCGAAGGAATGAAGCATAGCAACGGATCTGGAGTTCGAGAATGTTGAGGAAAAAATACTATGATATCTAGTGAAGACCGGGTAGACTTGATCCATAGTTTCGTATCTCATAGACGTAATAGAAAATTTGGGGTTTTCATCTCAGCAAAATGAACAGTTTTGTCTGAAGCCAAATACCAGACAAACCAATTTAAAACTTGATTGTTTGCAGATTTCCAAAATAAAATCTTCAAGTAACTTCCAAAGATATTTTTTTCCTAAATTATAGATTTTTCTGCATGATTCAATTGGAAATTTTTCGACCAGTTTACTTTAATGACGTGCCTAGCACTGGAATAATCTGAAATGCAATTTGATCAAGATTTTGTGTTGTTATTTGTGATTTTCATGCTTCGAATAAAGGGTTAAAACGGATGAGTGGACTCGTATGCAGCGACACTTACACGCAATCCAAGGGAACAGTGAAGTTCTCCTTCCAGATGCAAGTTCAGACCAAAAAGCAGCAATAAAATCGAGCCCTTTTGCGACAGAATAAACCCAATAGATGGAGTCGCAGTTCCCTCCTTCATTATACGGAATTTTAAAGATAGGGATGAGGCAGTGCCACGCTCCCAATTCAAATCGCTTCACTTAGGTGCCCTGATGGTCCCTCCTTTTTCCTTATGTATCATTTGTATTGGATAATTTTTATAACGTTGATTTCTTACATTGATGCTAGCGAATTTTACTGAAAATTATAATATTTTTTATTATTTAGGCATTATTCTCAGAACGTCGATAGCTACTAGTTCTCTGTTGAAAATGATGCGGGACTCTTACTCGTGATACACGCCAATCCTTTTACTGAAGATTCGGTACGATTCGGTTTTACGACTGAAAAAGGAGCGCTTTCCGAACAATCTGCTGTCAAACCATTCGAGAACCAACCACTACGAGTGCTGCAAGTGAATCGAGCTTTATATGTTGACTTCTGACAAACGCTACATATTTGGTTACGTTTACCATGCCCCACGGTTGCAATACAAATAGACGGTGTTATTAAATGGGCAACAAAACCAAAGTCGTCCATCAAAATGATTTGGTATGTACTCACCATGTTCTGTAATTTGATAGTTTTGTTCGTTCGCGCGATAGTTTTGCTCTACGGCAGTGTAATCAATTTGCATTGTTCTTGTTTCATGAGCCCGGTCGCTTTTGTTGTAGCAGCAATGTGCGAGTAGAAAAATACTCTGCGATTTACTTTCGGCAATGGAATGGACAAATTTCGGCAAAGGCTTGGATGCGGAGCTTGATGAAATTGAAGCTGCATATAGGATTGCTAAGGAAAAGTCCCTCCTCGTCAAGTTCAAATCTGAGCGGTCGATGTTGCACACGTTGACCGCCAACTCGGACGAACTGATATTATGGGAATGAAAGAAAGGTAAAAGTGCACATGTCGAATGCCATCATATCTGCATCATATCTGCTTTGCGCGAATATACGATCTCTCACCGGAGGTTCCCAATCAGGAGATCGATAGGGTATTGTCGAAATGATTTTGTTTCATTTTTCGCTATCGACCGTAAGAAAAAATGCTACTTTTGTTATGGGCAAAAATGCTACACATCAATTCAGTTTAAAAAAATCGTTGTGTGCGTGAGGTTATGCAGTGTATTAAAGGGTGTTTCGATCAAAATTTGGTCGACTTAAACTTGACGCATTTCCTTTCATCATGCATTAACAAATTTTGCACACCCCTCATTTTGAAGATTTTGAGCCTCTATTTTGATTTTGAGATTAGCACTTCAGTTATCAAAATGTCGTCGAAGGAAGAGAAGCAACGCATCAAAATTTTGCACGTGCATGGCGAAAATCCAAACTACTCCTACCCCAACCTCTCCGTCCGAGATGTCGCAAAGAAGCTGGGAGTGGCGCCTTCAACCGTGGATAGAGCTAAAAAACGTGCTGGACTGTCGACATACAAGAAAGTGGTGACTGCAAATCGCGACGATAAACAAAACACGTCGGCCAAAGCACGATCGCGAAAGTTGTACACGACGATGCTGACGAAGTTTGGTTGGGTGATACTTACGTAAAGGCAGACTTTAAACAGTTTCCTGGACAGGAATTTTATACGGCAACCGGACGGATAAAGGTGGCAGATATTTTCAAGCACATTAAACTGTCAAAGTTCGCGAAGAAATATCAGGTGTGGCAGGCCATCTGTACCTGTGGCTTGAAGAGTTCTATTTTGGCCTGATTTGGCATCTTGCCATTACGGAAAAAAGGTCATGGAGTGGTATGCTGCCAACAACGTTCAAGTGGTGCCCAAGGACAAAAACCCTCCCAACACGCCAGAACTCCGCCCAATCGAACAATATTGGGCCATCGTCAAGCGGAACCTTAAGAAGACTCAAAAGGCTGTTGTGAGCGAGAAACAGTTCAAAGCAAACTGGCGTTCTGCGGCGAATAAAGTGGACAAGGAGACTGTACAAAATCTTATGGCAGGTGTTCAACGAAAGACCCGGCAATTTGCATACGGTAAAAAGGAAGCTTAACTGAATATTTCTACTGTATTCTGTATTAACTGAACTTGAAAAAGAAAAAGAATTTGACTTATTAATAAAAACTTTGATCGACTCACACACATAAATGTTTGACCAAATTTTGATCGGAACTCTCATTAGTTGATGAGTGTGAGATTGGAGTCCGAAAGTATGGCTCACACAAAAAAAAACGATCTAGATTCATAATGTAGATTCGAACTGTAGCCGACAGCGTAATGGCTCTTGATGGTAACCATTCAGGCACTTCATCAAGCTATAAATAATAGAATAATAACCCAACAGTTGCTTCGATTGTCGAGGCACTCAGCGGTATAGCAATGAAGGCAAACGAATATGCTTCCTCCTATCTGTGTGCAAACTGTCGCTCGCACACACTTGCATGGCTTCGTTTGCTTCATAAAACGCTTTGTTGATCAAGATGGGCAAAATTTCCTTTTCCGAATCATTCGGCTTTCTCAAGAAATGATTGTAACATTTGCGTGGCGCATTTTTTGCCACTATTTCAACTTTTGGGCGTATACTTGTGTGCTTGGGGCGTACATGGATGTGAGGCAGAAAATCCCTTCATCGCTGCATTTTGCCAGCTGGAAGGGAAAAATATATTACCAAGACAACAAGGACAAATGCGTCATCTGCAAGGAAGAAGGACACCTGAAAACTTTTTGTCCGGAATGCTTGGCAAGAAAAGGAACAGAGCGGTACACTAAATGAAATGTACGGATGTGCAGTAACCGGAGACACACCCACCGTAGGATCAGAAGCTGGAGGTGTGGTAGAATTGAAAACGCTAGAGGTGCCGGAAGAAGAAATGGAGGCATGCTGGTGGACACTGGAATTCGTAATGAACCGAAGAAGATTGATACTTACGATCGCGCGTTAATAAAAGTAATCTACATTTTTTGCCTATGGCTCCGTAAAGCTACGCGATTGAGCCGTACAAATAAACAAACTGAAAAAAAGTAAACTGCCTCTCACCAAAGTGGGTTTGGTATCAATGCCAGTCGGAACCGATGGGATTTTTAAGCCGAAAAATCTTTGATCACGTCTTCCTTCAGAACGGTTGGTTGACGGGTTCGATATGTAGGGTCCAGGTCGTCTCCCTGACCTTATGTAGATACCATGTAGATACAAAAAAAAAAAGAATTTGGTTTTTGCGAAGAATCGGGTGCTGTAGAAGGCTTCCAGTGACGAAGATTTGAAAAATAATAAATTCTAGCTTTCGTTGGGAATTGAAATAATGCCCATTTGTGATTTCTGCCTATTTTCACATTAATTTAGCAGTAACTAGATACCGGCAGACTGCTGAATCTAGGCACATACCAACAGAATATATTAACCAACGAAACTATTCGACTTCTACGTTAATCAAGTGTTGTCAACTGTGAGTAAAACATGACCACTTCAGACCAAAAAGTCTTACCTCAGTCCGTTGAAGTCAAACACCGGGAGTTTAGTTTTTAATTTAACGATTTATTCAAATTTATTGAATTATCGAAGCAAAATATATAATAATTTACTATATTTGCTAGTGATTTTTATGGCATATCATGAAGTTTAAGCGTCTGCTTTGTTTCTACGTTGCATTATATCTTTAAATTAGCACTATCATATGTACATAATAATGTTTTTTTTTTTAATATATATAAATATAATTATGGTTGTATAATATCATTTGTCTTGATCTTCTTTGTTTAATCAATTAAGTGTTTTAGCGTCTAAAATCGATTTAAAACCTGATAATGTGTGTGTCTCTTTTCCCGTTCACTTGTTTACTTATTCTTGCTTGTTTTTACGATTCGATTTAATTCGATTTTGTTGTTTTGCTTGTTGATTTTGTTTTGTTTTGTTATTCGTATTTCGTCTCTTCGATTAACCGAGACTGTGCATATATCAACTTGTTACATTACATCACTTTGCATTTTTCCTTAAGATTACCGCTACCCTCGCCTTCGGCTCCTCCTGCGGCAGCAGCAGCTGCGCCATCCTTCTTGGTTCCATTTGCTTTGTCCTTTGGTTCTTCCTTCTTTTTTTCCTTCTCCTTTTGCGTTTTCTCTTTCTCCTTGGCTTGCTGTTTTGCCTTCTCCTTCTTTTCCTTCAGCAGTTTCTCCTCCTTTGCTTGCTCTTTCATCATTTTCTTCTTGTTTTTCTTTTTGTTCTTGCCGTCCAACTGCAGAGAAACGTTCCGATTCTTTTCCATGTTAAGCAGTTCCTAAAATTTTCGAATTTTAGTTAGCTGGGCGTTTATTTTGAAACGATATGTGCACTTACCTGGAACAGCTCGGTAACATTGTGGTTTTCCTTGGCCGAGGTTTCCATGAAAGAGATACCCCAGGTGGCAGCTTCTGTTTGGCCTTCGATGTTGGTAACTTCTCGCAATTCTTCCGGTTCATCGCACTTGTTTCCGACTAACATTACAGGAATCTGGGAAATCTCCTCCCCCTGAATCGAGTTTGAAAAGTTAATTAAATTTCCTATTGTTTCATTCTGGCAGACACCACACTCACCTTTAGCTCCCTAACCAGGCTCCAAATGGGTTTGAGCTCCTCCAGACTCTGCTTCGAGCACACTGAGTATACGAGAATGAAGGCATGACCTTTGGTGATGGATAGTCGTTGCATGGCCGGGAATTGATGCGACCCGGTGGTATCGGTGATTTGTAGTGTACATATGTTTTTGTTGCAACTAATCACCTGGGAATTGAATGGAAAAGAATAATAAAACATTTGTGTGGATGAGGGTGTGGAATGAACGGATTGCGATTGAAAGGAAGAGAGAGAATTTATAACTTTCGCTTCGATGGCACGTCGTCCTCTGGTTGCAGTCGTGTTGAACTATTGAGATGGAAAAGGGGAATGAGAGTTCCTATTCGATTTTTTTTCAGGTTCCAGTAAGGCAACTTTTTGAAAAAAAAAATAGAAGCAATGGGCTGGAGTAACAATTTTGTTTCTTTTTAGAGATTTTTAAAAGGGCATAGGGGCATCATTAAATAAACTATACGATTTTCTAAAAAGAAGACGTCGACAATCTGAAATATTTAGGTGGTTTTAAACAAAGCAAGTTTCGAATTATGACCAATATAAGGCTAGCATAAAAATTTGCTCATCAGGTTTGACACCTTTCCGACTTCGATGGGCATAGAACTGCTTTGCGCTTTAATAATAGCTATTGATATACATCAAGCGTTAAAAGTCTATAATAAGAATATTGGCTGTCCGTTGAATTATGTGAGATAGTTCTTAAGTAACCTTTAATTTTTTCCTCGGATTTTTCTATCTAGCGTAGATGTTCCCATCATTAACTCACTGTTCCCATATTTTTCTTATCTCTGGGCTTTTTGAGCTTATTGCTCATCTCAATTAGTTTATTGCCTGCTTCTCAGTTTAGTGTTCTCATTGATATCATTAAGTGAAAGCTTTCGATACCTGGTACTATTTTTGCATTAGTATGATTGTGTGGCAAGAACAATCATATCATATGCCGACAAAATCGAGAAATTATCCTTTAGTATTCTTCCTAGAACAGACTGACAATCCAACTCAGCATGGTGTTGCTTTGAAGCTGGGCCTTTACCGACTAGGCGAAGAGAGGACGGGAAAGACACAATCTATCAGCTGTGAAAAAAAAAGTCTCATCTCAGTAGAACAAATGCTGTGAGCAAGTGCGTTTTCTAAAATGCACTGAAATTGAAGAAAGATTTGCTTATTATCTCCAGTATACTTTCATGATCATGACATATTCTGAATCCTTACCCGACGGCTTTCAACCAGAATTTACGAGGAAATAATACTTTTTTACTACTTAATTTACTATAATTTCAAAATAATCTGAACATGATTGAATGAAAATCTTGCGTGACAAATCATTCCAAATTCTTCCATCGAATTTCGTCTAGAGTACCTAACAAATCAGAATTCAAAACATGATTTGATGTTTACTCGTCTACATTGAAAAAGAAAACGGTTTTCATCACTATTCCAGGGGATTTTCCTGCCCTATGGTGGTGAATCCACCATCCTCATCATCTCAGTCATCTGCAATCAATCTGTCAGTGATACACGTTGCTTTACAGAAGCCATGGCGAATGTAGTAAAGGACCTCCTTACTACCACCGCCTGAACCCTGGACGAAGGAATCAGCCATTGTGGGACACTTCGTGTCGATGAGATACAGAAGATCCGGCATCTACAAGATCATCACCTTGCTGGACAAAGGTAAGACAATTGAGAGGATCGGAATGTCCACCGCAAATCTGAGGGAAAAGTGGTGAAGTCCCGCCATACCTAGGACCGTTGAACCGTGGAAGCGCAAGGCTTAGCCAGCCGTCTAGAAGCAGATGGCCATCAACCAGACGCAGTGGCTGAAGACAGTGGTCGAGGAGATTCTCCCGGACGATAAGATATATCTAATCCTGAGTGCAACGACTGATAGGGGACCGGTTATTTCACGTCCCACAACAAGGAGGTGAGCAATGAGGACAAGTTTATCTCCCACGCCAAGCTCCCGAAGAAGGTTCTCCTGTGGCTGACCATCAGCGAAAAAATTAAGACGAAGCCTCGATTACTTGAATTGATCGTCTTAGCGAAACAGAAAACACTCCTCGTTGAACTTCAAATCACGCGCAATGAGCACTTTATTGGTCATCCGTTCCCAGAGGTGGTGTCCGTTCGGAGCAAAACAGATCATCGCCGCCTCACGACTTTTGTTTTCCAATTTCTTCCGCTGTTGATTAGGCATCCAAACATATGCCTTGCAACCGAATTTGCGCCGCTTTTCAAAATCTGACTTCGCTTTCGTCCAGCGCACTAGTCGGACTGCGGTTCAGCAAATACGTGCCCATCAGCGCCGCCTCTGACCACATACTTTTCGGTAGGTTACAGCCGATCAAAACCGTCCTCACTTTTTGACCAACGTCCTGTTGAACCGTTCCGCAACACCGTTTCGCTTGTAGTACTCGCATTGCTCGTTCGAACAGTCCTTCCGGCCCTGGGCTACGGTTAATTTACTGATCAATTTGCCCACACACATCACAGTGTACCCTTCCCAACGGTGTGGCTGGTTCTCGGGTACCATCGAACGGTTCTCTGCATTGCTTTACAAGCACGCACGTGTCGCAGAAACCAATACGTTTCGGCTTCGGTTCGAGCCCTGTCACCATGTTTGACCAGGGCATCTATAGCCGACCATGCCAGTTGGTACTCACCTCCGATGTACATAGTTTGGCTGACCCTCCATCGGTTTCCAACTCTAGCTCGAGCTCGTACAGGCTACGTCGTAACTGGGTAAAAGCAATACTGTCGGCATCGTGCTTTATTACCGCCTTCTCCGTGCCATTGTTCCGTGTGAACAGCACATCTATGACAGCCTTCGACATCTTCTTTACCCACCGATAGCATGGAGATACACCGCGTTCTTCATTTCGAACCGCACACCTTGTATCGTGATACCTTTCACGATGCCTTCGTACTCACCAACCAGGGACACTTCATTCTTGGCGACATCTACGACAAACGGCTCCTTGAGTTTTCGCCCCGCATGCAAATAGCTCCTGTTGTTCACATGGTGGTCGCTGCACCCTGAATCAACGACGAAAATTGTGCTTTTGTGGTCCTCGGCCGGTTCGGTTCGATTCACCACAAAGGTAACGGCTTTACCTTGAGTTGACATCGTTCCTGTGTTCGTCCTTCTTCACACGAAATACCCACTTGTGAATTGGGACGACAGTATCAAATCGGCCCATCTCGTTAAAAGGTCGTTGGAAGAGATGGACCGCGTGAAAGTCCCTGTGGTAACGAAGAACGCGAACCCTCCGAACATTTCCCAGATGCGATAAATCGAGCATTTCTGGACCATACTTCAAATCTATTCCAACAACTTTGTGGCCAATTCCGAGAAGTAGCTGAGCGAAAATGCGAAGAACGAGCTGAAGCAAGCTTTTCTACGGCTATGGCCAAGGTGTTAGCTAACTGCCGTAAAACCGCTCGCCAGGCTGTGGAAGTATTTTTGTGAAATGATCAATAAATGTAAGATTTAAGGAAAATTTATTCCCTGGATTTAATCTTCGTAACTTTTACTTTCAGCTCCTCCCGAAAACTTTCTATTTTTTAATGCATTTCCTTGAAGGGTCACCCCAAAATTTTAAACGAGAAACGCTCAATACACGGAATAAGATCTGGTCAGAATTCTAAACTTGATTTGGTTCGAATCTGGAGTGCAATTTCGTGCAAGATACTGAGAAAAATATGCTTGAAATGATGTTAGAGACCTGAAAGTCTGCTTAGAATATTGATAGAAATGAGAAAGATAGGACACAAACTGATTTCACAATGCTGAGAAAGATACAATACACTTCGATTATATGTATGTCCATGACAATAAGCTCTTCCAATATTGATTTCACGAAGATTACAAACCAATTGTAGAAATCAACAACAGCGGTAGATTGAAGAACTGGTCCTGTACATGTTGATAATATATGTTTGTTGAATTGATTTGACTTTTGCGAAAAATCGTCATTAGAGTGTCGTGTAAATATAATCGAGGTATGCCTGTATGTTCTCAATTCGTATTAGTAATGACGATCGTGGAAGACATTCCTCAGTAGAACTTGCTGAAAAAGATAGACATGATTCTATCATAATTCGGAGCAGAATTAGATTAGATTTCTAGATTCCATCTGTAAAAAAATCTTCCAGGATACTATAGAAGACTGGCATAAGATAAGTGTAGAGCCACGCATAAGATTCTGGTTCGAATAAAATTAGAATCCTGCGTAAGGTTCGTTAAATATTCTAAGATAGATTCAATCAAAACCATCAGAAAATATGAACAATCTTGATTCTCATACATGTTTACATGTTTTAATTAAAAATTCAAGAAGGGTTCCTTCATAAAACTGAAAAAAATCACATTTGAAGAAAATTTATATGCTGATAAATATTCGCTTTCAAATTCGTCAGGAACCCCAAGTTGAATTCGCTCATATTTAAAAAAAATGCTCTACAGGGTGCGGCAGAAAATAATGCGGAAATGTTCAAACTTGAGTATTGGGTTAGTTCGTGTGGCTAGTGACTAATTTCTGTCGAAAGTGTATTTGTTTGTGTTTACTTTCAAGTGTTGCATCTAAACATTCTATTTGTTTTATTGCAAATTCGCCAAAATGTTCGCGAAAGAAGTGATCACCAGTTTGTTGCTCGCCCAGAAGAAGCCGAAAGAGATTGCCAAGGTGGCAGGGTGCCATTTGGCAACAGTTTGCCGCATAAAAAAGTCCCTGCAGGATGGTCCTAAGCAGCGGAAGCCGGGAAGCAGACGTCCGCGCTTTGCACGCACGCCGAACGTGATCTAATCGGTCCGTGCAAAAATTGCTCGCAACCCGGTGCGTTCCACAAGAAAACTTGCAAAGATTTCGGAGAAATCCATGCGAAGAATCATCAAAGAAGACCTGCATGCATCTTCCAGAGCCAGAGTGAAACGCCACTTGATTACGGACCTGGTCAAGGAACTACGAGTGACTCGTTCCAAGAGATTGCTTTCCTTGTTGAAGAAGGAAAAAATGATAATCCTGTTCTCCGACGAAAAGCTTTTCAGCATCGATGCTGTAAAAAGTGAAAAAGTGAAATTTATATTTCAAACCAAACATCCGGCTGGTGTCATGATGTTTGGCTTGGTGGGGTCCAACAGTTTGAAAATGCCGCCTGTTTTCATTGATGCTGGAGTTAAAATCAATACCGACGTGTATATCGGTATTTTAAAGGACCAAGTGCTTCCCTGGGTGAAGGCCAACTTCTCCGAGAACCAAAACGTTGTCCTACAGCAGGATGCTCCGCCGTGTCACACGTCCAATCGAACCCAACAATGGTTGAACGATAACATGAAGTTTTGGCCGAAGGATTTGTGGCCCCCTAGCAGTCCAGACCTTAATCCGTTGGATTATTCGATTTGGGCATATGCACGGGCCTGCAAAACATCACACCCTAGTGTGAAAACCCTGAAGTCAACCATAACACGCACATGGCAGTCAATGTCGGAGGACTACGTCCGAAAGGCATGCTCTGGCTTCCGGCGTCGGCTCGAGGATGTTATTAATAAAAATGGAGGACACATTGAATACATTTGTTTAAAAGGACTTTATAAAGATAACTGCACTCGAAAATGTTGATATTATTGCTTGAATTAGTTGAACATGGGATTCGGGAACGGATTTGCTCAGTATCTTTAGTGAATGTGCAGAATGTGCAAAAAAAGGCGCGTAATTCTGTGTAGCTCGAATCATAAGTTGTAGCATATGACTTCCTTTGGAAAAAAATGTCAAGAACGCTGTGAAAAGTATAAGTTTGGAGCTTATTTTACCCCAATTTCCCGTGAGTTCTGTTGTTTTCAGCAATTTTATTCAAACTGACCAAATGAACCCGGCCAATAAATTTGTCCAATTTAACCAACATGGCATGAACTTGACAGATTTTAGCTTTGGATAGCTTCTCTTAACTATGAAGGAGACTATGGCGCTGAATAAGAAATACCTTAATGTTTTATGTATGTTGTAAATTTCAATTACTGTCATTAATTTAATTTTTATGTGACCTCGTATTCACTTATGAATGTTTCCTATAGTAATTGCAAAACTAAGGGACACTTCACTTGTTTACTTTTTAAAAATAAATTTAAAAAAAATCTGAAACGCTTTTCTAAACAATCACTAGTAAATTAGTAATTTACGCGCAACCGACACTGAAGAGGTCTGAAGTCGCTGACGAAATAGGCATATCTGTCGAAAGATAAGCTTTTTCTAGAGGAATTTAAAGGAATCTGCTCGCGTTTAATAATGATAGCTTAAGAAAGTATTTCTTTTTTTTTTTTTTTAGTTTAGAGAAGTGAACAAGTGAAGTATTAATTTAAATATTGCTTGTTTTTCAATTACAAGAATAATGTTTACTGATCAAATAAAGTTTAAATAAGAAACACTCCTGGCAAAATATGCTCCAAATATATACATAGCGCACACCAATTGCACACATGCAGAATGAATTTCTTGACACTTCACCTCACACGAAGTCATACGATACAGCTTATGGTACGAGCGGCTGACAATTACGAGCCATTTCGTTGCAAAAATCCCCACTGTGCAATCCCAGCCAGACAATATCCCTTAGTAGATGCTTAAGGTTTTCAAACATATCTAAATTTATCAAACATGCCTATCAATCTAAGAAAGATACGTGTACAAGTAGCGTTTTTATCTCAATCTTTTCGCTTTCGCTATTTTAAGTACTGCGGCTACAAATCATTGGAAATAGAAGGATTATTATTAAGGTATGCGCACAGAAAATCTAGCCATGGTTTATTAGTCACATCTTTTTTATTTGTCAATATAAAGATGTCACCAATACCACGAGCGCAATGCCTTTGTGTGTGTGAACGTTTTGACATACGGTTTGCTGTCACAAGAGCATTGTGTTAAAAATGGAGTCGAAAGAACAATAAGTGCGTGAAAAACGTTTGCACTAAAGTGTGGAAAATCCGTCTACGTCGCATCATGACATAGCAAAATCACTCGGAGTCCCTCGTTCAACAGTAAATAGCGTTTTGAAACGCTTCCGGGATCGGTTGACTCTCGATCGGAAAACAGGATCTGGCGGCAAGCGGAACGACAACGTCAAATCGGGATGCAGTGCTTCGGTTGATTAAGCAAAACTCGAACCTTTCCATCCGAGATGTGGCTAAAAATGGTCAAAACATCGCATTATTTCGTTCAAAAAGTGAAGAAAGCGGCAGAATATAGGTAGTTCAAGGTAATAAAAACCCCAAGCAGGAAACAAGAGCGCTGTACGACAAATTGCTGACAAAATTTGACTGCGTGGTTATGGATGATGAAACGGACGTCAAAGCAGACTTCAAGCAGCTCCCTGGTTTTGAGTTTTATACCGCATTACAACGTGGCAAGCTTGAGGATCATTTCAAGGTCAAAAAATTGCCGAGGTTCTATAAACAGTACATGGTTTGGCAGACTATTTGTAGTTGTGGTTTGAAGAGCAAAAGCTTCATAACTACAGGTACGATTAACCAACAAGGTTAAGTCAACGAGTGTCTGCAAAAACGGCTACTACCATTCATCGAAAAGCACACGATTTCTGTGTTGTTTTGGCCTGATTTGGCGTCTTGCCATTATGGTAAAGGGACTCAGGAGTGGTATGCAGGAAACAACGTCAACATTGTACCAAAGGACTGTAATCCTCCGAACACTCCAATTGAAAGATATTGGCAATAATGAGAAAGATTTTGCTAAAAAGTTGAAAAACGCTTCCAAAAAGGTGACTGAGGACACTGTGCAGAACTTAATGGATGGTATTGAAGGTGAAGTTCGAGCATACGGATATAACAAGTCTGAATAATAAAAGTCAAAATGGCTATTTACGGCACTGATTAGTTCAAGCAATTTAAACATTGCATTAGTGTACAGTCAATTTTGTAATCTAAAAGACGCCACTAATGATCAATAAGTTTTGCACAATTTATAGACAAATAAAGTACCCTTTAATAAAAAAAAACTAAAATCATTTCTTGTTGCGCTAAAGGGTGATACGGTCAAAATTTGGTCAAGGGAAAACGCGTGTAAATCGGTGAAATCGTTTATTTAAAAAATCAAATTAAATTTCTTTTTCAAGTTCAATTAGTATAAAATTCAGGAAAAATATTCAGTTAGGCTTCCGCTTTTCCAAATCCGAATTGCCGGGCCTTACGCTTGACCCCTGCCATCAGATTTTGTACAGCCACCTTGTCCACCTTCTTCGCCGCAGAAAGCCAGTTTGCCTTGAACTGCTGCTCGTCCTTAGCAGTTTTTTTTTGTCTTCTTTAGGTTCCGCTTGACAATAGCCCAGTATTTCTCAATTGGGCGGAGCTCTGGCGTGTTGGGAGGGTTCTTGTCCTTGGGAACCACCTGCACGTTGTTGGCGGCGTACCACTCCATGGCCTTTTTACCGTAATGGCAAGATGCCAAATCCGGCCAAAACAGTACGGAACAACCGTGTTTCTTCAGGAAAGGCAGCAGACGTTTATTCAAACACTCTTTCACATACATTTCTTGGTTGACAGTCCCGGAAGCTATGAAAATGCTGCTTTTCAAGCCACAGGTACAGATGGCTTGCCAAACCAGATATTTCTTTGCGAACTTTGACAGTTTCGTGTGCTTGAAAATATCTGCTACCTTTCCCCTTCCTTTTGCCGTATAAAACTCCTGTCCCGGAAGCTGCTTGTAGTTGGCTTTGACGTAGGTTTCGTCGTCCATTACCACGCAGTCAAACTTCGTCAGCATCGTCGTGTACAGCCTCCGGGATCGCGCTTTGGCCGTCGTATTTTGTTTATCATCGCGATTTGGAGTCACTACCTTCTTGTAAGTCGATAGTCCGGCTCGTTTTTTGGCTCGATGCACGGTTGTAGACGATACACCCAGCTTATTTGCGGCATCTCGGAGAGATAGATTAGGGTTTCGCTTGAAACTACCGGCAACTCTCTTTGTCGTCTCAGCGGCTTCCGGTTTTCGATTTCCCCCCGATCCAGACTTCCTGGCTGTCGACAAACGTTCCCCAAACACTTTAATTACATTTGTAACGGTTGATTTGGCAACTTTTAGCGATTTTGCCAACTTTGCGTGCGAGTAGCTCGGATTTTCGGGATGCGCGAGCAAAATTTACGCTGCTCTTCTTGCTTGGACGGCATTTTGACAACTGAAGAGTGAATTCCAAAATCAAAATAGGAGCAACATTCTACACACACACACCTTCAAAATGAGGGGTGTTCAGGTTTTTTAAATGCAAAATTGAAAGAAATACGTCAAGTTGATATTGACCAAATTTTGACCGTATCGCCCTTTATAAATTAAGTGGGTTGGCTTTATTTATTACAAATGTTTCATATATCTCATGGAATTTCTCCAACACCCAGCGAAACATTTCCTCATTTTCTCTGGTTACTTATTATATGGTGATGAAAATCTCGCTTAGTGTAGTTTGAAGCTGGAATGTGAATTTTGCTTTCAATTTACCAAATGAGTTGAATAAATGACTCAAGTAACCATAAGCATTAAGCTATAGCCCAATAATAGCTCTATAACAGCATTATTGTTGCTTAAAAGTACTATATTACCATATTTTTTTTTTTTTCCTTTATTTTACGTCGGCCTATTTCCTCACATGGTGACAATCACCGACGCCAGGAAGACGACTCCACCACCTGGACCCTACCTAACGACTCATGAATATGAGCCGAGACCAACGGCTTTACTTCCCATCCGAAGGAAGACGTGACCAGATTTTTTCGCCTCAGAAAAAACCACCGACGTCGACTGGGATTGAACCCAGACCCACTGGGGTGCCAAGTAGCAGTCACGCTTACCACTACACCACCGACGCCGGCTATATATTACCATATGTTATGCATGCAAGCTTCATATTAGCATCACAAATGCTTTCAAGCCAAACCAAAATTTAGCATTATGGCCAGCATTCTGTGCGCATATAAGGCTGTTATAATGCATTAAAGCATTTATCATGTACAGCATCTGTCAAGTTCATGCCATTTTTATCTGTATTTAGTGCTAATATAAGACTATCATATAATGCTTAGAATTTTTTCAAAAATGCATCGAAAAGGTCAATCGCATATTTCATAGCTTTCAGACATATGCTATATAGTACAGGCAGTAAAGGCAGCGGTCCAATCATGCATGATATAGGTACCTTTTTGTAGTGTATAAAATTTACAAAATAATACTTAACTCATACACCCGTTTAAAACTAATAATATGAATTTACATGCATTTTTCCTCCTTTTTTAACAAAGACGATCAATAAGAAGAAGCAAAAGAAGAAATAGTTTTAAAAATAAATCGGTAATAGACAGCAGAATAATAGCATTACCAGTGCCAAAAACGGGCTATCAAAACTGACAGTTATGTTTAGGGCATTAATATAGCATTACTAATGCTATTTACGAACTTTCACTTCTGCATTATATTAGCACCTTATTTAGCATTATTTCTCAATATTAAGTTTCATAGCATTTAAGTGCTGCTTTATATGCAGATATAATGCTGATACAATACCACGTTTTAGTGCCCAATGGTTACTTGGGGAATTTTTAAGAAATGATTACGCATGTTTGCACCATAATGAACCAAAAAATGGTTAGCTAGCTTGCTATAACCATTGATAGAACAGAGAGAGAGAGAGAAAGAGTTAAGCTGATACAAAATTGGTTATACAAGATTGTTTGTATCTTTACCCATAATTGAGGGCTGTTGTTGTTAAGCGGCAAGCGGCGTCACCCGTCGTTCAGGCGATTCCCGTGTTCGTTTCCCGCTCCAGTCTGTAGAACCTTCCGCAAACCGAAAATCTTCGCGCTGGTCCACTGGATGTTAGAGTATGTTGTCCGCTTTAAATTGTTCTATTGAAACTTTGAACTATGCGGAGTTCTTTTTAAAAACTGTTTATATATTCGTAGAAACTTCCAGGGTAGAGAATTCTTCGCAATCGCTAATCAATCATAATTAAGTGTAGTTAGTATCTTTAAAGGATTTAGGTGTATCTTTATCTGATGATAGCCAACAATAACATCTCAAAATTGGATGAAATTTCACCCAGAAATACAGTGACGGACAATAAAATAAGGCCAAAGCCCAATTTTCATACAAAATGATCATCTCTAAAGGCTTGTATTTCATTTTCCCGTGAAGTAATTTAGCTGGAATTTTGACCATAGCCTAGAAATGACCTGAATTTTCATCTGTAACAAATTCTTAATTTTTGAGGCAGCACTTTAGAACTTCCAGACAACACTTACGACAAAACAATAAGACCATCTTTTGATTTCCATAGTTCAGGCCATTTTGAAGAATTTGAATAACGATCTATAGTATACTGATGTTGAAATAAATCGTACATCAAGATTCAGATTCTCAAATTTGAGCATTATTTAGCAACTTCGATGAATGAAAAATATATAGACTACAGCTGAAATTCCAGCTCAATTGTTTCACGGAAAAACAAAAAAACAAGCCCTTGAATGGACCATTTCGTATGAAAATCGGGGTTAGGTCTTATTGTGTTGTCCGTCACTGTAAGAGTTATTTTTCTTAAATTTCTCGAATGTGAGAAGAAAAAGAGAAAATTTCACTCAGTATACTAGTTTATTTTTTCTCCATTGAGCCGACACTCTGTTCAATTGATTTGGCATAATCAACTGCAAATTCGACTGAAGACTAAATATTCACTGAAAATTAATCAAACGATTTCATAATTTGAAGGAAAAAAAAACACGCGAACGATTATCTCACATCAGACCACGCGTCTCCACCGAAATTGCATTTCTAGCCACATGTTTTTCCACACCGCAGCCCACTGCACGTGCAGCCAATCGACGTTGTTTTATCAATGAAATGAAGTCACTCTTGCCTTTCTTCTCACAGCGCGACTACACTGCGATGATTGACGAAGAAGGAACCAAACAGTTTACACTAATACCAACACAAGTGTAGCCCCGTTGCCTTGCGAACGCCCAGTACACATTAGAGAATTTGCCTATTCTATGATCATCATCATCATCATCATCATTCGCCACCGTCATCGGACAGTCATAATCATCATCACGCTAGTGCAGAGACATACGCACTCATATCGGCAAGGCTTGCTTTTCACCAACAGCACCGGAACATGTGGGATGGACAGCAATCATATCAAACCATTTATAGCTCGTATCGCACACCCACTCTTCTTTCCGAACCGAACCGTGGCGTGACAGTGACGAATGACGGGTTTGCGCCAAACTGCACCACACACGATGACGGCAACGATGACGACGACGACGACGACGACGACGACGACGACGACGACGACGACGTGCAACGAAGGAAAGGGGATTCTGCGATTTCCACCCTACTATACCTGTCTGTAGGTGTCTTCAATGGTCGGGATGTAGCTTTCCCGAAATGTCCCCTTGATAAACCGGAGAACCAGTGAACTTTTCCCGACACCTCCAGCGCCGAACACCACCTACAAGTTTTTGGATACAGATTAGATCGAATTCCGGTCCGGAAATGACAATTTTCACGTAGAAAATCGCGAATTACTCACCACTCGGTAGTCGTTGCTCTGCTCTGGCATTTTTATATTTTGCAGAATCTTCTTGTTATTCCTGTCATCACCCATTTTTGCCGCAGTTGGTTAGATTGGTGGGGTGCGGGGAGTGAAAAGTTGTGCTTGTGTAGTGGTGTTAGTGGTGGGGTGGTGAACAATGAGCGGTTTTTCACGCCGAGCAACAACAGTTAAGGGTGGTCCAATGATAACAATCGTCCTTTTTCTCGGGTCACCCTAGGCACACGAAAACCGAACCAAAACCCGAAGGCGAATGGAATCCACAGAACCAGCAGCAGCGGTATATTGCTAGGGATTTTCCTTTTTCGGAAGAGCGCTTTTGTGGATCAGGAGAGAACTCACTCTCCGCTGCCTACTGCTTGATTGCTTGCTTTCACTTTCCGAGGTGGTGGCCTCCGGGCATTTGTCTTGTTTCGTTTTTTCTCTGTACGCTTTCAGCGATCCAATTTTTTTTTTGTATCTTCACGACTCTTATAACACCTTAATCTAAATATTTCCCTTACTCGTTTATCCTTATTCACTTATCAACTGTCTTTGTAACAATGTAGAATATATCATATGCTCAACATCAATTTGTAACGAAACAAAAAAGATTTCGGCAATTTTGATCCCACCTTGTTCTGATGTGGTGATTCCCTTGTATTTTTCGTGTGTTTTCTGTTAAAAAATTCGATGTTTGTTTAAGGACGAATGTATGACGATTTCATGGTAATCTCTGCTCCAGTTGCTGGGGGATTAACCCCTGGAATAGACCCCAGTCCCCGAACGAAGCTGGCCGCTTGACTTGAAAGTTTTATCAGATCACAAATCAATTTCCCTTCACACCCTCATGCATTTCATTTTTCTCTTGACGACAAAAAAGTTTGCTCCTTTTTTTATCTTTTTCTTTTCTGGCTGGGTAATTTCCGTGTTTTATATTCGCTGTTGGGTTATCATCGCTCACACTCAGGCATTCTTGTTGCTCATTTTTGCTTTGCGTTGGTGCGCTGGAAAATCCAGACTTTTTTTCTTTCAGGCGGTGGTTTTTCTTCGATTATTCCGTTCCGGAAGGCTGCAATCTTTTTTTTGCATTTTTTCTTTGCTTTTTCGACAATCGAACTCAAAACATCAACCAAGTTTGCACCTTATAATCCGTTATGCATTTCCTTTATCTTGAAAGGAGACAAGTAGCGAATTTCGTTTTTTTATTTACACGACACACAAACGGTTTTTGGAAACTAAAAAACTTGTTGTTACTTCGAAAGGACACTCAGAGCAATACACAATATATTCAACAATTTTCGGTTTAAACTGCGGTGTTGATGGAATTTTCGTGTTGCTGCTTGTTCCGGGTCTTTTAAGTATATTTCGATGGTTTTTGATGCGTTTCAGAGAAGTGAGAGAAGAAAATTATTGAACATTGAAGTTTTTCCTCCTCAAATGGTGGATGATTTTTGCTGATGCCTTTTTGGCTCTGACCGCGACCGACCGTCCCCATGCGTCGTTGCTCGTGGCTTCCCAAGCGTGTGTGGGTGTGTTTTGGTATTGGTTGCCGTGTGGACACCCCGTGCTGGCTCACACATTCATGGAGTTTACTTTGGGCGTCATATTTTTGAAAGAAATAATTTCAGAAAATTGATTACGGTTTTTGATCTTTGCTCTTAACTGAGTTCCATTTATTGGGAACCATGATTCTTGTTTAAACAATCAGTAGCCGAAGATCTCATGATGTGAATTTTTGAAAATTTACCCATGATATTTGTCACAAAAATTCTGTTGACCAGTGTCGTAGCACGCAGTTCACCCTCGTTGTGTGGGAGAATATGTGTCGCCAACAGGGCTAGCAATGGGTAGAAACAGGACAGCAACTATTAGCAGGTGAGAACGAGGACGACATATTCTTCTGGGGACAACAACAGGCGTGTAGTGGATACCACGATCGACCATCAAACAGGGCCTTTAACTTTTGTATACCAAACTTTGTACGTGCTTAGCTTGCAAAGTCTTGGCCACACACGTGAATTCAAGGATTCGTTGAGTAGGAGAATGTTGTATATCTGAGTGATGTCGGCTAGATAAAGGCGGGAAGAGGCTATCTCGAGTTTTGTTTGTAACAGCTGATAGCCTCTTTACAATTATTGCTCGAGATATGTCTTTGTGTGGGTGTTGGCAAAAGGAGTGCAATATTTATCACCGATAACACGCGAACGCGGTGATTCCCCTTTTACACGATGAAAATTGTACTGGAGACAGGGAAAACATCGTTTGTATGTATGAAGAAGAAAATCTAGGAAATATCCCAACCGAGGGGACTTAATCTAAAACGATTTCTTGTTCTTAAGGGGAGGATATTGAATACAAAACAAACAGGTGTTTGGAGTTCAATGATCTCATCAAAACTGTTGATGTTATTTACTATCAGAAAGTCAATGTTAAAGCATCCTTTTTGTACAGAAAAACTTGGATATGTCAGAATTTTTTCTTAGTTCCTGAATATGTTTCTTTTAGATCATTTTTCTTCTACTTTCTTAATATCAAGCTTGCTTATCAAAACGTTTTAATCTATGGTTCGTGGCCCATTTCATGGGTTCTAGGTGATCCATAAGTGGGTCACCAGATGATCATGTGGACTTTGAAGCTTTTGTAATGAAGTTTTGTGGCAAAACTTCATCATTCAACAAGTTGAGCTTATCAAAGCTTACTCGGCGTCTCCACTAGCATTTTAAGTGTTGACAGATGTGTCTTAACATACGACAGGCATAGCTCAGACAGATATATAAAACATTTTTTATCAAATAAAAACAACTGCAGTACACTATCCTAGAATTTTCAGCGCTTAGGACAACGAATACGTCTCTGAAAACGAGCATAATGAATTGTTAAAAGAGCAATATAAAGGCGTTTGCCAAAATTGCTTGCATCGTCATTCTCAGTGATGGTAGCTTGGAATACCTCCCGAATAAATCAACCAGAATATCAAGCTGTTCTATCTTCTTGAAACCACAGTAAACTTCAGGAAATGAAATCTGTTCCAAAACCGCCTCCCAAACCGCATCCATGGACATCCACTCAGGCAAATAAACTTAAGACCTTCAAAAGACACAACTGTTGAAGGATGCTTTTGAATTTCATGAGTGAGACTTATGAATGGATTTTGTTTTACACGAAGTTGCTGTTGTACGCGTTGAGCCTTTTATGTTTACAAGCGTTAATATAAATGTTTGGTCAAGCCACTGTACTTGTGATCGCAACGTTTATGGTTCAATTCCAGATTGCTCCGTTGGCATCCTGTATCGAATAATTTAATATTATTGTGTCATAAACTCATCAAATCTCCATAAGTGAACCCTAACCGAAAAAAAACATCGATTATCACTGGCTTCCCTAATAAGTTTTATACGGTTATTTTGATCAACGACCTTAAACTTGATCCACTTAGTATTCGGCCGCTTACTGCGGCGCCTCTAGTAGCCGTAACGAGAAGCCAATGACAGCGCAGTAATTCTGAGGTTTGTTTACCTAGTGGTGAAAGTTTCATCAGTATTAATACTTACGTTCAAAAGTTATCAAAGATGGAACACAAGAGACGGGAAAAATTGTCGCACACTCCCGTTGAAAATCCGACGTGGTCAGGAGGAATTATCTTAAATACCCAAAATCGACTGTAAGTGAATACCGTGCTGAAACCTTACCGGGAAACACTATCGCTGAATCGCACAATGCAAAACAACCGTACGACCAGAAACTACGAGTGAAATTCCGTAGGGCAATTCGGAACAATCCTGGGATCTCCTTGCGTGATATGGCGAAAAGGTTCTCTGTGCCGTACAGTACAGTTCGACGAATCTGTCGACGTGAATGTTTCCAGTAGTACCATGCCAGCAAGCAACCCAACAGGACCCTGAAACAGATCTTGGTTGCCAAACGCCGCGCAAGAATGCTGTAAGAGCAAGTTCTGACGAAATACAACGGATGCATTTTGATGGACTATCAAACATATTTGCCAGAAGCATATAATTTCTCATCTCCATGCGAAGGCGCTAGGAGTGGACGGTAATTGATTGCTAGAACGAATAGACATGAAGAGAAAGTGTATTGATAGTTCCGTATAGGGCAACGGCACACTTTGAAAATTGAAAGATCAAGTTTGAAAACGAGCGGAGGGCATTATTGAACGGTAGTATCCGATCAGGCACATAACCCTTTACCATACTACCCCATGCAGGATAGGCAAGGGGAGGAAATCCTGAGATGAGAAATTATCTGTTTCTGACAAACTTCATCAAAGATCGTTACTTCCGCGCTTGGGAGAATACAAAAACAACAATCAATGTGTATCAAACATATGTTAAAATGGACTTTGGACAACTCCCGTGACACAAATTAAAGTTTTCATCACTGGATCGACTATGAATGGGCGGGTATACAAGAAGGAGTGTATTCAGACGCGAAGTTTGCCATTCATTCAATCGCACGACGGTTCGATGAAGTTCTGGCCTGACTTAGCCAGCTGCCATTACATATTGACGTTATTGAAAAAACTCTCAAACCAAATTATCCAAATTTTCGTCAAATAGAAAAATATTGGGCAATTATCAAAAACAAACTGTAGAAATGTGACAAAACAATTCTGATTTGCAGAAGTAGTGGAAAAAGATGGCAGATCAAGTTGACAGCTCTACCAGCGGCTAGATAGTCAAGACGATAATGGAAACAGTTTTTGGCTCAGGAAGTACCAGCACATTGGTCCCAAAGCACATTAAAACCCCTAATAGCGTAACACACGCTTCAATTAACACAGGTAATCAAAACAGACCAAGATTACAGTACCCAAAAGCACAAGAATGTATTGCAAGGTGTACTTGGGGCCAAGGGGTTCTACAACAGTGAACCAACTTCAAATCACTAGTTTCATATAGATTGTTGGCTCTACTGTGCAAAACATAATTTTTCCTTTGAAGTTCAATAAAATCCCAGCAGAATGAAATTTTAACCGGTTTTTTATATACTTTTGTTCGGCCTAATACTAAGTGGACTAAGCTTGATGTCAAAGGTAGATTTAGTCACGTGTAAAATAAAACAAAAATTAAGTTTGTGTGAGATGCAAGAGAAATAATGCCCAAAGTGACTTCGGAACAAATTTCTCCATCACGAATAGCCGTATACTATTATATATTATAGCACACTAACATGCTAACATACTTTCAACTTTTAGGTAGCCACCTCTCAGGCCTTCTTTGTGATCACTGCCAGTAATAATCTCCGGTTTTCATTAACACTGTCCTTACCTGGGTGCCTGGGTGTCCTCTGCTGTATAGAGAAGTCGTCTCCAATTCACACTGTCCATGGCAGTACTTCGTCAGTTTGCGGAGGTCCGTAGATCGCTTTCTACACTCTCCGTAGGATTGAACATTTACAATCTGTAACGAATATTCAGCCCAAGTCCGGATCTAACTACTCTTCAAGCTACATTTATTGGATTCTTTTATATCTAGAAACAAGCACCGATTTGAGCTCACTAAATGCCTCGACTGATGCCGAGCTACGCTGCACCTAATGGTATGGGACAACCAGGATGTTGTTGCGATAAGGCTTCGGGCAGTAGGGAAAATCCCGGTACGCGGTTTAACAAACACGGAGCCTGGCGGAACTGACGGATAACATAACATATACCCTGCGTTGTGACTGAAAAAACGACGGACATGTTCACTGATGGTCAGCCGCAGGAGAATCTTTGTCGGGAATTTGATGTGGGAGATATACTTGATCTCACTGCTCACCTCATTGGCGGAGAACGTCACGTACCCGGTCCCTTACCAGTCGTTGCCGTGCAGGGTCAGATATGTCTCATCGTCCATCAACACCACTGGTGGTAAATATACATTTTTCGCAAAACAGTTAAGGCCCAGACACTTGCAATCGTTTAGGTACAGTTCAAGCGAACGCGAAGGATAGAAAACAGAAAAAGAAAAATGGCATCGTTTTTTTGCCGACATTTTCAAACAGTTAAAAAATGTGACTGAATTTCAAAGTTTGATTAATAACACACCCATTTGGTAATATTTGGTTATGAGTTGTTAGTATCCATTCTGATAATTTCATCCCATATAATAAACATCATATGTATGCAGTAATAAGCCAGCAATCAACGAAAATCTAAGCGACACAAATCTATGTCGCACCTTTTTTAAAGTCATCGGCTGGTGGCAGCAGAAATGTTCCGTCACCTGGAGAAAACAGTACAAAAATGTAATGACATTTTCTCCCATGCAAGTTTGTCCCCTTTTGCGTGTGTTCAATTTGTTCGTAATGAGAAATGTAAAATGTTATTATTACTACATTACAATACTAGTGCTTACTTATAGCAGCTTTCACACACACACACATTCAACAACCCATTAATAGTTATGCAAATCCGTAACAAATCGGAAAACACAGATAGACTCTTTCCATTTTAATTCTATGCACTTCCCCTTCAACGCTTGCAGGCCTAAACTTAACCTTATACACTCCGTAACTCAGTAAATTTGAAGGAAATGGAGCCCTCAATTTCAACCATATCGATTCATCGAACATATCGACAAAGACCTAACTGAAAAAAGAAAACATAGGCTTTTTCCGCGAATTTATGGTTATTGAAAACTCGCCTAATCAATCCACCACTACCATTTCGAAGAGGAGTTCACCTATCCGATAGAATTGGAGGCTTGCACGGGTAGCCTTTGTGCCATGAGAAATTTACGGAAGAAGCCATTGTTTACGTTTGTCAGTTATGCCCTAATGAAAAATCTTTATCGATATATCCAGGAGCGATTGATTTGTTGGAGAAGATGGCCAATCTAAGCGACGGAATATTTAGCCTAGAAAATGGGAGGCTTCTGCACCGACTAGGTGCTTCCTTCCAGTGACGGCTTATCGTCATGTTCAACCTGTTCTCAGTAGTTTAACTTTATTTTTTTATTCCCATTTAGAACGAAAAAAAGGTCGTCTTAAACATGATACAACTACAACGTATTCTAATTCACAAATGAACCATTCAAGCAAAACGCTAAGTTTCCGTATAATCCAAATATGATTATCAACCGACTGTTTTTGAAACAGTATGATTGGAATGGTTCACTAAACCCTTCTAGTCAATGAAAATGAACTTCTCCGTTTCAATTGAAAATGTTTGGTCAAAGATTTGTAAACGTAATATTTCTAATATTTTTTTTTTAGGTTTTCAAAAAAAATAGAATGGGGAAGATGTACCTATATTAATCTCATCACTTTGCAATTCATCCTACTTGAAATAAAACGATATACACGTGACAGGATTAGTTAGTAATGTTTGTTGTAGTTATTTAACGTAAGCAAACATTATTAGAAAACGAAACCGATCCTTCAACTGCCCAATTGTTTGATTCATCGTAGGATGAATATAGGAACAATGAGATTAATATGGGGGCAGTTTCCCTACTTTCTGCTGCTTACCGAAACACATTTGCAAATGGAAATGGAGAGTTGAGATTTGTCGATTCGACAATTGTCACCTTATTAGATTCGAGTAATGGCTTTGACCCAGTATAGATAAAAAAAATAATACACCGTGTCCAATATATTCTCATACAAAATAAAACTCTAATTATTTCAAATCGATAGTCCAGATTTTATTAATAACTTTACCCATTATATTGCAATATAATACTGATCAACTACAGCATATGTTTTGGAATAACACCGCCTTTAACCTTCTTGACCAGCTCCAGACGTTTTTCGAAACCGTCACAGGCGGCACGCACGACTTCCATCGGCATTTCGTCCCAAATTCGTTTGATTACGGTTTTGAATTGGTTCATATTAGACGCCCTGTGGTCATTTACCTTCGCCAGCATGTATGACCATACGAAATAATCCAAGGGATTCAGATCTGGTGAACTGGGAGGCCATTCATTCTTGTCCAAAAAGTCGGTCAAATTTTCTCGGCACCAGCCCTGAACGAGATTTGCAGTATGCGATGGCACTCCGTCCTGCGCTGAAACACATAGTGATCATCTCCAAACACCTCTTGTACATATGGCTTGACAACTTTCTCCAAAACTTCCGTTTTATAATATACGGCATTCGCTTTAACGCCTTTTTCGATGAAAACCAGTGGTAATTTGCCTCGCTTGCAAATTCCTCCCCAAACCATCACTGACGCAGCACTTTGGAACCGTGGAATATTCCTATCACTGTCTGGAACAGTTCTCGAAGAGAGTGCCCACAATCTGTCGTTCTGGACATTGTGGGATTGTTGCAAGACGAATAACTTTTCGTCGGAAAAGATAAATTCTTCCCCACCGTGCCGCGACAAAAGCAGACTTGCTCTTTCGAGTCGTTTCTGCTTGGAAGGTTCCGAAACTCCGTGAACCTTACGTTTATCGAAAGCTTGGAATCCGAGGTCATTTTGCAGTATATTGTGCATTGACTATCTCGAAACATTCAGATCTGCTGCCATTTTACGTACAGAGCGCTGTGATTTTCGTCTAATCCGTTCCCTGACCACTTTAACAACTCGTGCAGTCCGCACCGTACGAGTACGACCGGATCTCTTCCGGTCATCCAACGCGCAGGTGTCACGGTACCTTCGGATGGTTTGGTACACAAAATCCCGCTTTACACCGAGGTTTTTCAAATTTCTGAGAATAGAGCCCGGGCACTCACCTTTCAAAAACTTTTTTATCACCACAGCACGAAACTCCTTCATCGCTCGTAAAAGATAAACACCGAATGAAAACAATCGGACATAACCTAAAAGCGTTCGTATAAACATAGTGCAAAACTACACCAACACATACGTGAAGCATGTTGAGTAGTTGCACGACACCAATGCAAGGAAAAAGTGTATGAGAATATATTGGACACGGTGTAGATAGCGAATTGATTAATATTTTTATTTAATCTTCATGACAGATATAATTTCACTCTCCTTTCTACTGATTATAGTAATCGATATTCCAGTGTAGTAATTAGCATATATATTTTTACACTGAAATTTTATTCCCAGATAGGTCACGAATGGCTCAAGGAGATTCAAAGTGCGTATATTAAAAAAAGATGAGTAGCTGAAAAGCGGCATTGATTGATGTATGTAGCGACGTTTGCGTCCATTTCAGTTTACCTTTTCGGAACATGTTCAACTATATATCAAGTTGCGCAGAGTTTTCAACGTGCTCAGTTTTGAAATGACTTCAGCTTTTTCCATTTTTATTCCCGGACAGTAGGAGAACGTCAATTCCTGATATCATAAACTTGATGTTAGGTTTCAATACAATGTCCAACTACCGCCATACTTACCCTCAATCTCTGACAGTTGTTGAAAATTAGCTCAATACTTTCGTTTGTCAGCCCCTTCAGATTCACTAAGTAAAAGCGCCGTAGTCTCGTCAATTTCCTCGTTATAATGTCCACACAATCGTCGTTAAAACCGGCTTTATTGTACTCAATGTGCAAGGTTTCAATTAGCGGACAATTTCGCACCAAAAACGATATCCCTTTGAAGGATACCCCCGGACAGTGGATGAGGTGAAGTTCCCTCAGCTCCGGTAGAGCCATCGTCATCAACGATGCATCCGACATGTCTCGACAGCAGAACTTCAGTAGCCGAAGGCCCTCAATGGAGTCGAATCGCTTTACGCTATCGTTCAAAATTTCACGTTCCTTGAACTGACAAAATTGGATCGATAAATCTCAGGCATGCGTTCGCTAAAGATACACAACACTCACTACGTAGTTCTCCAAATCCAAGCTCTCCACGCGTTGTACTCGCTCCATCAAAGTCTGCACTACGATTATATCCCGCATGAGCGAATCGTCATCGACGTCCTCCAGATAGAATCGCCTGGCGTTTGGAAAAGAACAGAAAACGGCCGGAGAGATTAGTGGAAAAGTGACGGATAATGCGAAATCGACCACACTCTCGATGGAAGCCGATTCGTCCCAGGCCCGGACGTCATACAGGGACATAGTCAGCTTACGAAGATATCTCAACTCGGCGAAAGCCTTGCAATCATGGACGCTTTCGGCGATAAGTTCCAGTTCCTCTAACTCAAAAAGCATTTTCGGAATCTGTGAAACTGCCCGTAGCGACAACTCGGAACCGATGCGGAGAACTCGGATTTGAGGCTGCTGATTGAACAGCTGGATGAGATCATCAGTGAAGTCGTCTTCATTGCTACTGCTCTTGATGTTGAGTTTGCGCAGTTTTAGGTCCGGTAATGAGTTCAAATACTGCAGAGAGGGTTTCATTTCTTCCACCTTGACCGTGACCTCTCGAAGTGTGGACGAATGTTGTTGAAGCAGGGGTTTGAGGTGGCGAAGCTCCACTTCGAAACGTTCCAGGGAGAGGACGGTGAGGGGAGCAGAAGATAGAAGGGAAGCATTCAGCAGGATGACATAGTTGGGCAGGATGAGTTTGAGAGATTTGAGGTTTTTGAAGGTAGACAGATAGAGTTCAGGATTTTTTGGTCTGGGACCGTAGAGTTCATCGGATTCAGTAGTCAAGCAGAGTTCTTCTAGATTGTGAAGATAGGGAAACGTCTTTAGAATCGATTCGGACAACTGTACAGTTTGAAGATGAAGGGACTTGAGATTCGCGCCACACTGCATGAAAAAATTGATGAACTCTGGACTATCTGCCAGTTCTTCGTTGGGTATGGTGATTTTGTAGTTGGATTTGCGCAAGGGATTCATCATTTGGGAAGATATGAGGAACGGCATCTCAATCAGTTGGTGAGTAACCGGATGCACTGGTTTTAGATGAATCGTCACATATTTCGGAATTATGACCTTGATTATAATGTCCTTCCAGGTGTGACAAACTAGAGCAGCGTTTTCCAAATCCTCCACGGGAAGATAACGGAAGACCTGTTCCAATAACTAGAAAACGAGAAATAAGGTGTCTGTAGGGGTAAACTAATGCAACGATCGGAATGCGTAGTTACCTCATTTGGAAGATTTTCAATCTCCATGATTACACGTGGCTCGCTCGAACAGCCAGTGGCACTCGCGAAATTTTACTAATATTTGATCAATAATCGAGGAACGGGGTAAAAATAGTGAACATATGTTAAGCTGCATTTTTTTTTCTCATGAGAGGTTGGAAGCTTACTGATGATGGCAATCAACAGGTGTCTGAAAAAAACAGTAAGCTTTCGATTTTCTCGCATGATATCTGAAAGTGTGTCGAATGAATGCTTTGAAAAACAAATAAAAAAAAAACCGATGACAATTTAGTTTGAGTATGTAAATTTACCTCCCAAAATGTTATGTCAACATTTGTTTAGTTTATAAATTCAACATTCCATGTGTCTGGGCATGCGTGGTTGACAGGGAACAAGTAAAACGCAGGAGTCATGCGAGATATTCTTTAATAAAAAGTATTGAGATGCTTCACTATTTTGGTCGTGAGTTCTATGGTAATTAACCTAATTAAAATGAAGCTCAGGAACAAACTCCGGAGGAATATCGCCGAAATCTAGTGACATGGATTCCTCGGCCATATGTCCAATGAAACTGCTACATGTCATTTCTTCCTGTTTTGGCACATCGACGACTTCCTTCTGGTGAACCGTACGAACATGGGTAAGATATCGAGTTTTAATTTTGAACACCCGACTGCAATCGCTGCAGTCGAATAGTTGAAACTTGTTGTGAACCTGCTTACAGTGGGTGTTCAGAATGCCTTGAGTGGAAAAGCATTCATCGCATTCATTGCATTTGAAGTCTTTCTCCTTGCGATGCGAAAGCAAATGCGTCTTGAGAGTGCTTTTTTGCGTAAATCGACGATCACATTCGTTGCAGATGAATGGTTTTTCCTTCAAATGACTATTTTGGTGATTCCGCAGGTTAGATTGGGTAGCGTAGGTTCGAGGACAAACGTCACACTTGTAAGGACGATCTGCAGTATGTGTGGAAAGGATGTGGGTCTTCAGGGTTTGAGATTGGGCGAACCGTTTTCCGCATTGATCACACGAGTACGGTCGCTGATTGCTGTGCGTTCGGGAATGTACATGCAAATTGCTTATGTTGGTGAATGCTTTCATACAAATCTATTGGGAGTTTTGTGAAATAGCATCAGTGACGTTAATAAATGATGTGGTTTATATTCAACATACCTGGCAAACGTAAGGCTTCTCGTTGTTATGGACCCTTTCGTGTAGTTTTTTCGAAGTAAGCTGATTGAAGCTCTTATCGCAGTAGCTACATTTGTACGGTTTTTCCAAGGTGTGTGTCCTAAGGTGTACCCTATAGTTTCCAGAACTCGTATACTCTGCACCACACACCTAAAATTACAATCGTATTGCAACGCTGTTCAACAGATCATCAATTATGTATCTTACCGTACAAACAAACGGCCTTATATTCGAATGCAAACGTTTGTGTGTATTTAAACTCGAGGCTTGCGTAAAACTTTTGAAACAAATATCACATGCAAACGGTTTCTCACCCGTATGGGTACGCATGTGAACCTTCAAGTAAATCGATTTCGTGAAAGTCTTTTCACAAACTTCACAAACGTGTTGCGTAGGACCTGCATCCTTGCTCCTTTTTTTCGTAGTTTTCTCCAACGATACATCTGACGATTCCAGTTTGACCTGCGTAACTTCTATTTCCGTTACAAGCTGTCCGGATTCATCCGCTTCATCGCCTTCCTCAGCACACGAACGGATTGATTCCATTTCGTCAACTTTCTGCATATCTTGATCACATCCAGCCAAACTACCTTGCGTAAGAGAAGAACTTCCACTGCTGCTACTGGTGCTGTAGCTATAGCTGCTTCCATCGGAGTCATCGCTGCAACAATCGCTGCTATCACTACTATCATCCTCACCGTCATCGCCATCCTCATCATCGTCGTCTTCGTCGTCTTCCACATCGCTGATGATCTCTACGGAGCTCTCATCTTCCGAACTACTTCGACCATCCTTCCCGGCAGTCCGGTATACAGCTGCGGCTCCTGTTATGTTCAGTTGAAAACTATTCGCAGTTACCATGGACGTTTCTGTCGACGAATCCTCTTCCCTTAGCTGGGCAGCCGTTGCCAGTGACATTTGCGGCTGTTCTTGCAGCTGCCTCTGCACCACTTCATTCATCATCGAACCGGATATGACGAGCTGTGTGGAGGAAGTCACCGTTGTCGTTGTGATCGGGAAAATTTGGTTTTGCGATATTGGGAATCCACCGTTCGCTTTCCGTTTTCGCTTCATAACTTTGTTGTATTTGGTGATGCATTTTTGGCAGATTGGTTCCACCCGACCGTTGATCGGGACGATTTTCAACTTAAATACGGATTCCAGAAGCCAAGCATTGGACTCATCGCACTCGATGTAGTCCATGCTCTTGTGGAGCAGCTGGCATAGCTTACAGAAATGTACCATCTTTTCAGTCTTGAGTGGTTCACTGATTCGTAGAGTCAGATAGATTCATTTCTTTTTTTGGTAAAGTTGTTTTGTACTCTGTAATACTGTACATATTACATTGGATGATATAGTATGTACATGGTTTTGAAAACTGATAAATGATTGATTTTCACGGCACGGTTCGATCATCGTTCACTTAGATTACACCATCTGACTAGTAATGTGTTGATTGCGGAAGAATTTGAGTTAATTTAATTGATTTTACATTGATAATTTACATTTTTCGTTCGAAGAAAACCCGAAATGATGCCGAATGGATGTGTAAACACGACGCTTTTGGTTGTCAAAATTCTTAATGTGCTGCGAGGGTGGAGGTGGGTTGACATTTGCCTTTCTTATTGGTATGTGAAGGGCTAATTTGGATCCTGGTGTTCTTATTAGAATTATGTGTATGTTTCTATGCTCAAAACGTCAAATTCTTATTGGTAGATTTAGATTTGGCCGGACTAAACTGTTTACATTTTTCACTAATAGGAAAGCAATAAGATTCAGACTGCAAAGTGGTATAAATACTCAGTCAGAACTTGGCTTCTAATTTTTATATTTTTGCAGGCAAAATTATACGCCTATAGAAGTATGCTTTTACGTCAAAGCATGCTGATGTCCTCCAAAAAGTACATTGAAGAACTCACGTACAAGTAAACCGAAGATATCAAAACCATTTTGTTAGCAAGCCATGCTTTCCCTTCATTGCATAGATATATCTTAGTAACCTAATAATTGTTCATTTTTCGCTACTGACAAGATCACACGTCTTTATTTGATCCTGCGAAATACAACAATGTGTGAAGTAGGGTATTCCGGTTCATACAGCGAACAGATTGCAACGTTGGGCTTTGACTATGCTGCTCTACAATTTCAAGATTGAGTTCAAGTCAACCAATTCTTTTGGATATGCACACGTTTTGTCAAGACTCATCAATCAATATTGCGGACCGGATTAGGATTACGTGATTGCAAGCACTCAACTGGAAGCCAGTATCGCAAGTATTCAAACAGAATCTCTTTCAAATTTCCCGGTGACACAAGGAATGATTGTGCAAGAAGGATAAACTACTCCAGCCAGTGAATCAGCAGATCCAGAACAATTGGTCAGCGGTAGCAGCCGAGCCGCAGAGAATCATTGTGCAAATCGGATGATTGCCTTATGTTCCTCGATAGAGTAGTCATTCCCGAGGTTTTGCGGCTAACAGTACTCAAACAACTACACGCAGGGCATCCAGGAATGGAACGGATGAAAGCTGTGGCGCGAAGTTACGTATTTTGGCCAAGTATCGTTGCTGATATAGAAGACTATGTTCGAGGATGTTCCCGTTGCGCAGTTGTAGCCAAGAAACCAATGAAATGGCCGGAAATCTATTGTACAGGCTCCTCATCGGCATCTATCACAGTCAACAAGCTTCGTGAATCAATAGCTCGTTTCGGATTACCTTCGACAATTGTAACAGATAATGGACCTCAGTTCGATTGAAGCTTATTTGCATCTTTTTGTGAACAAAATGGAATTGACCACATCAAAACCCCGGCGTATCACCCACAGTCTAACGATCAGGCGAAACGATTTGTAGACACTCTGAAACGCGCTCTGAAAAAAAAATGGAAGGAGTTGTGGTAGAAGAAGCTCTTCAAACGTTCCTGTTAACCTATCGGTACACGCCAAACAAATATGTCCCAGATTTCAAATCTCCTGCTGAAGTAATGTTTGGTAGGAAGATTCGAACACAATTTGACCATGGCATGCAGAACCAGTGCAGATTAACCAGAAGCAGAATGAGCAGTTTAACCGCGCAGATGGTGCCAAAGAGAGGACATTTGTTGAAGGTGACGACGTGTACGCAGAAATCCATGAGAAAAATGAACGTTTCTGGGCAGCAGGAAGGATCATCGAACGTAAAGGTAATGTTACGTATAACGTACTTCTATATGATTGCCGAAGACGTAGTTTGATTAGATCACACGCCAATCAGTTCATGTTCAAGTTCCGAATAACCCATTACAGTTACTGGAGACAATCGAATTACAGCAGATAGCAGCTAGACCACCTGTTTCATCGACTCAGAATCAATTCTACAGATATGATGACATTGCAGTGCCCTTTGCAGAACCAAATTATGTGGATGATACCATTTCTACAAGTAACACAGATCAAGGCGCTCCAGCTAATCAAGATTAGCCAGCAGCTGAGTTAAGGGAACCTGCAGATCAAGATGAGCCAGCAATTGGGCCAATAAGAGAATCAAGGTTTAAAAGAATTCCAGCGTTCCTGAAGGACTACATGCTATTTTAAAAGGGGAAATGCTAGCAAGCCATGCTTTCCCTTCATTGCATAGATATATCTTAGTAACCTAATAAATGTTCATTAAGTTTTTCGCTACTGACAGATCGCAGCAAGCCGTGCTTCGACACTGACGTGTTTTGTTTTGACTGCGTCGTTTTCGCGAAAAAAAATCAAACAATAATTCGTCATTTAACTTGAACTAACAGTGAAATCATAAAATTTTCGCGTGCATTGTGTAAGCCGTAGTGAATACAATCAATTCCCTCTCGAAATGTGTGAGTGTCCGTAGTATCTCCCAGTTTTTTTTTTGTGCTTCGCCCCCGCACCTGGAAGAAGAGTTACATCAGCTTAGTTTTGTTTATTAGTGGTAGTATTGTAACACCCGGACATAAATTATTAAGTTAGAGTGCGTGTGAGTCGATGATTATTAGCAGTCTTGATGTTCGATATAGACTATAGAGTCGCCTCATAGCGGGGATTTGCATTATTGGCAGAGTGTGGACTGAAAAAAAAGAAGATTAGTGCAATGTAGAGAACGGCCATTTGCTGGTCAGAAGCAGCAAACGAAAACAACGCGCATGCGCGGGTGAAAAGCTTGCACATAATTTTAGGTGCATTCTCCATGTGGTGTACAGAGTTTTGTTATGCAGGTTGCATATCTACCGGGTGGTTTAGCAACCTCATAAAAAATTACCTTAAACGAACGATATAACAAATCCTCCAACCATTTCTTTAATGGTTTGGATGATACCCCAAATAGGTCGTTAAGAAAAATAACCATACGAAATTTATTAGGGACGGTTTATTTTTGCGCTTATATAATCGCGAGTGCATGAAATTAATTACGAATCAACGTCGAATTTTTTTATTTTTACGAATGAATAAGTGTGATTGAGGAGGCGGCCTTGGGTGAGATCTATCTGATTATAACTATATAACAATAATCTTATTTTACAATAATACTAAATAAGTGCCTGGTGGTTTGGAAATTTAAAATTTCCAAATCTAGAAGTGTGTTGCAGAGCCCTTATCCAAATGATATTGGTAATGTTTACATGCGTGGCTTATTGTATGTGAAAGTAACCTCGGAATGGGCGTGACTCTCTACAAAATTCTCAAATGGGTGGCTGGATCTGCAGTAGAGTTATCATTTTCTAGCTCTCGGATTAAAGCTGCTTCCAATGGTCACTTGAATGATTGTTGTAAAAATATTTCTTCCATAATACCATTGCCGGCCGATGGGTGTTAGATTGGACACACACACACATTAAATTTTTCGCTACTGACAAGATCACACGTCTTTATTTGATCCTGCGAAATACAACACATTGAACGTAAATTCGACAAGCGGTGATCGCTCAACAAGCACGTACATTTTTCGCGACAAATAAGTTGTCCTTTTAAGCAGAATTCAACCTCGATGTTTCATAAGCTACACCGCGCTCGGCCGACAAGCTCTACCGACACTGTACTCGGCTCGATCGTAGGTATCAACATCTGAGTGAATTGAGTCACGTTCGTTACTTGACTAATTTTGAGTAAAAGCTATCTGGTTTATTTTGCACGGCATGTGAGGTAATACGGCTTGCCTTTCTGTCACTTACGAGCACGCGTTTTGAGCGAACGCCCTTTAACGGTTATGTTACTAATATATAGTTCCTGTCATCCGAAAAGGTGACGATTACGACTCTTTCCGGCAGCTTCGGTGTCAGCACGCCGTCGTGCATCGCGTTCCAGAGCATAGTGAAACTATAATCATTAACGATGTCTGTCCGATGTCGGTTTCGTAGACCAAAACTCCGTACTACACGCCCGTTTCATTTTACTCAATTTTTGATTACAATTGTATACTATATCTTTTTCTCTCACGGAAATGTTACTCAATTTTTGTTAAAAAGTGGATCTACTCAATTTATGAGTAGATCCACTTTTTATGAAAATTGAGTAACATTTCCGTGAGAGAAAAAGAGATAGTATACACTTGTAATAAAAAATTGAGGAAAATGAAACGGGCGTGTAGAAATAATTCCTAAGCGTCCTGCACAGTTATATAGGGTCCCTCATTTTATGCAGCGCCTCAGAAATGGCTTCCCAACTAGCGCTATTAAAAACGTTCTCGACGTCCATCGATATCTCCACACAATACCGATTTACTCTCTCCTATTGATGGAACACCTTCTTGACACTCATGATGACTGTTCGAACAGCATCCACTATAGATCTGCCTTTACGAAATTCGAACTGGCTCCGTGACAATCCATGCTCACATTTCAAACTTCGTCAGTTTGTTTCGAATAATCCTCTGCCAAGAGTTTGTATAAGAATAGATAAATCTCCCAGTAGTTTGCCCGATCTTTGAACCTTCCATCTATCTGGAAGTGATCTTGCATCCTTCAAATATGCCTGCACCACTAATAGGTATGGGTACGCCTGGATCCCCCATTTTATGATACCACGTTCCATCAGGACTAATCGCTTGCTTCCCCTCTAAACTGGAGTGCCTTCGGCGTTGTCTCCTTCTTGCTCGCTGTAAGGTGGTTGGTGGCCACGTCATTGGGTCAAGTTTCAAATACGGTCTACTTCAAGGCACAGAACAACCGGTGGCATTAGAACTCTAATCTTCGCCTCTAACTCGGTATGCCCAGCGTCAAACTCTAATTTTAAACCGACCCTCTCTGCTCAGTCTACACCACTACGCTTCTCTCTATCTGCTTTGTGTTTTCTGAACGCGTCGTCTAGCTCTAAATCAACTAGCTTGGAGAGTGTTGAGTGTTTTATTCCACCAGTTGACTCTACCTTCCTCGGTATGGTTGCATCACATATTTCACCATCGTATCTGTCAGCTCGTCCAGTTCCGAACTTGCACTGTCCACTGTCCTTATCAAGCTTGCCAGCCTGATTCTGCGTGGCTTGTGAGGTGAGACGACTCGCACTGCCTACTTCTACAACTATTTTATAGGAAACAAACATGAACGAAACAGGGATCCATATATTCTCATTCCAGTTGAAAATCGGAATAAGTCACACCCAACAATGGGGTTTTCTCCTTTTCTATACGTTAAACCAAACGTCGGGCATAGTGCGCTGTATAGCACATCACATGCACTGTACAGCGCACTATGTCCAACTTTAAGTTTGAAATAGTGAACTGGAGAAAAATCCATTGTCGGGTGTGATATATTCCGGGTTTCAAGCGGGTTATTTCACTCAATAATCATTCGTGTTGTTGGCGATCAAGTAATCCACGATTTGCGTAGCAATCGAAGTTCGATATAAATAGGGGAAAAAATGCATTCCACCAACCACGATCAAACCTACAAGACATAGTTTCGCTTTGCTAAAGGTTATGGGCCCCGCAAAGTTTTCATAACCGGAATCCACGAAGTTTAATTTTAATAGAACATTCTAGAACCAAGAAACGAAGATGAAATGGATGGACGCGGAGAATCGGGAGTGTTCTGGATCCAAAACTGAATCGTCCAGTCGACTACGTACGTACGTAAGACTACGTATCGTTGGCGTTTTCCATGAAGATGACGCTTATACGGGACGGATCCTGGTGGGCAGTGATGCCGAAGTAAGTAAAGAAAAGATGAGAACGGTCAGATGAGGGCACTATCCACAATCTGCCTCAATCTCGAGAAGACGAACTACATTCTGGCGATGGATGCAAAGAACGCGCAAGAAGTCTGGAACAAGCTGAAAACCGTTTATAAAGACGACTGGATCTATCGGCGCGTTGGATTGTTGTAGCAGCTGACATCGATTCGTCTCGAAAACTCCGACAGCACAAAGGCCTACGATGGTTTGGTATCGACTAGTCCAAGAAAGACCCAGAAAGACCACTTTTCACACCGATCGAAAGTTCAGCTGTATGTAAAAAATGATATTGTTTTGACAGCAGTTGAGCGGCAGCTTTAAGAAACAGACTCGGCAAATACTTCAACTAGTGCTCAAGCGGCCAACATAGGCTAGTGCTTCTAAGATATTGGTGGTAGTAGAGGTGACGTTGGGGAAGGGTCTAAGTCTTGACAATTAAGCCATAGACTAACTCTAAGACCAGTAGGTCCCGAACAAATACGATTTTTTTCTTGCCTCAGTCAGTACTAGCACATCGGTCCCAAGCTCGGTCCCAAGCTTAATAATGCGCCCCTAATAATGAACTCACACGAACACACTCTCAAATATTCTGTCAAAATAACACAGCAAATCAAAACAAAGGCGCAAATATGTATAGTTAGGTGCTGGCTTCAAGGTGTACTTCGGACCAAGGGGTTCTACAACAGTGAACCAATTTCAAATCGCTAGTTGCATATTGATTGTTGATTAAGCTGTCATGCAGCTCCATCTAGATACCCTAAACTAACCGAAGCGTCAGCCTGACGGAAAGATTGAGCGGCCGAGTATCGATTATGACGAAGTTTATTTACCGGGGGTTCGATACTCGACGATAAGGTTCCTGATGACGTTGGCTACAAAGTGTGATCTCGTGGACGCATTCACAGCTCTTCAACTAGGGAAGTTCAACGAAGAAGTAATCCACATGCAGCAGCCGGGAGGATTTGTGAAGGACGGGACAATGGTATGTTGACTTCAGAAGGCGCTGTACGGCTTGAAGCAATCTAGCCGTGTATGGATTCAACAGCTGGATGAAGCGCTTCGAGAGTTCGGGTTGGAACAATCGAAGGTGGATCCGTGCCTTTCATTACACGATTGATGGAGACAGAATTTTATTCGTCACTATCTACGTAGATGACTTTCTAATCTTCACAAATAACTCGAAGCTGAAGAAATGGTTGAAGAAGCTACTATGAAGGCGATTCCAGATGAAGGATATTGGCCAAACGAAGTTTTGCCTGGGACTTAGGATCAGCCTAGATCGAGAAGGCGGTTAGTTAAGCTACAACGAAAACGTATGCGGTAGGTTTAGTATGACGAGCTGCCATCCTATGACTACACCGTTTGAAGCCAGTGAGCGGTTGGACAAATCGATGTCGCAAGAGAATGCGGAAGAAGCAGAGCAGATAAAGGATGAGCCTTACAAGGATGTCTCCAGTACATTGCACAAGCAACGCGCCCGGATATCCACTACGCGGTGAATGCTGTCAGCCAGTTCAGCCGCAACCCGGGAAAGCAGCATTGGGTTGCCGTGATGAGGATTTACCACACTGTATGACGCGTTCACTCAGCATGGAGGAACTGTGTTGCTAGAAGAAAAAAACAGTCCTATGAGCCGTTCGTTTGGGTAGCAATCAGTTTTAGCTAAATAACTTTTTCCACAAGCGTCGGATCGCTTTGCGGTCTTCAAAAAAAGTTTCCTTGGAATTTCTCAGGGAGTGGTTGGATTGGTTTATTTTTAGAGGGAAATGGGTCACCTCGCCAGATTTTTCTCTGTAAAAGTAAATTTCCCCATGGAAAATCCTATGTAGAATTAAAACCGTGGACGCTAAAATATAGTTTCTCCGATCGTGGTGAAATTTTGCACAGTTATTAGGCATCAAAAGGCTTCCGAAAATCATACTGAAACTGGAAATAAAATGTTGCCCCAGCCTAGTGGACATAAATATCAAAATTAGGTCGCCGATGGATTGACCAACAGACCCATCATTTATTATTAAAACACTGACCAGACTGAGCAGTTATAACATGTTAATAGCCTATAATGATGACGAATTTCTTGTTGAAAATATTTGAAAACCGTTATAACATGTTATAACTCTGTAGTCTGAACAAGGCATAAGACGTAAATGTATTTTTTTATGATGGTAATAACACAATAATACGCATTTGTTTTTAATACATTTCAAACTGTACATTATAAACGTGGTAAATCAATCACTATTACTTTGCTAAGAGAGTCAAAACTATGAATCTTTTTACTTTATTGTGGGGAGTCGAAAGTATACAGATTGAGTGTAAAAACTATAAACTACAGCATTGCGTAGTCCCAATTTCCCTCCAAAGAGGGTATTTTATAGTTATAACAGAGTATGCTGTGATAACCTTGAAGAGAACGAAAGTCACGAAAGAAGCCAACTCACATACACGGCTTACAATCACAATTATAATTTTAATAAAACAATGAAATACAGTCACACGCAATTTCCAAACAAAATGAGGCAACATTTTACTCTGTTTTCTATCACTTGCGTTCGCTTGAACTTTACCTAAAAACTACTTCTAATGTGCGGGCCTCAACATATCGCAGCAGGCGACTTCACATTTATCACCATTGCATTCACCAGGTTTTTTTTAATTATTTCTCATTGTGGCCTTTCAGATTTTTTTTTTTCATATGCAACTCAGGATAAGGACCATCTTCTTCTTCTTTAGCATTTCAAGCTTATTGCTTTCACAATTAGCTTATTGCTTGCTCTCAACTTAGTGTTCTAAATGCACTTTCACAGTTATTAATTAAGAGCTTTCGATGCCAAGTACCATTTTTGCATTAGTATGATTGTGTGGCAAGTACAATCATACGCTATGCCCAGGGAGTCGAGAAATTTTCCTTTGGGGGCTATTCATAAACCACATAGACTTTTCTGGGGGGAGGGGGGGGGGGGGGTATTTGACCAAAGTCTACGCTCCATACTCAATTTCAAAAAAATGTATGGAGAAAAGTCTACGAGGGGGGAGGGGGGGGTCTGAGATTTTCAAAACTAAGTCTACGTGGTTTATGAACAGGCCCTTACGAAAAATTCCTAAACCAGACCGGGAATCGAACCCAGCCACCTCCAGCATGGTGTTGCTTTGTAGCTGCGCCTTTTACCGACTGAGCTAAGGGAGGACCCTACTGTAATCATATGACTGAGCTAAGGATAAGGACCATACCGTAATCATATTTAATGAAAAATACCAAACGGTAAGAGTTTCCTGTAAAAAAAAAAACTTCAGATTACTTATCGAGTTAAAATCGATTAAACTACTAGAGATCTCTGATATAATGGTCTTAAAATAGGCTCCTCCAAAAAAGGGATCATTCAAGCTCGACTACAGAGCATTATTCGGTGTTACAAATCGGCAGTTTTTTTGTTTTTTTTTTTTTCCTTTCCATCCTTGCCAGGCAGGTCTTTTTGTGCCGTCTAAAGCTTCCATCGTGTCCAAACCGAGCCGAACAGTTCTCACACTCGAGAGGTTTTTCACCAGTATGCTGCCTGAAAAATACGGGAAATACTAAAATCATAATATACATATATGAAAGTGGAAGCACGTACCTTCGGTGGACCGTCAATTGATATTTCCGACCGAAACTCTTGTCGCAAAAATCACACGAGAACTGTTTCCCTTTGACGTGTAGGTTTATGTGCTGCTGCAAAGCTGACTCACTTTTGTATGTTTTCACTAAGCATATCGGACAATCGAACTGTCGCTGTTCGTGGATACTTGCAATATGTTTCTGGAGACATTGGCGGCTTACAAATCGTTTGCCACAGTCCTTGCAGACGCATTTGTCCGTGTGGTATAATTTATGCCTCAACAAGTTGTTCCTAGAGATAAACGTTCGAGGACAGTGCGAACATTTTAGCAGCGGATATGATTCATTTGAGTGAGAAATCAACACATGCTGCTTCAGTTTTGAATATTTCCAGCAAATTTCTTTGCAAAGCAAGCATTGAAATTCGCATAGTAGTGATTGTGAACTTTCTGGGATATCTTCCTCAACCATTGATTCTATAACGTGATTGGTGCCATGGTGCGTGATTTCGTGTAATTTTTTTGATCTATCCCTTTTGAATCGTATCGGGCAGAAGCTACATTTGTTAGGTTTCTCGATTTGGTCATGGCGAGACAGGTGCTTGTTGTATGAAGGCAGAATGTAAAAGTCCATCGAGCATTCCTCACACCGATTGCGTCTCTTCTGTCCATGTTTTTCGGTTAAATGAGAAGCTAGACTACTTGCATTCTCCAGCACCAACTGACAGATGTAACATTTCCTAGATACAATGTCTGTCAAGGATACTTGCCATTTTTTCGTATCATCACTGAAATAGAATAAATAATGTGGTTTATCTCACACGTTCCTCTATGCAGTCAAAACAACTGCTCTGAAATGTGTCCATAAACTTACCTAGGCGAAATTGTTTCCGATTTAACTCGTTTGTTAGTATGATGTTCCGTAATTTTCTTCGAAATTTCTGAGGGTGTCCAGTCATCGTCGCTAACTTCATCACTACTAAAGTCCGAATCTGAATTGAATTCATATCTTTTGTCTGGAGTAAGCAAGTCCATAGACGACCGCAGATCTACCGTCCTACAGATTTCGTTCTCATTATCTCGAATAATGCTGACTAGATTTTGGAACTTCATCTCTGCAGTCATGAAATCCTTCTGAATTGCTTTCAACTGGTCTAATCGTGAAATACACTCGCGGCAGACCAGTTTCAGGAAATCATTTGATTGAACATCAATGTTTAGCAATTCGTTAAGAGTGGCATTAATATTCATCGCTGATTGCTCGCCGGTTTCGGAGACCATGTCGCATATTGGATAGAACCGTAAACAAAGCCGACAGCTCTCGATTTTCACATCTTGTTCCTCTTTGCTGAAGCGAAATCAATTATGAATGGTTGAATTGTGTGTTAATCAGGTTACCAGTACATACCAGTTGAAGAAAGCCTTCGGTTCTTGATACAAGCTTTCATCGCTCACTGTTCCGAAGTGCCACTGGCAGATTTCCTTTGAGCTCATATTGTCGAAATCTCTGGCCACTTTTACCCCACATCCCACGTAGATCGCATCGAGCCAACGCTCCGACAGCGTCAAGTCCTGTGGGAATAATCTCATGCTTCCCACGGAGGCACCACAAGTTGGCACAATACACGGCATTTTGCGTAGAGTTCTAACTTTAAAACTTGTAATCAATTAGTCGTTCAAGTTTTCTTGTAAGTTTCGGTACAGAAAAAAAAAAAACAAAAACATTTGTGTCCTTTTTCGCGACAGCGAAATATGTGGCGGACATACACTGAACCAAATTATTCGGACATGTGTATATGATTAGTGTTTTACTCGAACCACATACCGATGTCCATATTGATTCCCAATTTTCGTGAATTTGGTTGCTTAGGATTATTGATGTTATTGGCAATCATTAAGGATTTCGCTGTAGCTCACATGGATTTCAGTATTTTTGTCATAATGTAAGAATTGGCCTAACTGACAAACGTAAACAATGGCTTCTTCGGTAAATTTCTCGTAATACAAAATCTACCCATGTTAGCTTTAAAACAATCGTATATAAGGACTCTTGTTCTTAGAAATGGCTGTGGTAGATTCATGAGGCAAGTTTCCAAGGTCAACAGATTTATGGAAGAAGCAATTGTGTACGTTTGTCAGTTAGGCCCAAATGAAAAATCTCTGTCGATTTCAGTTGTCCAAAATTGTCCAAAATTGTCAGTTGTCCAAAATTGTCAAAATCATGTGAACTATGGTGCATCTATATGTGGCTGTTAGCAAAGATAACATAATGCAAAAAAAAAAAATATAAAAATAAATCAAATAGAGTAGATCCACTTTTTACGAAAATTGAGTAACATTTCCGTGAGAGAAAAAGAGATAGTATACAATTGTACTCAAAAATTGATTAAAATGGGGGGGAGTTCCACACCCGCGATGTTTTTTTTTTTCCAAGCAATTTTTATAAGTTTTTTTTCAACAAGGCGTCTAATTAATGCAGAGGTTGTCTCGAAATATATGAGAAAAATTGAAGTCGTGTATCTTTTTGCATTATTGTCTTTCTTGTTAGCGACGTTGACCACCTGGCAATAACTTATTACATATTGTTAATTTGAATTGTAAATGTATCCTAAATCCAACACACTTAGAAAATTTTACAGTACAGCAACCGTTCGCTAACTGGGCTAAGTGCACAGCCCAGTTAGCGGATGCTGCTCGGTAACTGGGCTGACATTTCGAATGTAAATAAATTTCGAGGGGGCTTTCGATCAGATTTCGGTTCATTGCGCAATACATAAAGTGTTTATGTTTTATACGTTATTGCGATGTAGTTTATTGGGCACCCCATTGTGCAAAATGTTTGACTCACTTTGTATGAGATTACGACTCAATTTCGTACAATTTAACAATTTTCACTCCTACACGAACCTTATATGGCTTTGACATGCCCCTTGCTAATTTTGACAACAAAATGTCAAATGCTGATTTTTGATATTTATTTGCTTTTTAACTGGGCTATAGCCCAGTTAGCGAGCGCCCAGTTAAAAAGCAGCCCAGTTAAAAGGCACCCAGTTAGCGAACAGTTACTGTACATCCCTACCCTTTCTTCCATCCCAATTATTTTCTATCCTCCTCCTTTTGTCCCATATTATATATTTTCTCTTTTTATCCCCAACTACCCTCCCCCCCTTATTGGTATCCCCAAAAACCCTTTTTCCTGCCCTATTTCCCCCCCCACTTAAAAGCACTCGGAAATTCTAATTTCTTTTTTCTTCATTCCTGCGATTTCCCCTATTTCTTTTTCGTTATTTTTCGTTTTATTCTTTACTCTATACCTCTCTGAGAAATTCTATCGTTATCCACATTATCTGTCGGATGACTATCGTATATTGTTACAATATCTGAATCGTTCCGTTCGCTTCTTGCTATGTCTGTCCTTTCCACATTATGGCAAATGTCATCCTAACCCCCAATAATGGTAAAATTGACTATGAAATTTGTCTCTGTGTAATATAGGTTGTAGCACGTTGTAGTGTGAACGGGGTATTAAGTTCATGTTCCAAAACACATGGATCGAACGTGTATTTTCGTGTGAGTGTAGTTAAACATCAAAACACAACTGATGATAGAAGATCAAGACAGCTGATTCGGATCAACAAAATTTCTAGTTATGTTTGCTTTCTGAGAATATTTGATATTAGATGTAAACCCATTTATAAATTATAATTCACATCTTTTGAACAGCTAAACCTTGAAACAGAATGCCCTGCCTGGTGCCCACTTGTGGTACTTCCGTGGGCACCTTTAGGTTGTTCCCCAAGGACATAACTCTTTCGGAGCGGTGGCTTGACGCGATCAACGTAGGTTGTGGATTAAATGTGGCTGAAAATTCCGACAATTTGAACTTGAAGGAATTGTGCCAATGGCATTTCGGAAAAGCAAGCGATGAAATATTGTATCAAGAACCGAAGATATTCTTCAACTGGTATGTATTGGCAATTTGTTATTTTTGTTGCGGTCTTCTAACTTTCTAACCGACATAGGTGGGTTTTGACTCAATGCAAAGCATTTACCATTAACTCGTTCCAGAAGGTGATTTTCAAAATACCATGTATTATAAAATTGTCGTGCTTGATGAGAGCCATAAATTTGTCTCAAGAACTAAAATTTCCAGATATTCAGCTTCTGAAACAAGTTATCGAAAAATTAATCCAACTGAGTTAAAATGACTATGTACAGCACTGGTGCTATTTCAATGTTGTGTTGAGAAATAACCATTCAATTTGATGGACGTACGTTCAAAATACAATTCAGAATCAAGTTTGTTCGTTGGGAAAATACGGATTTGAAAATCTTAACATATAGGAAATTTCTATTTACATCTATGTACATCAAGTGGAGGTTTGTTACTTTATTTGATTGTAGCTGCTTAGTTTCAATAAATAACAGGATAAACATTCATGTTTCACCACCCTGGCCTTCTTCTTTGGTATTTCTACTCTTTTATTATTCATAGTCATGACGGTCTGTCCATACCTTCAAAATTTCGCATAGTAAAGTTAAAAAAAAACTACAAGGGACAGCCCAATGAAGTTGTAGGCAAAGGGGACGTAGGTCGTTTTGTGAAGGTGTACCGGGACTGCTGCATATAAGATCTCCCTTACTTACATTTGATGTCTGTGATAGGAAAATACTTGGAATTTAATAAAGACATTTACACTGTCTTCAACTCGAGGTTGTACAGACTGAACATCGAACATATAATGAATTACAACGGACAACTTAACCTAACACCCAGTGGATCAGTATGGACATTTTCGTTCTGCGAAAAGTTCCACTGGCTGGAGCGGGAATTGAACCCTCACTTCATGGCAATCGCTTGAATGACGGGTGACGGGTAAATTTACCCTGCAAAATTAAATTCTAAGACATAATCTTATATGTGCGTTATTTTCAATAGTTTAATGTTGAAAATCAAGAGTTTTCAATATTGAAATCGACGCGTAGCAATATTTGCAATCGATTGGGACAAACATTTTGAAAAGAGATATTAATGCTCAAAACCTGACCGCTTTTCGTGACGGTCGCAGTAGGTTTTTTTTAAAAATTATATTCTAGTATAGAAAACAAAGACGTAGTCCTGTAATACAGTAATTGCTTAAATCGAATATCGAGGCTGAAAATCTCGCCACCTGAAAGTCATACATACAATCCGAAAAAGTCAACATGTTACCCCTTCGTTCGTGTGAGCTTCTTTCGGTTTGTGAAAATCGGGCCTATCAAGGTTTGTTCAGAAAAGATTATGTGGCCTTTTCACTTGTTGTTCTTTAGATATGGATTTTCTTTCTCCGAATATTTAGTAGGTGGGCCGTAATGATTTTTACTTCTAGATTAAATAAAACTATATGTGGCATCTGATGGTGATTTTCTGTTTTAGCGAAGAAAAGAAAGAAATTGAAATCGATAGCTGTCGGCTGTGCCTAAGGTTCTATCCAAGCTGTGATATGGCTTCAAAAAATAGTGAGCTATCAGGAATTACTATTAAACACATCCTTCTAAACTCACTACGTATTGACATCACATCAGACGATTTCCTAAAACTTATTTGCCTTGAATGCCTTGCACGATTGGAACTGTTAAAATTACTTCAGAAGGACTTTATGGATGCGGAGATCACATTTAAAAACCTAATCAATATCATTCAAGATAATGCCGAAGCAATTTGTAGGACGATAGAGCTGCCGTCATCGGAGGGCATGATCAAGCAGGATGGTTTCAAAATGATCCGAGATGATTCCAACTCAGAATCGGACGATGTTATCTATGCTGAAGATAGTAGCGATGCATGGGCTCCACCGGAAAATAAGACTTCCAGTTTAGCGAAATCTAAAACTTCTTCTTGGTACGTCTAGGAAATAGGCGCATTCGTTATAAAGCAAATTTAATTCAATCACATTTCCTTAATTTTTTCAGCGACGACTCAGAACAGCCACAAGTATCCTTCAAAGACATTATCTCGAGGAAATGTTACATCTGTCTGTTGCTTCTGGAGGATGCAAATGACCTAGCCTCTCATTTGATCGAAAGCCATGCAAACGTTGGAAATAATCGTTGTGCGGAGTGCTCGCGGGATTTTCCCATTTTGTCAACATACAACAAACACCTTTCTCGTCATGATAAAACTGAGAGGCCTCACAAATGTAGCTTCTGCTCGATACGTTTCAAAATAAAAAGAACTAAGATGACGCACGAAAATACGAAGCATGGCACCAACCACGTCGTCAAGTCGGTAGTAGAAATAAATAAGCCAACAATTTGCGAAGCATGTGGCTTATCTTTCACGAACTTAAGAAAGCTTAGAAGCCATGCTATTCGGAAACATGCAACCAAAGATAAACCGAAGTGTAAAATTTGTAATAAAACCTTCACAGCGCAGTCGAGTCTTGAAAGACACATGCTGGTACACACAAACGAAAAACCGTATGTGTGCAGCAACTGCGATGCTGCCTTCAGACGTCTACTCGATCTCCGATATCATGTGCAGAAAGTCCACGAGGGAAAAAATCCCCACGTTTGCGGCGAATGCCTTCAGGAGTTCAATTCGTATATCACATTATACAATCACAAGCAGTTCGTTCATCTGAACAAGCCGAAGCCAATTATTAGATATGCATGCAATCGTAAACAGGCCTCAGCCCCTAGAAGAAAACGCTCTTCGAGACCAAGTCAGTTTAAATGCAAGCTTTGCAATGAGATCTTTACTAAAAATGCCAATTTGCACGAGCATATATCGGCTTCTCACGCGAATGAATCCTACCCGGTTTTGGAATGTCCGCACTGTCCTCGAACGTTTGTCTCCCTACACAACTTGTGTATGCATAAGGTAACCCATACAGACAAATGCGTCTGCAAGGAGTGTGGCAAACGATTTGCATCCTTTCAAGGGCTCAAAAATCATATTGCAAGTATCCATGAACAACAGAATTTCGACTGTCCGATATGCCCAGAGAAAACATACAAAAGTCAGTCAGCATTGCAGCAACACATGACCCTGCACACCAAGGGCAAACAGTTCTCGTGTGAGTTTTGCGATAAAAGTTTCAATCGAAAAACTCAATTAACGATCCATCGAAGGTACGAAGGCCGAAGCAGTTATTTTTCGATGATTGATTCTTCTTCCCGGGCTGCTATTGATAATGGGCATCTTATTTTTCAGACTGCACACTGGTGAAAAACCTTTCGAGTGTCCAAATTGTTCAATGCGGTTCAGCGATGATGGTACGTTCTGCAAGCACAAGAAGCGCTGTTTGACGACGATTTCTGTAATAGAGGGAGAAGTTGTAAGTGCTAGGCTGGATTCCTGAGCGGTGCGTCTAGTTGGAATCTTGGTGAAATACTCGACGATAATCTCACCTCATCTCGGCTTCATAATTTGCGTGGCAAGGAGTTTCAAGATGATCTCTGCCTTAAGCCGCAGTACTGGTATGAACACGCTTTTCGAAAACGGCTGTCGTCTTTGTAGTGATCAGAGACGAATTCAATATTACAAATTACGAGAGTCGATGCCTTATGATTAGCTTGGACACTTTTCAGATTCGTTGTTTAGCCGCGAAGCCACTTATTGTCGCTGATCTAACTAAGTTTTGCGTTGAAAATTTTGACACATGGAATAAATAATCACGTTCTACTATCCTTTAAATTTAATTTGTCTGCATAATTTACAATCGATTCGTAGGTCAAATTTGTCACCTTGTCGACGGTGAGAGGGCTTATCTCATGCTATTTGATTTGCTCATGGTATAATATCTGAATGTAGTTGCAACATTTTGAAAGGGGTGAATGTTTTGATCAGGGTAATTATCTGACTGAAATGAATCACAGAAAAGTGTTACTTGACGATGACAAACATGTATATTAGAGATAAGACGCGGAGGGCCCGCTTAGGGAACACCATTGGAAGCAATAGAATAAACCACGTATGAATCCTGGAAAGTGTGAGCTTTTTAGTGGAATGCCTGTAACTGGAAAATGAGAGTTAATTTTCATTTAATTCCGGCTACCTTTGTTGCTTGTCTTGACGGATGTGCGTGTTTCGTCTGCAGTGTGCGGACTTCTCCAGTGTCGTGTACTAATATCGACTGTCGAGTATTAGTTTATTGTTATATATATTTCATCTGACCTAAGGTGGTCTTAATGAATTTCTTTATGACGGGGAAAAGCCGTTTTGACTTGGCGTAAAAACCCCATATCTTTTGTAATACAATACAGTAAAATATAATACAACACAACACAAAACATTGCTTAATTGCACATTCATAAACATAATTAAAATAAACAAGATTACAAACGTAGAGTAAGGTCAAAGTATAAAATAAGAAACATCCATAGTTCGGAGCAGTCCTCGTCGTCAATCAATTGGAACTTGCTCATTAATCTATCCTGCTCGTACTATCCATTCTGTCAGTCTGCGCTTGAATGTTGCCAGAGTACAATTGAAGTCGAATAGAAAGTAGACAACGTTGAACATAGCTGACATGAAGCGGACAGGGTCATGAAGTCCATATGATGTATTACGGGGTTCAAGCAGCAAGAAGTCCCGTTGGCGAAGCATTCGTTCAGGAGCGTAGAGGTTGAGCTGACTTAATAGTTCCAGTGAGTCAATTCCACCTGTGAGTGTATTGGCAACGAAAACAGCTTGCGCAATATTCCGTCTTTGGTCCAATGTCAGTAGTCCCAGCAATCTGCATCTATCTTCGTATCGTGGAAGGTTCAAGGGGTCACGCCACGGTAGGCGACGCAGGGCATATCTCACGAATCTTCTTTGAATTGCTTCGATCCTAGCTGTCCATGTTGCCTGGTATGGGCACCACACAACAGAGTTGGATTCCAAAATCGATCGCACCAGAGCACAGTACAAAGACCGAAGGCAGAGAGGATCTTTAAATTCACTTGATATTTTAAAAATGAAACCCAGCTGTCGATTCGCTTTGCTGATAATATCGTCGTAATGCAATCGATAGGTTAGTGCCGAGTCCAGAATGACGCCTAGATCACGAACTTGATGAACACGCTCGAGAGGCTGGCCGTTCATTGCATAATTGTGCGTGATCGGATTGAGCTTGCGATGAAACGAAATGATGTTGCATTTGTGGATGCTTAACGATAGCATGTTTCAGGTGCACACCCCCCCCCAGAAAAAAAAAAGAGAAAAAAAACACATAAAACAAAAAAAACACAACACGTTTGCCCAACAATTCCACTAAAATTTATTATTAAACCTAGTATTTGCTACTTAAACCAAGTTAATTGGAAATATCCAAGTTGCGAAAAGTTAGTAGTGTTAGTAAATTAATATATAACAGTGAAAAGTGGATTAGTAGGCGATAAAACAAGTGAAATTAGTACGGACACATCTTGGGCCAATACTTTATAACATTTTCACTTCAGATCTCCCTGATTTACCTCAGGGCTGTCAAAAATCTTGCTTTGCTGATGACACAGGCATTTCCGCTAAAGGAAAAAGTCTTCGTGTTATATCCAGGAGGCTACAAAAAAGCTTGGACATTTTTACAGATTATTTTCAAAAATGGAAGATTTCTCCTAATGCTTCCAAAACTCAACTTATAATATTCCCACACAAGCCTAGAGCTGCATTTTTGAAACCAAGTAATAGTCATATGGTCACTATGAACGGAGTTCCAATTTCTTGGTCAAATCAAGTAAAATATCTTGGACTGATACTTGATCAAAAAATAACTTTTAAAGATCACATTGAGGGCATTCAAGCCAAATGTAATAAATATATAAAATGTTTATATCCTCTTATAAACAGAAAATCCAAACTTTGTTTGAAGAACAAACTTCTAATATTTAAACAAATCTTTAGACCGGCCATGCTTTATGCTGTGCCAATATGGTCTAGTTGTTGTGCTACTAGGAAAAAAACACTTCAAAGGATTCAGAACAAAGTTCTGAAAATGATTTTGAAGCTGCCACCCTGGTTCAGTACTATTGAATTACATAGAATTTCTAACGTTGAGACTTTAGAAGAAATGTCCAACAAAATAATTCATAATTTTAGACAAAAATCATTGCAGTCTTCAATTGCAATGATCAATTCTCTCTATAGATAAGAACTAGTTTTAAGAAATCAATAATTATTCTTACACGCAGGCAAAAGGAACCCTGTTAAAAATACTGAATAGACAAAGTAAAAATAATATTAACACAATTAGATATAAATGATAGCATATAAGGTTGAAATGTTAATTACTTAGCAGGATCACCTAGGTTAATATATGAATGTAAAATAATGTAAAATTTGGAATAAATAAAGAGTTAAAAAAAAAAAAAAAAAAAAAAGTACGGACACATCGGTTAGTTCATGCAGAGGTTAATTCATGCTTCTTACCTAATTATGCTAATTATTATGAAAATTACAGTAGCTGCTGTCTTAGAAACTAAATTGGGCATGCAAATCAAACTTTAACGAAGATAAAACATTAAATGCAGCCACTCCAACAACGATCTTTGAGCTAAACGAAGAACATATAGGAACGAGACACTAAACGTAAGTCTTCAAAATGCCATTATACATAAGAATTTATCTATCAGTTAAAAACAAAATTATATATGAAAATCATACAAAACGACAAACAACTATGTACAACACAAAACACATAAATCCCACTATGCTTATTTATTCAATAGGGATTTTTTAACGTCGTCATCGTTGATCCAAAAACAAATACACGTTTAAGAAATCGGAAATCAGTCTCTGTATTTCGTTGCAATTGCAACATTTTAAAAAATCCGTTTAACTCGCGATCGGGGAGGCTGTAAATATGTCCCCCCCCCCCCACCACCCCAACAACAATCCACACAACAGAACCCCCAAGACCAGAAATTACAATTACAATTGTAGACCTTAAGTTTCGAAGGAAAGTTTGAATGACCTGAAACTAACAAGGTTATGCTTGATGTATGTGGACGTTTCAGAAAATTCATTGAATATGTTTGAATATGTATCGTAGCTTTGTATAGCCCAAGGTTACGGTTACTATTGTATATCTTAAGTTCTGAACTCAAGTTTTTATCCCAAGATAATCTGATAATGACTGGTGAGCTTACAGAAGCTTCCCTGAATGTGTTTGAATGCATAGCTAAGCTAACGTTACGTATATAGATCCTAATCTCTGAACTCAGGGTCAGTTTTGATGACCTAGAACATCCCAAGATATCTAGTTATACCGGTTGGCCTTCCAAAAGACTCACTTAATTTGGTCAAATACATATTGTTACTTTGTTTAGTCCAAAAAGCTGTAGATTTTAAGCTACAATTCAAAATTTTAAATCTACAGCTGTAGATTTTAAGCTACAATTCAAAATTTTAAATCTACAGCTGTAGATTTTAAGCTACAATTCAAAATTTTAAATCTACAGCTGTAGATTTTAAGTTTTGAATTCCAGGAAAGTTTGGATAACCTAGAACATCCGAAGATTATCTCATAATGTCTGTTGTTCTTCCAAAATATTCAATGAATATGTTTCAATACACATCGTAGATTTGCATAGCCCAGGAAGCTTTTGTTACAAGTGTAGGTCCTATGTTCTGATCTCAAGGATAGTTTGGATGACTTAGAACATGTCATGTTTATAATGTATTTTGACTTTAAGAATGTTATGTGACTTCAATAAACGTTCTCAGCGAACATGAAGATAGATGTCAGTAATATAATTTGAACAGAAATATTAAGATATGTTCTATTGTCATTCATGTCGGTTTGTCGGTGGTATCAAGGTAAATTTAATATCTCAGGTGGTCTCAATACTGTATATGAGAATTTCAGCCATGTTTAAACGCATACTTATTCGCTAATATCAACACTTATACGATCCATATTTAGTAAAATACTGGTCTGGCATACTGAAGTTGTCTCGTTTACACCTATGCAACAGTGCCTGTGATGTCAAACTCGCAGTTCCAATTTAAACCAAACGAGTAAAGGATATGATTAGTTTCACACTGCCAGGCCTGTGTTCTATGCCGTGGGATATGAAGCGTCATGCTGCGAGGTTTGTTTACCAATATTTCGGGGGAAAAGTGCACGTGCTAATGTATGTAAACAAAACGTTTAGCCCATACCGTTTACATTAATATATAACTCTTCACTCCTAGGCAAAAATGCAATCAACAACTGTCATTATGTGCGTAAAACACTATTGAGTATTCCTTACTCTTTCGCTCCACTGCTAGATCTCTTCTGATACCCCGCTACTCCACCCGTCTTCCCAACCAACTGAAGAAAATATACCACCTGAGATATTATATTCACCTTCACTGAACCCAAACATCCTCCTTTTATCGGATGAATTCTCCGTCGGTTGATATCGTAACATTGAAATCGCATTTTCGAATGATAGATGCAGGCGGAGGACGATTTTCTAGAAACCAGATGATTATCCTTCTAATGTTGAACAACTAATAATACGCGAAGTGAATTGACCTCCCGTTAAAATTCTGATGAACGCTGTACGAAAAATCGTCATCCCAAAGTTGAATGCGTATTGCATTGGAAAAGCCCTATGACGCAAATAATTTGAAATGAGGATGACAAACATTCCATTTTACATCATTCGGTAAAAACCTATCAATCGCTATCAGAACTGGTACCGTCTCGAATAAAGGATCGAAACCTGATCGCTTCCTACGGAAAGGCGGAAAAATATTTTCTGACTCCTCCCGTTGCAGTCTTTGCTCAACGGTTGAGGAAGTGAAATAGGTTTATGTCGTGGCATTGTTTCAAATTATTCATAAATCGCTAATAAATCTACACACTTTTGAAACAAACATCATATTGAATTTGGTTGAGTGTCATACGAAACATGGATGATCGTCATACGGATCTAACCATAAGACAATCATCCGATTTCCGAATGCTTTTCGTTAAAGGGCGCAATCGAATTACTTTTCAGACGATCTCGAGATGATGTTTGGGTTCAGTGTTTTTCTTACTACCATAAAAAAAAAAAGAACATAAAACGTTATCAATATGAAAAAAATTAAATTTTTTAACATTATTGTTATTTTACCATTACCGCCACCACCATGACCACCGCCCCCCATCCTCAAAAAACAAAAAAAAAAAAAAACGAAAAATTTTAATTTTCATTTTCTCGTGTATCTGGGAGATTCATATCTGGTTTCCACCTATCAGGTGTTTCTATTGTACAGAATCGTTATAAAATGCCCTGCGTTGTGCCCACCTGTGGTGCCTCCGTTGGAACCTTCAAGTTGTTTCCTAAGCACAAATCTCTTGCGGAACGTTGGCTCGATGCTATCCAAGCAGGATGTGGAGTCAAAGCGGCAGATGATGACGTCCTAGGTCCTGTCCTAGATGATGACCATATGAAGCAGAAAGAAATCTGCCACTGGCATTTTGCAGAACCTGACAGTGAGGTGTATCAAGAACCGAAAATCTTTTTGAACTGGTACGTGCTAGGGAGGATATAACGTTGAGGTTGTAGATTTTGATTTAAAGTTTATTTCAGCGAAGCAGAAAAAGTGGAAATCGATAGCTGCAGGTTATGCCTTCGGATCTACCCAGCTAGCGATATGGTTTCCATAGATGGATTGTTATCCGGAGTGGACATTAAAGTCATCGTTTTCGAATCGCTAGGTGTGGAATTCAAAACAACCGATTTATTGGAACAGATTTGCGTCCACTGTCTTGTTCGATTGGACCTGCTGACATCGATTAAAAAAAAATTCATCGACACTGAGACAAATTTCCAGAACCTCATAAGCATTTCACGGGATTACCGGAAAAAAAATCGTAGGTTGACAGAAATATCACCGAAGGTGGAAGTGATCGTTCAAACGGAGCAAGATTCAAATACAGAATCCGATCTGGAAATGGATGAAGAATATATCAGCGACGAATGGACACCTCAGGAATCACTACATGATACTGTTATAAATGAATCTAGTGCTGGATCGAAACAGGAATCAATGTCTACTGTTGGGTTCGTAAGTGTGACATATCCCATTTGTACATGTTGTGCATTTTATTTTTTTATTTTTAGTGAAAACTCGAAAGAATTATCACTCAAACAGATTATCGCCAGAAAATGTTACATCTGTCCGGTGATTCTTGAGAGTGCCAACGATTTGTCCTCTCATCTGACCGAGAAACATGCTAGCATGAAAGACAAACGGTGTGTGGAATGCTCGCTAGAATTCCCCATGTTGTCCGGATATAACAAGCATCTCTCTCGCCATGACGAAAGCGAGAGGCCCCACAAATGTAGTGCTTGTCCGATGCGTTTCAAAATTAAGAGAGCGAAGATGTTGCACGAAAATACGCATCATGGCAAGAACCACGATATTGTACTTTTCAAGGAAAAAACCAAGTCAGTCATTTGCGAGACATGTGGCGAATCATTCCAGTACCTGAGCATGTTAACGCGCCATGTTCGACTGAAGCATAATGCGTCCCAAGAAAGGCCCATGTGTAAAATCTGTGGTAAACTGTTCACCAGACACGGTAGTCTAGTCAGACACATGCAGATACATACCAATGAAAAACCGTACAGTTGCGACAAATGTGATGCCTCATTTCGACGATTACTCCTTCTGAAGCACCACGTGCAAAAAGTTCACGAGGGTAAAAATCCTCACGTTTGTGTAGAATGTAAGTTGGAGTTCAAATCGTACGAGTCTTTATACAACCACAAGCGTTTCATCCATCTACGAAAGCTAAACATAGGCGACATAAATCCAACCAAACTGCAATACGCTCAGATTTGCAAGGTTTGTAATGAGATGTTTTCGAGAACATCTGATCTCCAGCAGCATATATCAATTTCACATGCTGACGTGTCCTACCCATACTTCGAATGTCCGAAATGCCCACGAAAGTTTGTCAGCAAACAAAGCTTATACTGTCATAAGCCAATGCACACGGATAGATGTGTCTGCACGGAGTGTGGAAAACAATACGGAACCGCCCAAGCGCTCAGAAATCACATAGCGAGTTTCCACGAAAAGCGACAGTATGACTGTCCGATATGTCCGACAAAAACCTACACAAGTGAATCAGCATTGCGTACGCACATGATCATACACACCAAGGGCAAACAGTTTGCGTGTGATTTTTGCGACAAATGTTTCCACCGAAAAGATCAGCTGACGATTCATCGAAGGTACGAGGAGGACGATTTTGTTTCGTTTTCGGTACCTAGTATATAAAATTGTTAAAATTTTGTTTCAGAGTTCACACGGGGGAAAAGCCTTTCGAGTGCCCGAAATGTTCGAAACGGTTTGGCGACGATGGAACCTTTCACAAGCACAAGAAGCGTTGCCTGGCGCCAGTTTCCAAGAAGGAATCTATCGATGCCCCATGCTGACCTCATTAGTGGCAGGTTTTGTCAGGTATGGTAAAACGGGTGAGTCATCTATACGCAAAGCTCGACCGTTGAAATAATCCAAAGTGAGTATTTGCTGTTCTAACGACTCGACTACAAATCATTTGATGTTGTATAATATTCTGCAAGAATTGTTCGATTTCATTGAGCTCTTGTTGTCCGTTAGAGAGAAAGCCTTATTTAAGTGAAAGCTTACGAACGTGTGAGTCTTTGGGTCTTATTATTCTCTTATTCTCTTCGACTACAAGCTTCAAGGCACGGTAATCAAACGTGCGACTTACGTCAAAGATCTTGGAGTTATTCTGGATTCTCAGTTGAGGTACAAGTTTCACATCTCGTACATCGTGGACAAGGCATCAAGAACTCTAGACTTTATTTTTCGGATGGCTAAAGACTTCTCCGATATTTACTGCTTGAAGTTCCTTTATTGCTCCTTGGTGCGATCGATTCTTGAGTATTGCTCTGCCGTCTGGAATCCGAGCTATATTAATGGCGGGAATAGAGTCGAATCTGAATCAACGCAGGTTTTTACGCTTCGCTTTGGGAAGGTTGCCTTGGAGAGACCCGTTTCGTATGCCGAGTTACGAGAGTCGTTGTCGATTGATCGATCTTGCACCGCTTCGGTTTTGTCGTGACACATCCAGGGCTCTCTTTCCTGCAGACATGTTACAAGACCGAATCGATTGCGTAAGGACCAGATGTCGGACAATTTGTCAACTCACCATTTGAAGCCCTTTTCGACTGATCGGAGGATTGGATCGTATTTTTAATAGAGTCTCGACAATGTTCGACTACCATGTCCCTCGGAAAACTCTACGCAGACGCTTCACGTCACATTTTTTTTCTGAAATGTAGACCTTTATGAACAAGTGTGTTGTGGTTTGATATTTAGGTTTAATTGTTTAAGTTTAAGTTTATTGTACTCGATATATTTTTAATACCACCATTGGGGTGGTTTATTAAGCCTGTTGGTGCTGACTAAATAAATAAATAAATCAATCAATCTTTATTACGGAAGTCACTTCACGGCGGAAATGTCTACGATTGCGGCCCATGAACACAAAATTTTATTTTTGAGTCTTTCCAGGTCTTTCCCCTCACTGAGGGGGCTACCCCATATGGCATAATGTCATTTGGCATAAGATGTTGGATAATCAATGGACATTTGGCATAAAGGCCGTTTGGCATAATGACCATTTGGCATAAAACAAAGAATAAATTAAAAATGGTCATTTGGCATAAACATCGGAAAAAAGGGCTTTAGGTTCAGTGGGCATAATTATAATTTGGCATAACCTAGACATTCAAAATTCAATTGGTATAAAGATCTTTGGACATTGGCACCGAACAGTTTGAGAAAGATTATTTGGATTGAAAATCTGTAAATTAACGGTTCATCAGAAACATTTGGCATATTGACAGTTTGGCTTAAATACTAGAAAATTAGATCAACTGCTAAGCAATTCACCAATTTCATTTGGCATTATGGTTTTGGCACATAAATTTGAATTTTAGAGAAAAATAAATTATTTAGTACAATAATTATATCATAGATAGTAAAATAATTTAAGAAATTTTTTAAGAACTGCCTAGTTAGTAAAGAAGGGAGATTGCAACACATTCCATATTGGCCTATTTGTGATAATTACGTTTCAGTCGGTTCGAATGAATTATGCCAAACATAACTACCCAGGTAACCAATAAATGCTAGCATGTGCAGTAAATCAACCCTAAATCTGCATTTCAGATGCTTCAAGCATTATATTAGCATTGTATCAGTATCTTGAATGCTATCTGTTGTAAAGTTGGATTTCAAATGCTATTTAAATGCTTGTAGCCTGTAATAAACAGTTCGAATTCAAAATAGCATTGCAGTAAAGCAGCCGTATATTGGACCAAAAGCGGCATTTGTGTTGCATTTAAGGTGACTTCATTGCTCGACAGGCTGCCGTAAAGACGCTTTGGAACTGCTTATTGGTTACCTGGGTAAGCAATACATACTTTTAGTCAATCCAAAAATTCACTGTTAAACATCAGAGAAGAAAAAGAGAGAGAGAGAGAAGAATCAATGTTTTTAACGAAAACGCTGCATAACTGTACTGTCCATAAGAAACACTTTTTGAAATCTCAACCAGTCCCTTGAGTTTCTGAAACGTTTCCTAAGCTTTAACGTATTGTTAATAAATTTCAACTCCCTAGCTTAGTTTAGTTTTTTTTCGTCTATTTCAGCCCCCTCGGTTAAACAACGTACTGATACCTACACTAAAAAAAATCGACACGTTTTCATGTGGAATTTCACGTAACTTTCGCCTGAATACGTAACCAAATCTTCTTCATTAAAATCAGGTGAACATTACGTGTTAGTGAATTGTACTTAAAAAATCACGTAACATGTATGTGATTTTCACGTAGCTCTTACGTGAATTCCACGTGTTTATTACTGGCTTTGGCAGTGGACGAAAATTACGTGCGTTTTACGTGAAAATAACTTGTCGATTTTTTTGAGTGTATGCATGAAATCGAAGAAAAATTGAATGAACAAAACTCTCTCGTAGTTTATCGTTCTTATATCACTGTATTGACTATCGACTATGACAAAGTTATGATGGAATGGCTTTTTCCACCCTTCCAGCAGCGCACTAACTGTTCAAAAAGTCAAAATCCAACATATCGTCGACATTCTCTTCCTCCACCTTGGGCACCGATTCTTGGCACCGTTTCTTGTGCTTGCAGAAGGTAGCATCGTCGCTAAACCGTTTCGCGCAATGAACGCACTGAAATGGCTTTTCACCCGTATGGATTCTGAAAGTAGAGCGTTCCAATTAAAGTATTCAAATACACATTCCAAATCTGTCAAACCACCTTCGATGAATCACCAGCTGATCCTTCCGCACGAAAGCCTTCTCGCAGAAATCACACACGTGCCGCTTACCATGGGTATGGGAGGTCATGTGTTGCCGCAGGGCGGTGGAACTTTTGTATGACTTTGTAATGCATATCGGACAGTCGTACGGCTTAACTTCCGAGTGCGTGGTGTCAACGTGAATCTGCAACCGTTGAATGTTCGTGTGTCGTTTTCCACACTCCTTGCATGCGTACTTGTCCGTGTGGATTTCCTTATGCTGGGCGAGGTGTTGATTGGAGAGAAAGGTTCGCGAACAGTTCGCACATTTACTGTACGGGTAGGTTTCGTCGGCGTGTGTTGATTTTATATGTTGCTCCAAATCGTACGTTTTATTGTGGGTTACCTTGCATAGCTTACACATCAAATGATACTGTCGCAATTTTGCGCCATTGGTGGGCTTTTTCAGATGCACTACCTGCTTGTGCGTGTAAAGTGCATGGTAGTTTTTGAACACTTGGTTGCATTCACCGCAAATGTGAGGATTTTTACCATCGTGGATCATTTCCATGTGATATCGGAGATCAAGCGCACGGCGGTAGGAAGCATCGCATTTTGTGCAGCTATGTGGCTTTTCATTCGAATGAAGAAGCATGTGTCTTTCGAGGCTAGATTTTGCAGTGAAGCTTTTGGAGCAAATGTTACACGTCGGCATGCCGTTGGACATATGAACCGATCGAACGTGGGCATTGAGTTTACTTTTGTACATGAACGTTTTGCCACATGTTTCACACATAATGGACTTGGACCTTTCCGAATGGGACTTCACCTCGTGGTTACTGCCGTGCAGTTTATTTTCATGAACCTTCACTTGGATGGTCGATTTGAAGCGAAGAGCACAAAAGCCACATTTGTGAGGTCTCTCGGATTGTTCGTGACGGGATAAGTGCCTATTGTATGTTGCGAGGAAGGGAAATTCGAGAGAACATTCAGTGCAACGGTAGACAGTTTTATTCGCGTGATTCTCGGTTAGATGCAAAGATAGCTCATTAGCATCTTCCAAAACGGTTGAACAAATGTAGCATTTTTTGCCGACGATTGCATTTAAAGTCGGTGCTCGTTTGGACTGTTTTTGTTTTAGCCTGGCCCTAGTGTTGAGTTTCACGGAACTTTGTTTTATCAAAACAGAGGTTTTCGGGGGTGTCCATTCCTCGATTAAATCATAGTCCAGATCCGAAGACGATTCCGCGTGCTCCTCTTCTATGAAAGTGTCCACGGAGGGATGTGTCAGTTTTATCATGCTATGGATATCATTTGCACTATCATTTGCAATTTTGAGTAGTTCCTGGAACTCTGCTTCCGCTTGAACAACCTCCCTCTGCACCGAAATAAACAAATCCAACCGAGCGAGGCATTCCATGCAAATCATTTTAAGGAAATCGTTCTTCTCGAATCCCACACTTAACGACCCATAGACGACGGATTTGAGATCATCGCTTTCAAGGCATACTTCCGTAGAGACCATGCTTGAAATTGGATAGAACTGCAAACACAATCGACAACTATCTATTTCCACCAGGTCACCATTGCTTGAATGTAAATCTCGCTCTAGTTAGGTAGACAATACTATAACAAAAGTGCATATATACCCATTGATAAACAACTTCGGTTCCTGGTATCGATTGACACCTTTCTCATCGTTCGCTTTTCCAAAGTGCGACATGCAAATTTCTGTTTGACTCAAATCACGCCCATCGGCTAGCTCCATCAGTATTCCGCATCCTATCTGGATAGCCGCGAACCAACGCTCCGAAAGGGATCCATGCCGGGGGAACAGCATGAAGCTCCCTTCCGAGGTTCCACAAGTCGGTACGACACATGGCATTTCAGTCGGTCGGGTTGTCTTCCTGAAGTAATCGTCGGATCGTAAGTTTCTTCCTCTATGACTACTTTGCACGAACACTCTCCTCGAATAATAAACAAACGTCATCACGCTCATTCAAGGGTACTCAAATATGAGTTATAGTTGCTTGTATTTTTGTAATGCGAATGTAGACTATTTTCTTTTTGTTTTTTTTTTTTTTTTTTTTTATTTTTTTTATTTCATTCCCTTAACTTAGCCTAACAATATGATTACCACAAAAATACTTTTGTGTCCTTTTAGCGCGCTAGAGAACACAACAAAAAAACAAAACCACCCCCCAAACACCCTCTCTTTCATTTGTATATGACTGTATCTTTTTTTCTCACGGAAATGTTACTCAATTTTCGTAAAAAGTGGATCTACTCAATTCAAGAGTCGATCCGCTTTTTATGAAAATTGAGTAACTTTTCCGTCTGATAGAAGGGACAGTAATACGAATGAAAGAGTGGCTATTTTGAGCGTGCAGCACGCCCGTTTCATTTTACTCAATTTTTGATTACAATTGTATACTATCTCTTTTTCTCTCACGGATATGTTACTCAATTTTCGTTAAAAAGTGGATCTACTCAATTTATGAGTAGATCCACTTTTTATGAAAATGGAGTAAAATTTCCGTAAGAGTAAAAGAGATAGTATACAATTGTAATCAAAAATTGAGTAAAATGAAACGGGAGTGCGCAACAATCTGTCAATTTAATATTATCCGTCGTTCAAAACAAGCAAGAGACCTGTCATGACGAACTCTCCACACAGGCACTCTAGTTTATGTTGTTGTTTTATGGGCATAGGATTGTTCTTTTTTTTTTTTTTTTTTTTTTTTTTTTCCTTTTCACTATCTACACATAATTTTATTATGTCTACAACTTTCAGCAAGTTATCTACTTGAACTTGAGAGTGTGGAAAATGCGAAACTGTGAAAGTACTTCCACCAACAACCTGTAACATTGGGGTACAACAAAATGCCCTGCTTTGTGCCAACCTGTGGCACCACCGTGGGAACTTTCAAGTTGTTTCCTAAGCATAAAACCCTTTCGGAACGATGGCTTGAAGCAATCCAGGTAGGGTGTGGGATCAAAACGGTTGATGATGGCTCTATGAATCAGAAGGAGATCTGTCACTGGCATTTCTCAAAATCGGACGGAACGACTTATCAAGAACCGAAGATATTTTGCAATGGGTATGTGCTTAGGCCATACGGTGGCTTACGCTTAGTGGAAAATTACACTGGATATATATTTCAGCAAAACAGAGAAAGTGGAAGTCGATAGCTGTCGGTTATGTCTACGGTTCTACCCCATTTGCGAAATGGTTTCCAATAATGGTAGGCTATCAGGAAACAATATCAGATCCATCGTTAGCGAAAAGCTACACATTGACCTCCAATCAACTGAGTTACTGGAACTGATCTGCCTTGCTTGTCTTGCTCGATTGGATCTGCTGAAATCGATTCAAAAAGATTTCATGGATGCGGAGATCAAGCTGAAGAACCTGATTGGCATTATTCGGGATGATGCAAAGGAAATGCGCGAGTGTCTTGAATGTCCATCGCCGACGAAGGTGACCATGCACGATGACCAAGATGAATCGAACTCAGAATTGGACGAAGATAGCAGCGACGAATGGACTCCGCCGAAAGTTTTGGAAGATAACATTTCGAATAAAACGAAACATAAGTCTAGTTCTACTTCTATGTGAGTTTCAGTTGCAAGTGTGCCTGTCGTAAATGTGATCTAAATAATGGATTTCCTTTTTTTTCAGTAACGACTCCAAGCAACCTAAATTAACCTTCAAAGAGCTTATAACAAGAAAATGTTACATCTGTCCTTTGGTGCTTGAAAGCTCTGATGAGCTAGCCTTTCATCTTATCGAGAAACATTCTAATAAAGAAGCGATTCGATGTGAGGAATGCTCCTCGAATTTCCCCACTTTGGCGGCATACAACAAGCACCTGTCTCGCCATGACCAAACCGAAAGGCCCAATAAATGTAGCTTTTGTCCGATTCGTTTCAAAGTGAATAGAGCGAGGTTGCTTCACGAAAATACGCAGCATAACGCGAAGCACGATATTACAACATTCGATGAAAAAATTAAGCCAGTCGTTTGTGAAACTTGTGGAGAGTCGTTTTTATACCTGCGGAAGCTGAGGTATCATGTCAAACAAAAGCATCCTTCCGACAAGCCCACTTGTAAAATATGCGAAAAAACCTTCACAATACATGCAAGCCTCGAAAGACACATGTTGGTACACACGAACCAAAAGCCTTACGTTTGCAGCAGCTGCAACGCTCCCTTCCGACGTTTATTCGATCTGAAAAATCATGTACAAAAAGTTCACGAAGGCAAAAATCCTCATGTTTGTGCCGAATGCAATAAGGAATTCAACACGTATGAAAGCTTATGGAGCCACAGACGACTCGTTCATTTAAAAATAAAAGGGAAGCCAAATTCTCTACAGGATAAATGCAAGCTTTGCAATGAAATATTTTTAAAATCATCTGAACTTCAGCAACATATATCGGATTTTCACGCTGACGAATCCTACCCGTACTTTGAATGCCCGCAATGTCCTCAAAAGTATCTTAGAATACAAACCCTGCGTTGGCACAAGAAGTTACACACGGACAAATTTGTCTGCAGGATATGTGTTAAAAAGTTCGGATCCATTTCAGCGCTAAAGATTCACACCGAAAGCGTCCACGAAAAGCGACAATTCAACTGTCCAATATGCCTTACCAAGACCTACTCAACCCAAACAGCAATGCGCAAGCACATGGAAACTCACACCATTGGCAAACAATTTTCGTGTGATTTTTGTGGCAAAGATTTCCAGAGAAAAAGTCAATTGACGATTCACCGAAGGTACGGACAGCGGGATTCATTTGATGTTTTAATAAGTCATTGATTTCTTTCGGTTTTAGGACGCACACGGGTGAAAAACCTTTCGAGTGTCCGAACTGCATGAAGCGGTTCAGCGACGATGGAACGTTTTCCAAGCATAAAAAGCGCTGTTTGGCTATCATTTCTAGAACGGAAGAAGAAGCAAGTGTAAATGCTTTGCTGGCCACCTCCTCATGAGCGGTAAGTGCTTCTTTGCACATTTAACTTCAGATTACTTGATGCGGAATTATAGCGCGATTAATGCTGATCGATTAATGTCATTGAGTTGTGACTATTTACAAGAAAGAAAACCCTGCAATAATATGAACTTGTTTTTGGTTTTTTCCCTTGCTTTGATCATGGACTTCAGCCTAAATTTATCTCACTTTAATATCAAATTCTTAGACTTTTGACTTCATTCCCCTGCGGTGCAGCAGTAGTTGAAATCATCTGGAAACACGAAAATAATCCTTTAATTTGTGTTTCATTTGTATGAGAGCCCCCGCTTACAGAGAAGGGAAGAGTTTTCTAACAACCATAGAAAAAAATCGTGCCTCCAAAAACCCCCACATGCCAAATTTGGTTCCATTTGCTTAGGGTCTCGAACCACCATAGAAAAAAATCCTGCCTCCAAGAACACCCACATGCCACATTTGGTTCCATTTGATGGATTATTTTTTTTTTTTTTTTTTTTTTTTTTTTTTTTTCCACCCCCCCCCCCCCCCTCCCGAGAGAGGAGGGGACTCAAACCCCCACAACAACATATCTTCTCCTCCAAAACCCCCCCCCGCCCTTGGGCCTTTTTTTTTTTTTTTTATAGAGTTATACAAAAATTTGTTTTTTTTTTGTAAAAGAGGACCCCCTCCCACAACCCCTCCCGAAAAAACCAAAAAATCCACAGCAGACGTACAGTTTAAAAAAAAGTAAAAAAAAAAAATTTCTTCTTCCCAAGGGGGGAGAGGTCTCAAAAAATCATAAGAACCATTCCCGGCCCCAACAACCCCTGTATACAAATTTTCTCAACAAGAGACAGACAGACAGACAGACAGACAGACAGACAGACAGAGACAGACAGACAGAGACAGACACAAACACAGACACAGACACAGACAGCCAGCCAGACAGACAGACGGACGGACGGACGGACAGACAGACAGACAGGCAGGCAGACAGGCAGACAGACAGACAGACAGGCAGACAGACAGACAGACAGACATACGGACAGACAGACAGACAGACAGACAGACATACGGACAGACGGACAGACAGACAGACAGACAGACAGACAGACAGACAGACAGGCAGACAGACAGACAGACAGACAGACAGACAGACGGACATCGACAGACAGACAGACAGACAGACAGACAGACAGACAGACAGACAGACAGACAGACAGGTGGTATCAACAGGCGGGGCGCCAGCAGCTATTTGCCCAACGCCCGCCAGCCGCGGCGCCGCCACCGCCTCCCCCCCCCGCTGGCCACCCCCCCCCGCCCCTTCCGGCCCACACCCCCCCAAGATTGCCGCACGAATGATGCATTTCGCGAAGGTGCATTATTGACCAATCCAGGTAACGCAAAAGTGAGTTTAAACGTCGAAGATGGCGATCGTGAAAAATGGTTTTCGAACTATCTACGCAAAGTAATTGGTGATAAAAGGAGCAGAAAATCGTCGATAATGACGATACTGACCAATTCCATACAGTTTAAAAAATAGCCAGAAGGTAATTATCAATTTCAGTTTTAGAAACTACGACTTTAGCTTTAGCTTTACTAGAATTCCTCAATATCGTTCGCTGTTACATATGAGTCCTCCCTTACTCATGTCTGGCCCACAATTGATACGTAGCGGATGCGTTTGCGTGAATTTGACAGTTTTCCCATAGGTTTTCTGTCAAATTTACGTCAACGGAACGCAAACGTATCTATTGTGGGTGACTCTTTACATTTGAAATCTGTGATATAGGAAAATAATGTGCATTTAGTAAGTTCAGTCTGCAAAACGAAAGTATGAGACATTACGTATTATTTGCGTTACTTTCAATAGTCCACAATTGTTAAAGGATAATTTTTGATAATTGAATTGATCCGCAGGAAAATTTCCAACTGAAATAAAGCACTTTAGGCTTCGCCAATCGAATAATCGACTACTCTAGTAAAAATCGAGCACCACTAATCATGACCTGCTGCCATCAGCTGTTTTGGGCTGTCACGGCTTTGTCGAAACGGTTCGCAGCTCAAAATGAAGAAGACGAAGAAAACGTCTTAAAAACTGAAAGTGTTTACCAACAAGGCAGTCTCCTTGTGACACAGTAGGCATTCATCGTAAAATGCCCTGCATTGTGCCAACCTGTGGTGCCACCGTGGGAACCTTCAAATCGTTTCCTCAGCATACAACCCTTTCCGAACGTTGGCTTGATGCGATTCAGGTAGGATGCGGGGTCACACCGGTTGATGATGGCTATTTGCATCGAAAGGAGATTTGCCACTGGCATTTCTCAAAACCGGACGGTACGGTTTATCAAGAACCGAAGATTTTTTCCAATGGGTATGTATTTAAGCTATGCAGTGTGACGGCAAGTTGTTATTTCTAGAGGAACTCTATTTCAGCAAAACAGAGAAAGTGGAAATCGACAGCTGTCGGTTATGTCTGCGGTTCTACCCAGTTAGTGATATGGTTTCCAAAAATGGTAAGCTATCTGGAAAGAACATCAGCTCTATCGTTAGCAAATCGCTACGCATTGACTTCCAATCAAATGATTTACTGGAACTGATCTGCCTTACGTGTCTCGCTCGGTTGGATCTGTTGAAATCAATTCAAGTAGATTTCATGGACGCAGAGATGGAGTTTAAAAACCTGATTGGCACTATTGGGGATAACGCAAAAGAAATCCGGGAGTCTCGGAGATTATCGCCTCCGGCTGAGGTGATTATGCAGGAAGGTCGAGAAGAATCCAACTCCGAGTCGGATGGTGGACCCGTTGAAAAAGATTGCAGCGATGAATGGACTGCCCCAAAGGCTCTAGCGGATAACCTTATGAAAACACCTCGTTATGAAGCGAACCATAAATCTAGTTCCACTGCAGGGTAATATGTTGTTATTAGTCCTGTTTTTAGATGTGTTCTGAACCAAGGATACTTGATTTCTTTCAGTGAAGGCTCGACACGACCAAAATTAACCTTCAAAGAGATTATATCGAGGAAATGTTACATCTGTCCTTTGGTGCTTGAAAGCTCCGATGACCTAGCCGTTCATCTGATCGAAAAGCATACTAATAAGGAAGCGATACGTTGTGAGGAATGCTCCCGCAATTTCCCCACATTGTCGGCATACAACAAGCACCTGTCTCGTCATGACCAAACGGAGAGGCCCAATAAATGTAGCTTTTGTCCGATACGTTTCAAAATAAAGAGAGCGAAGTTGCTTCACGAAAATACACAACATGACGCGAAGCATGATATTACAACTTTCGATGAAAAAATTAAGCCAGTAGTTTGCGAAACCTGTGGAGAATCGTTTTTGTACTTGCGGAAGCTGAGGTATCATGTTAAACAAAAACATCCTTCCGATAAGCCTACGTGTAAAATATGCGAGAAAACATTCACGATAAATGCAAGTCTCGAGAGGCACATGCTGGTTCACACGAATCAAAAGCCTTATGTGTGCAGCAACTGTAATGCGTCCTTCCGACGTTTATTCGATCTGAAAAATCATGTACAGAAAGTTCACGAGGGCAAAAATCCTCATGTTTGTCTCGAATGCAATCAGGAGTTCAACACGTATGAGAGTTTATGGAGCCACAAGCGATACGTTCATTTGAAAAAGACGAGGCCCAATCTGAAATCTCAGGAAGTTCAACTGAAATGCAAGCTCTGCACTGAGATATTCTCGAAAACGTGTGATCTGCAGCAGCACATATCTTTTCTTCATGTTGACGAATCCTACCCGTACTTCGAATGTGCGCAATGTCCTCAGAAATATCTTAGAATACAAACCCTGCGTTGGCACAAGAAGCTGCACACGGACAAATTTGTCTGCAAGGTGTGTGAGAAGAAATTCGGTTCCATCTCAGCGCTCAAGGTCCACACAGAGAGTGTCCACGAAAAGCGGCAGGTTAACTGTCCGATATGCTTCACGAAGACCTACACAACCCAAACGGCCTTGCGCAAGCACATGATCACCCACACCAAAGGCAAACAATACTTTTGTGATTTTTGTGAGAAAAGTTTCCACCGGAAAGATAATTTGAGGATTCATCTAAGGTATGGGAAGATGTGTGTTGTTTTTTTTTTGTCTTGAAATCTTAATTATTGGACTTGTTTTCAGAACACATACTGGTGAGAAGCCCTTTGAGTGTCCGAATTGCTTGAAGCGGTTTAGTGATGACGGAACCTTTTCCAAGCACAAGAAGCGCTGTCTAGCTGTAGTTTCCAAAAAGGAAGAGGAAGCGGGTGTAAATACCTTTCTGGCCACTTCTTAAGCGGCGGTAAGTGAAGTTCTAACCATCCAAAGTTCAGATCATTTGATGTCGAAAAAATATAGTGATTAAATTTGATACCTTCGAGATTTGACTTTCTATCGGAAAGAAAACCTTCGAATGATAACGGCTAAAGAATGTTTTGAACGATTGTGAAATAGAAACCCACCATTGATGCTCTACTTGAACCAGGTGCATTTGATTATCAAAAGCCGGCAACTATCGTTGACAGATCATCTCAAAGTCTATTAACCGTAAATGCTAATGTTTTAAAGATTTATTTTTTTAATTTTGATTAGGCCGTTATTGGGGACAGCACCGAGTCTGGTAATATTGACAAACAAACAAACCTTGCAATCTATTCGAATCCATCGAAGTAGGCTGCATCTTGTAAGTGACGCATCTCAGTTGACATACAAGATGTTGATATTGTTTGTGCATAATTTCTCACGGATTTCAACTGAACTTCAGTGCATAAAATTGGAAAAACTTTTCAAACTAGCGCTTATTGGACGCATTCCTATCTTTTACAGTGACTCCGAGTGACGGCGACGGCGGTGTATATATCTCTCACCGCAGTGGGTCTGGTATCAATTCCAGCCTACAAAAAAGCTCAGAACACGTCCGACCTTCGGAAGGAAAGCAATGTATAAAGTCCAGTTCGTCTCCCTGGTATGAGCAACATACACAAGAATAAATTTTACTATCCTAACTAACTATGGATCCTAAGATTTTTTTTTTTTGACAACAGTCTCGGCAGCATATCCAAAAGGATTCATTCTCTATTCGGTACTTTGGAGCGGAATATACACAGACGAAATTGTCAAATGTGAGGACGACGTCGTGTTAAACGATAGGAAAGTGCTATTGGTCAGCAACTGGAGAGTGAAACGTGAAGATTTTGGGAATGACGATCGATGACCGGCTGAACTTCAACAGCTATTATAACATCAACTATATGCCAGTGAAATGGCAGCATAAACCATTCACGCGGTAGCTTAAACCATGCCGAACAATTCTGGGGTAAGATAGTTCCATAGTTTAGGCCATGTTGATGAATTTGAATTAGGACCTATACTGCCGTGAAACGCACATCAGTCCCATATGAATAGGAAAGCAAGCAAAAATGGGACTGATATGCGTTTCACGGCAGTATAGTTATGTGCCGTTGCATCCATAGTCATCATCTTTCCCACGAGGCTGCAGATCATCGCTTCAGTAGCATCCATCGTTTCATCCATCTTTCTCACGAGGGTTCAGACTATCGCTCCTGTAAAACAAGTGCAGCGAAACGTCTGAACAGGGCAGATTCACAGGCATCAACGTCCAATGATGTAAGAACTGGAAGAACGTGACATCTAGGCGGAAGACATCGCGCTGGCATTTTGCCAGCTGACCTCAGTAATTTAGATTAGGCATTTAGGTTACTAGATTTGGTCTTTGGATAGTTGCAGTCAGTCCGAGTTAGAGTCTTGAGTAAGTTAGACGTTCGAGTCAGAGTCTTGAGTAAATTAGATGTTCAAGTGTAACTGATGGAATATCGAGAGTAAGGAGAGAAAGGTTTCTTCACTTAAGGTTACTTCAAGACTACAGCTGAAATTCCAGCTTAATTTATTTACGGGAAATTTAAAAAAATAATAAGCCCCCAAACATGATCGTTTTGAGGATGATGTGAACTACCATTTAATGTAGCAAGACAACTGCCTATAGCACTGGACTGTTTTAATTAAACGGTTTGATCAAGGTTGAATAGTGGTAAATGTTTCATCATGTCCCTGTATTAAGCGCCAAAAACGTATTGTAGGCCCGTAAGCAAATACACTTACGCGCACCCCAAAGCTACAGGGGTCTAAAGCTAATCTCCTTCCAGAAACAAGTTCGCAGAAACCACAACAAAACCGAGCCCCCGCCTAGTAAAAAGTCCCACTAGATGGAGAGAAGAGCCCGCCCTTTATTCACGAAATGTTAACAACAGATCGTTTTGTACGAACATGATCGTTTTGTACGAAAATCGTTATTGTACTGTCCGTCACTGTACATCATTGTCGAAACTGAGGTACGGCACTTTAGCGTGGCAACGAAGCGGAATTAAGCAAAGCTGAACAGCACGTTCCGACTTAGGACAGTATATACGCGTCGCGAGGAACAGAAAGGAACCTATCTGAATCACCGGACGGAGGGCAGCGAGGCCAACATATCAGAATGTCGTCGGTCCAACTTTTTGCCGACGATATTGATACAGTTACACGCTATTTAACATGAACAAACATCAGACTAAAGTCCGAAGCTAGCAGGATTGGACTTGTCACTTGAAAGGAAGCGGTTTACGAGAATGTTATCCTTCCATCCCATGTTCAGATCGGGTGCGATGAAAGCGGGTACCTGAGCTCATTGGTAACCGCCGACAACAACACCAGCAGAGAAATACAAAGACACATTATGGCTACAAACCGTGCCTACGTTGAACTCCGAAGGATTCTTCTATCGTATAGAGTTCGCCGCATCTACAAACATTGATTCGACCGGTAGTTCTCTACGACTTCGAAACACGGAATCTGCTCGCGGAGGATCAACGTGTTTTTTAAACGGAATACGCAGCACCTCCCACCCATCCACGGAAAAACAAATAAACCACGAGTTGCGAGACACGAGTGGCACGAGCTTCAGATAGTCTTTGAAACTTTTTGGCTTCGCCGGCGACGTTGATATCGTAACACATAACTTTGAGACGATGGCGGAAACGTTAAGTAGACTTAAGGCTGAAACTAGTATGATTGGGCTTGTGATTAATGCGTTAAAACAAAATAAATTAAGGCAAGAAGCTCACGAGAAGACAATGTTAGCCTCCCACCACAAGTTCAGATCGACGGTGATGAAATCGAGGCGGTAGACGAACTCGGGATCACAGGTGACCGCTGATAACGACACCAGCAGAGAGATACAAAGCCACATTATGGCTGTCAATTGTGCCTACTGCGAACTCCGAAGGACGCTAAGATCGAACAAAGTTCGCCGAACTAAAAAGTTGACCATCTATTATACAAGACATTAGTTAGACCGTTAGTCCTCTATGGCCACGAAACATAGACTTTGCTCGTGGAGAATCAACGCGCCCTTGGTGTCTTGGAACGAAGGTTGTTGCCACAATCTACGGTGGAGTTCAGATGGAAGAAGGAACGTGGAGAAGGAGACTGTGAGGCTGTCGAAATGCAGACATGGACCGTGTGATTTGTAGCCGACTTCTGTGTTCAGCAGACGACATCCAGGCCTTGGTCTGATTGTAAGTAAGTCCCCCTTATTCCACGCCGCGAGTGAGATGAGATGACTTGCTGTTCCTGACGAGATACACTAAAGTAAGACTGAAGTAATACAATTCTCCATTACATTTGCACAGAGTCACCGCGAATGATGTGATTTTTTGTAAGCCGCTCGACTCAGTTGGGTCGTTTCAACACTTTTAGGTTAAAAAAAAAAAGTCAAAATAAACTACAGATAAAGGTTAACCTCAGATTTTCATGTTTATTACAAATTTTCTTTGCACCGCAGCAATTCAACAGACTTTCAATACTCAGCTCGATTGCACGACCGCGCTAGTACGTATAAGAGACAAATGCAGTTTGTTTAAAACCAAAACAAAAGAATAATACGAAACTAACACATCCCCAACATATGCCCTGACAATTTTCTACTTGATATGTCCTCCATCGCGCAGTTTGCCCAGCAAAGTATCCACATCGGGCAGGATTGATCCGGCCTGGCGAACCGGAGGATCTTCAACCGAGATCACCTCGACACGGGGAGTCGTGTCCACACCTAGATCCTTCGGTGCCATTTTCTTGATTGGCTTTTTCTTGGCCTTCATGATGTTCGGCAACGTAGCATAGCGGGGAGTATTTAAACGCAGATCAGCACTGATCACGGCTGGCACTTTGGTCTTGATCGTCTCCAGACCACCGTCAACCTCACGAACCACAGTCAAACCATCACCGGTCTTGTCAACCTTGGAGGCAAAGGTAGCCTGGGGCCAATCCAGCAGAGCTGCGGTCATCTGGGCAGTTTGGTTGCAGTCATCATCGATCGCCTGCTTTCCGAGGATCACCAAATCAGCCTTTTCATCCAGAGCCAATTTGGCTAAGATTTTCGACACATGAATCGGCTGTAGCAGTTCGTATTCCTTTCCGGAAACTTCGATGTGAATTCCACGATCAGCTCCCATAGCCAGAGCGGTACGGAGCACCTCCTGAGATTGGGTTGGCCCAACCGAGACGGCCACTACTTCGGAGGCAATCTTCTTCTCCTTCATCTTGACTGCTTCCTCGACGGCAATCTCATCGAAAGGATTCATCGAGTGCTTGACGCCCTCGGTCACCACTCCAGACTTGTCCGGCTTGACACGAATCTAGAACAAAAGATAGTAGCCACATCCCTTGGTTAGTTAACCTGTTGTGTAATTCAAGGTTAGCCTATTTCGGGCAGAAACGCGTTACTCGTTTCGTCTTCTTATCAGCGAATGGAAATCGCTTTATCTGTGTGTGCCGATGGAATCCATCTAGTTACGTACCTTGACGGCATAGTCGATCACTCGCTTGACTCCGACCAGGACACGAGACATGGCTATTAGAGGATAGTAAGAACCGGGACTTATTACTCAATTATCTAATTGTGTTGATGGAGGATGAGTCGTCGTGGACCGAAACAGATCAAAACGACAAAGTCCTCAGCAGTAGATTGAGTAACGACACAGACACAACTGATGGGAGGTAGTCGACATGGAGAATTTGCGACAGCAGTTGGAAAAGGACCGAATGGATTGAGAAAGGAAGAAGCGGGAGAGCAGATGAGCAAAGGTTGATTGGCAACAACTGTATTGGCAGGGTTCCCCATAATCAAGATTCGTACACGGATTTCCTTTAAAATAATAATGACATTGTGTGTTTCGTGAATCGGAAAATTTCCACAACAACTGGCAGCCCGAATATGATAAGCCAGTGACTGGCTGTGAGGAAAAGAGAATAACGGTACCGTTTGCTTTTTTGACAGCTGATTTCATAACAATAATGAATTGTTTCCCGTTGTTTTGATTTTTTGTCAGTATCGCCTTTTACTTTACGCCATGTTTATGTTTTGATTTAAATTACGCCTTTCACTTTGCCAACAATAAATATGGCGTAAATCGCGAGGGAATTTTTTTGAATCCGAAATAACTCTCCGCCCTTTGCAAAAACAATATTTCATGAATAAAATTAGAGCACAACCAGGACAAAAAGGTCAAAACTCATGATTTAGTTGTAGTAATTATGCATTGCATTGAAAAAACATTTTGTTTATATTTTGCATGTACGCCCTAATCGCGAATTGCTCCGGACTTTCCTGCAAGACAGTACCCCGTCAAAATACGAACAGCTACTGACGAATGAATGAAAATTATCACCATCATCATCATCATCAGCTGCGTAAAGAAAGATTTTGTCTTTCCAGTAGTTTGCGTCAGTATCTGGTGTTATTTTCTTACCGTCGGACGGATCTTTACACGGCGAGTATTTGCATTGCATCGTTTTGTCGCCGTCGCAAAATAAAGTAGCACAACCACCGGTACAGCAGATAACAGGGAGTTCAACAATGGCCAGTGCTACAGTTGTAGGAAGCGCACCATTGGTGATGCGGATAGTGGCCAGCTCCATTCAGATTGCTGCCCGTGCTGGGAGGATAATTCGCGACGTGATGGCCAAAGGCGATCTCGGGATCGTGGAAAAGGGCAAGGATGACTTGCAAACTGAGGCAGACCGGTCGGCCCAGCGGTGTATAGTGGCCTCGTTGGAGCGGCTATTTCCTAATGTGACCATAATCGGTGAAGAGGGCAACAGTGATTTGAAGGTACGGACAATTAACCTGTCAGCCGCTGACAGCTTATTTATCTTTTCAAACATTGTTTTCAGGTTCCAGAAGACTGGTTGGTCACGGAAATGAACAGTGATTTTCTCGATAGGAATGTTTGCCCGGATGGCTTGAAACAAGTTAAAGAATCGGAACTGGTTATCTGGGTGGATCCCCTAGATGGAACAAGCGAGTATACGCAGGGATTTCTAGAACGAGTAACAGTATTGATTGGGATCTCGGTGAACGATCGTGCTGTTGGAGGTGTCATTCATCAGCCATACTTCAAAACCGACAATGGTTCACTAGGCCGTACCATTTGGGGAGTCAAGGGAATAGGGGCTGGAGGCTTTTCGCCGAAGAAACCGCCGACGGATCGATTCATCATAACAACAACCAGGTCTCACTCCAACGCGGTGGTTCAGTCAGCATTGGATGCTCTGTCGCCGGACGAAGTGTTACGAGTTGGTGGAGCAGGCTACAAGGTACTTCAATTGCTGGAGGGCAACGCCCATGCGTACGTCTTTGCTAGTGCGGGATGCAAAAAGTGGGACACTTGCGCACCGGAGGCGGTCCTCGAGGCTCAAGGTGGCGTGCTGACGGACATTCTCGGTCGACACTATACTTACGGGAAGGACGTAGGCTTTCCGAACGCTTGTGGGGTTCTCGGGACCGCCAGTGGCACGTCCCACCCGGACATTTTAGCTAAATTGCCAGATACTGTTAAACAGGCTATGAATAAAACACAATAAGATATCCATTCCCTATAGTTGCAAATTTGTTGTGTATTTGAATAAAATTCTCCTGAAACATCGTTTGGTACCATTATTTCACTCACAGAAAGCACCCAACACCCTTGTCTTACAATTTTGATTTAGGTTTCTGGAGCAAGGTGCGCAGATCTCGCCTTAGAATCTTACCACTAAGGTTTTTCGGAATTTCAGCAATGAATCTTACGCCTCCATGCAGCCGCTTGGCCGGTGACGTCCGATCAGCTACATACTTCTTGATCTCATCTTCGGTAACCTCGACACCTTCCTGTTTCACCACGAAAGCCAATGGGAGTTCTCCGGCACTCTCGTCCGGCAATCCAATCACTGCTGCATCCTTTATCTTTGAATTCGTCAACAGAATTGCTTCCAGTTCCGCCGGTGGTACTTGGTAGGCTTTGTACTTGATCAACTCCTTCAATCGATCCACGATGAAGAACTCATAATCCTGATCGTAGTATCCAATGTCCCCGGTATGAAGCCATCCCTCGCTATCGATCGTTTCCTTCGTAGCTGCATCGTTTCCAATGTACCCTTTCATTATTTGCGATCCCTTGAAGCACAGTTCTCCTTGTTGATTCGGTCCCAAAGCCTTACCCGTCACCGGATCGATCACCTTAGCTAGCGTACCAACTTGTACGATTCCCACGCTACCGGACTTGTGGCCATCGCCGCTCTGAACTAGTGTGGCCAACGTAGTCTCACTCATGCCGTATCCTTGGCGAACGTGTTTAACATTCAACCGCT